>VXAX01004992.1:4976-17847 GCA_013399835.1 Leptocoma aspasia
GGGAATGGGCAGGAATGGGCCGGGAATGGGTCGGGAATAGGCAGGAATGGATGGGAATGGGCTGGGAATGGGCCGGGAATGGGCAGGAATGACCAGGAATGTGTGTCCCTCCGGGTGCCTGCAGGGACACCTGGCACTCCCTGACACTGCCGGGTGTCACCACAAAGGGAAGGAAACCCTCACTGAGCACCAAAATTGATATAAATGAGCCGTGAGCACTCACAAGGGATCCCGGAAATCCCAGCCTGGAAAACGCCCGCACCTGGGGGAAATGAAAGCTTTGCTGGCTGGTAAAGACTTCAGCTGGGCGCCAGAATCCCAGAGTGGTCCAGGCTGGAACACCCCGCTGAGCCCATCGAGTCCCCCAGCACTGCCAAGGCCACCACTGCCCATGTCCCCAGGTGCCACATCCACGGGGATCCCCTGCAGGGATGGGGACTCCCAGCCCTTTCCAAGAGGGAATTTTCCCAGTACCCAAGCCGAGCCTCCCTGGCCCAGCTGGGGGTGTTTCCCCATCTCCAGGGTGCTGTTCCATGGGGGAAGGGGCTGAGCCCCCCATGTCCCCCTGGCAGAGCTCCCTCAGGTCACCTCGGCCCCAGGAACGTCCACCCCAGCAGTGGGCACTGCCAGGAGCACATTCCCAGCTTTATCCCAGTGGGAATCGTACCTGGGGCTGCCTACTGGTATTTGTATGTGGCAACAATAAATGCTCTTTCTACTTCTTGTTAAAGCAATGAGGGAGAAGTGAATTTTGGCGAGTTTTAAATCTCTCCTGGCGGCAGTGAGGGGTCCCAGCCTCCCCAGCACAGCCCAAACACTGCTCACTGCTGTTGTGCTGATCAGTTTTCACCTGGGGGGAAAAAAACACAGCTTGGGTTGTTTTGCCACATTTAAAGAACGATGCTGAATTCAAAAGTGTTTTTCTCGTAATTTAGAATTTATACAGGAATAAAATAACAGCGAGTATCAGTGCTGGATTCCTGACACTGCCCAGGTGAGGAGAGCTGAATGCAAACCCTTCTACAGGTACCCCTGAAAAACAAAATAGGGCAGGAAAAATTCCTGCCTGTGTACATGAGCATTTTTCATTCAAGCACATTTGGGTACTTTTATCTGAATTTGTAAATTCCAGCAGGAGGAGCTGACCCTGAGACAACCTGAGCTGAAAAAATGAAGATGTGGAATCTAAATTACTGCTCCTGGCAAACCTTCTGCTTCCACAAACACATCCCAAACTCTGCCCTCCCCACCATTCCCAAATCCCAATCCCATTTCAGTTCTGTACCTTGGAAAGCTGTGGCAGGAAAATGCTGTAAGGGTGCATAAAAACACAAATGCAGACACCAGCCCACCAGTTGTATTCTCTAATTTAAACTCTACAAAAGGTTTCATTTCTGATTAGTTTTTCGTTCTCACAATGGTACCTCTGATTTTCTAAACAGTTCCATTGATTTTATATTATATACAGATATAACTTTAATTTTGTAAACCTTTTCACAGATCTGCTATGTTAAAGGTTTTGACAGTTTTTTCCTAACATCTCTGCAATGCTGATTAGGAATAAATAAATAAAAAACGCTCCCACTAAATTCTGTGTATTTGGGTTTATACTCAGCAAGTGTGGGTTTCATTTTTGGCTTCAGCAGCATAATTGCTTTTTTTTTAAATTAATTTGCAGGCCTGCACAAGTTGGGTCATCTCCTGATTTGAAGCAGAAGAACTTCATGCATAAAATGTAAATATTCCAGTTTTGTAGAATTTCCACTTCTGGGACAGATATGAGCAAATGCTAATTACACCCAGCATTTAAATAGGTAAAATCCAGGTTTGTGCCCCCCTGAAGAGGCTCTTGTGCCTGATGATGGACAGAGAGCTGCAGTCATTAAATGGAATTGGAGCCTCGTGGAGGTTTCCAATAACTTTTTAATTACAGCTTAATGCTGCTTTCTAGCCCTGGCAAAATTGAAATTTCCCTTGTAATGGCTGTTTCATATTCCAGCTTTCCTCGTTCCCAAGGTGCTCCCAGAAGAGCTGCAGCCCAGCAGCTGTGACTGGAGCAGGAGAGGTTTGGGGCAAAACAAGCTTTTCCTGCTTTCTCTGCAAAGTGCTGCTGTGCTGAGGGATGTGCCCAGAGCTGAGGCTCCTGCAGGCTGTGCCAGGCTGGCCAGGGAACCCATGGCAGGGACTCTGGGGACAGCCAGAGCACTGTCCTTGTCACTCTCTGTGACCCCTGAAAGGTGCCTGTGCTCAGCTGGGGCTGGGCTCTGTCTCCAGGAGCTGACACAACCAGAGCACACAGCCTCGAGCTGCTCCAAGGGAAATACAGGCTGGACATGAGGAAGAAGTTTTTCACAGCAAGAGTGATAAAGTTCTGGAATGTTCTGCCCGGGGAGGTGCTGGAGTCACCATCCCTGGGTGTGTTTAACAAAGCCTGGATGTGGCACTGGGTGCCAGGGTTTAGCTGAGCTGTTGGGGCTGGGCTGGACTCCATGATCCTAAAGGTCTCTGCCAACCCAGTGATCCCGTGTGAATTCTGTGATTCTGTGATTGTGTGATTGATCCTGGGATCCTGTGTGAATTCTGTGATTCTGTGATTGTGTGATTGATCCTGGGATCCTGTGTGAATTCTGTGGTTCTGTAATTCAGTGATTCAATGGTTCTGTGGTTCTGACCCAGGCACCTGCCCTGCTGCAGAGGGGCTGCACTCCTGTCCCTGTCCCTGCCCTCCCCTGGGGCCAGGGCTGTTCTGGAGGCAGATCCAGGGGGATGGAGGGCTGGGAAGAGTCCCGAGGTCCCAAGGCTCTGGTGAGCAGCAGAGGGTGCCAGGGGAGGATGCAGCTGGGCTGGGGACAGCTCTGGGACTGGGGCCCTTGCAGGGACAGGAGGAGAGGAGATGGCCCCAAACTGCAGGAGAGCTCTTTAGAGATTTGGGACAAATCCTCCCCTGGGAGGGTGGGCAGGCCCTGGAATAGAATTCCCAGAGCAGCTGTGGCTGCCCCTGGATCCCTGGCAGTGCCCAAGGCTAGGCTGGAGCAGCCTGGGACAGTGGGAGGTGTCCCTGCCATGGCAGGGGTGGCACTGGGTGGCCTTTGAGGTCCCTCCCAGCCCAACCCAGTCTGGGATTCTATGATTCCCCATGCTGGAACTGGAGCTCTGGATCCTCAGCGCTCCCTCCCTGGACACTCTGCAGCAGCCACGCTCCCTCTGCCACTCACAAATCAATAATTTACAATCCCCAGAATGCCCAGAATCTGCTCTCAGACTGAAGGAATTAATCCTGATTGTAATTACCAGGAACATCAAATGAAATATTAATTCAGCCCTTTCATATTTCCACCCTCAGTCCGGCCCGAGTGCACAAAGGGTGACATTTAGGGAAGACAATATACAGTGTTCCATGGCAAAATTCTGATGTGCAGCAACTTTCTGGCTCTGAAGGGTTGTACTGGCTGTATTACAAGCCCATAATATAGGGCTTTAAAAGATATAAAAGGTGACATTTCATTCTTGTTCTCTAGAACATTTCTGTTTGAATGGAATTCTTTCCTAAAGGAAATATCAAAAAAGAGGAGATTCGAATGACATTTCTAGCACTGCAAAGCTTTGATTTCAAATGCACAGATCCCAGCCCCTGAGCTTCAGAGCCCGGGGGGCCGACAGCCTGATTCCCAGCCAGACCTGCAAAATCTGGGGTGAATTATCATCACCTTTGGGAATTTTCTTGGTGCAATTTAACCTGGTCATACCACTAGTGACCAGTTAGGTAGGGAGAAATTAGCAAACCATTTCAAAAGACTGGAAAAAGTCTTTCCAGATTATGAGCAGAAGTTTCAGGCAGTCAATAAAAGCTGAAATATTCTTCAGGAATATGTAGGAATGCGACACCCAAACATGAACCCTTGTTCTGGGAGAGTGCCCCGAAAGAATCCACGGCAGGAAGGAAACTTAGATTGATCCTGTGCTTCCAAAACAGAGCTTGTGCTTCCAGCCCTCCTGCTGGAATATTCAGCACCGTGGTGGGTTTAACCAGGGAGAGCAGGGAAAGGTTCTTCCCCCAGAGGGTGCTGGCACTGCCCAGGCTCCCCAGGGAATGGGCACGGCCCCAGAGCTCCAGGTGAGTTTGGACAGCTCTCAGGGATGCTCAGGGTGGGCTTCTGGGGGGTCTGGGCAGGGCAGGGCTGGGCTGGGTGATCCTGGGGGTCCCTCCCAGCTCAGGACATTCCAGGATGTAAGGACTGACAGCACTCAGCAAAGGCAGAGTGGTGATGTGATCCATGACCTGAGAGCAGGGGGCAGAGCCTCGGGCCCAGGGGGGTAACAAAGGCTCTTCCTGCTCCAGGATCCTCTGGAATTCAGGTGGTCCAAGGCAGGACTGAGCCCCCATCAGCCCCGGGCTCTGTAAGGTGGTGCCACACCCTGACAGGTCCATCAGCACTTCATGGGATGGAATTGCACAGGCTGCTGGAAAGGGAAACCCAGCCTGAGCAGTTCTGTCTGGCTGATGGTCTGAAGTAATTAGTCCATTGTTTGTGCACTTCTGCAATTACAATTATTAGCAAAAAGCAAAATATAATCCTAATAACCCAAAGAATGCAGCAGGGGTGTGCTTGGTGTTCATCAGCTCGGAACTAACAAAGCCCCGCTCCTGGGAGGGCTGCACTGACAATCCTGAGATAAAACCAGAGATAATTCATCACCTCTGACTAAAACTGTGTCCAGATCTCCCTGCTGGTGTGCAGGGCCTGCAGCACGAGCGAGGGCAAAGCACTGCACCCTGTACACAAAGGCTTCCATCCCCTAATTCCTGAAAGGCAAGGATTTCCAAACTCTTCACTCTGCACTGAGCTGCCCTGCTCGCTGGGCACTGAATGCCCTGTCCTGGCAGAGGAAAGCTCCTCCAGGACCTTCTCACCCCGTGCCCCGGGGGAGGGCACCAAAGGAATCCTCTCCTTTACAGAGGGAGTCGGTGGGGATCAACACATGCTGGGGGAGAAGGGAATGTTCATTTCATATCGCGAGATATCACAGAAAACACCTCAGTACAGCCCAAAAAGCATCTTTATACTCAGCAAAAGCGTGGTGGGGGTGTGTGCACACACATTATCGAGTAATTAAAGATGGCATTCCTGCAGGGAAAAGAAACGTTTGCATGGTCCAGAGCAAATAATTTCCAGTTTCCAGGTGCTGGCCACACATTCCCTGGTAAATTCTGTTATTTCCCCTGGCACAGCCCTGGGGCAGAGTCCTCGTGGGCAGGGATCAGCCCCAGCTGCCCCTGGCACTGCCCTGGGCACAGTCCCACAGGACAGGACCTGGCTCAGGTCCCTTCCCTGGGGACAGAGGTGTGGATGTGGCACGAGCTGAGGCTGGCAGCTCTTTGCAGTCACTTGTAGAGCCTTGTCCCCTTCCCCACCCAGGGCAGAGGCATTTGTCCAGAACTTTATCTCCCTCCAATTACACCTGAAGCTCCTGGGAAGGGGGCACTGACTCATTCCTGACACAGTCCAGGGTCCCAAAGGGACCAAAGGAAATTATTCCTTCCACAAGGCTAATTTGCCTCGGCAGCAAAATGATGAAGAAGGAATGAAATCGAAGCTTGAGGGAAATCTTATGGTCAATAACACATTATTTATGTTTTAGATTAGTTTCCCACGTCTGTCATTAGCATAATTGCACCGGGCTGGGCCAGGTCCGAGCATGTCCCTGACAGAAATGGATCCAAGGCAATCACAGAATTTACCTGGCTGGGGATGAATGCCCTGGTGTTTGCAGGAGCCACAGGGCTGAGGGAAATCTCTGCGCAGCCCCCACAGTAACACCTCCAAGTCCCACACATCTGCTGGGTCTGCTGCCCTGCTGCACCTTCTCCTGAGATGTCCTCCTACTGCTCTGGGGTTGGTCTCATCTTTTTTTTTCTTTTTCTCCCTGGAAAGAATGGTCCTCACACAATATTTAATGTAAAAAATATCTGCCCTCTATTTTCCAGCTGGCTCTAAGCTCTCCCAGTGTCCCACACGCCCCTCTGCCAGGATCTGGGCTGTCACATTTCCATCACTTCTCATTGCAGTCCTGCACTCTCCCCATCCCATGGGTTTCTGCCCTCCACCAGCAATCCCTCTGTGAGTTTCCACCTTCAAGGCTGAGGGCAGGGTTTGTGTAAAACCAAACCTGGTATTTGCTTCCCCAAAGACCTGTGCAGGTACAGGATAAGCTCATTTCTTCATCGCCCTTCTCCTTCCTTTGAAGTTTGCTCCCCAAACTGAGACCCTCGTGCCATTGGATGTCCCTCTGCAAGGTGGGAATGGCATTTCTAAAGGGATCAGATGAGGACATCAAATACTAAAAGCCTTTGCAGGGAAGAGATTTCCGCTATTTGAGCCTCAGATCTCTCTAAAAGCACTTCAAAGACAAAAGGGAAGGATTTGGCCCCGCTTTGAGAAGAGGGAGGTAAAGATGAAGTTGTTGAGTGATCTCCCTCCAGCACCAGGAGCTGCCCACATCAGAGGTCAGCACTGCTGCACCGCCAGCTTTGGGACACAGGGACACACATTCATCCTCCGGAATGCCAGAACCATGAATTCCAGAAGGAATGGCTTTGATGACCCCAAAATGTGCCCACCGCCAGTCAGACTCATGCAGTTTCTTGTTGTTTTAGTGTAACACACAAAAAAAGGGCTTATTTTCAATCAAGAGTAATTAATTTAAAAATCAGCACTTCTGAAACACTTAATGCAGCATTTGACCCCATGAAACACTGAAGAAAAGCCACTTAGCCAATTATATTGAAAACTAGCCTGGCAAAATAAATGCCATTTTTCATATTTGGATTAAACCTTTAATTCTTCCACGTGATTTCATCTGAAATACCAAACTTCAGTGTCTCTGTGGTTATCCAGCAAATTTTCACTCCAGGGAATGTGTTGCACAGCCCCTCTGTGCTTGTGAGCAGTCCCTGAGCAGGCTGCAATGTCTGAGATCCTCCCCTGCTCAGGGCTGTGCCACACTGATTTAAACCCTGGACTGCACATGGACCTTGCATTACTCGAGGGGAATGTGTCCAAGGCAGGCCTGGAGGTGGCACTCAGGGCTCTGGGCTGGTGACAAGGTGGGGATCAGGCACAGCTGGCACCCCATGCTCTGGGAGGGCTTTTCCAGCCTCAGGGATTCTGTGATTTCACCAAATCCCACCAGGTTTTATCTGGTCAGGGGAGGATGGCCTAACGCAAAGACCCCTCCAAAACATCTCTGGAAGCCCAGCTGTGATTTATGGAAGCAGTTTCTGCGTTACAGGGTACCTTTAGCACAGAAACAACAACCAGCTCCTGGCGGTGGCTGGTCCTGCTCCCAAACCCTCGCCCACCCAGAAAAGCACAGCAGTGCCAGCAGGGATTTCTGTGGGAATTAAACCATCCCTCAGGGCAGCCCTTTGCCTGCAGTGCTCCCTGTCCCCATCAATGCACGGCAGCACTCCCTGTGCCCGTGTCACACAGGTGTCACCCGCAGGGCTGGCTCAGACCCTTCAGCATCCAGCTCTCATGGCAGGGCTGCCCTCAGCCAAACGCATCAAACACTCCACTCCTTTCTGAGCAAGCTTGGCTCGCTTCCAGAACTGTTACATGTTTTTTCCAGAGGCCTTTGATACAGGATGAACTGTCTTTTTATTATAAACACTGTCAAAGGTTTGAGTTGCTGCTCTGCATCCCATCATTTATCATCTCCTGAACCCATACCGATCACCGAGCTGGCAGCACTGCCCTCGTGTCCGTTCCAACAGCTTCATCCTGGAACAACTCCTTCATGGAACCCTCTGAAAGGAAGGTTCCAGCACCGCACATTCCTCATTACTGAGGAATCAGCACCTTGCCAAAACAGTCCCAAGCAGACCCTCCAGTACTTTCAGTTCAGGGGATAAATGTAATCAGTAACCTCACATCACTCTGTGATTCAGCCCAGGGACCAAAGGCAGTCTGTCTCGGGGCTGCAGTGTCACAAGGCAGATCTGAGGAGCAGTGGTGGCACTGGGGACAGGTCAGGGAGCACCCCAGGAGGGGCCAGGGCTGNACGTTTCCCAGTCCCAGCACTTCCCAGTCCCAGCACCTCCTGATCCAGCACCTCCTGATCCCAGCACCTCCTGAAACCAGCACTCCTCAGTCCCAGCATCTCCTGATCCAGCATCTCCTGACCGCAGCACTTCCCAGTCCCAACATCTCCTGATCCCAACACCTCCTGACCCCAGCATTTCCCAGTCCCAGCATCTCCTGATTCAGGCACTTCCCAGTCCCAGCATCTCCCTAACCCAGCCCCTCCTGACTCCAGCCCCTCCTGATTCCACCATTCCCAGACTGAAGCATCTCTTCCCAGTGGGAAAATCTCACGGAAAAGAGGGTGAGAATGATCCCAAGGAAGAAACTGAGAATGTTCCAATGAGTGGGAGAAAGGAGCAGAGGACGCAGGACCCCACCTGGCCTGAAATGAGCCTTTCCTGGTGAAATGNTGTCACAAGGCAGATCTGAGGAGCAGTGGTGGCACTGGGGACAGGTCAGGGAGCACCCCAGGAGGGGCCAGGGCTGCCACAGCCCTGCAGCAGCACCAACAGCAGGAGGAGGCACTTACCTGGGCTGGGAAACACGGCTGCTCCCTGCTTGCAGGAAGGGAAGGGAAGTGGATCCTGACCCAGCCCCTCCTGAAACCAGCACTCCTCAGTCCCAGCATCTCCTGATCCAGCATCTCCTGACCGCAGCACTTCCCAGTCCCAACATCTCCTGATCCCAACACCTCCTGACCCCAGCATTTCCCAGTCCCAGCATCTCCTGATTCAGGCACTTCCCAGTCCCAGCATCTCCCTAACCCAGCCCCTCCTGACTCCAGCCCCTCCTGATTCCACCATTCCCAGACTGAAGCATCTCTTCCCAGTGGGAAAATCTCACGGAAAAGAGGGTGAGAATGATCCCAAGGAAGAAACTGAGAATGTTCCAATGAGTGGGAGAAAGGAGCAGAGGACGCAGGACCCCACCTGGCCTGAAATGAGCCTTTCCTGGTGAAATGCACGCCTGGCACGGGATGGAGGTGGCCAGGTCCCTTTGGCTGCTCACTGCACATGCCATCTCAGGAAATCACTTCTCAGCCATCCCTCAGCAGCCCGAGGCAGCGATGCTGGGCACAGTGGAGCCCAGCACTGCACAGGAGAGCCTCCCCATGGGGCGGAAGGATGACTCTCCAAGTCCCTGAGACCAGCAGCAGAATTCCCAAAAATATGTAGAACCCCATGTAACCAATTTAAGCCACCAGCCAAGTGCACTGACTCCTGCAAGGTCTGCACCTGTTTGTTGTTGCTTTAAAATGCCACGGAAATTGGCAGCAACGTGAAGTGAATGTGCTGAAATTGTTCCTTAATAGGAGTGAAGTGAGAATTAGAACAAAAATAACGCAACTACTGTGTTTGCAGCCGAGAGAACAAAGTGTTCACACTTCCAAGCTGATGTCTGAATGTTCTTATTTTTCCAGTGGTAGTTTACTGCCAATTTCAAAGGAAAAGAGGCAGTGGAGGGGGTATGCTTGGGTTTAACAGGAAACAGATTAAGACAGGCAATGGCAAAGGAGAAAAATAAAATACTCTGCGAGCAGACCCTTCAGGGTGAGGGTGACCTTGGGGTAATCCACCTGCCAGACATAAAAAGCAAGGTGCAAGGGGAGTGTATCAATCACTGTGATGACAAAACAAGCCACAGCAGCTCTGGAGGCAGCTCAGCCCTGCCTCGGGACTCGCTCCGTGCCCAGGACAGCAGGAATTGTCACATCCCAGCTCTGTCCCCCTGGGAGGGGACGGGGAGTCACAGCCTGCCATCCCCAGCACATCTCAGTGACCGTGGCAGGGACAGCCCTGTCCCCAGGCTGAGCTGCCCCCAGCATGGGGCTGGGAGGGCTCCAGCAGGACCCTGAATGTGCTCCTGCCTTGGTGCTGCTCCCTTGTTCCCCCTCTGCCCTCCTGGGGCTAACCAAACTCCCCTTCCCACGGACAGGCAGAGCACTGACGCTGCTCTCACTGCTTGCTTCTCTGAAAAGCCCAGAGCTGCTAATCAAAAGCTTAGAAGTGACTTGAAAATGTCAAAGAACAAATGAAAATTGCTGAGGTTAATGGAGTCCAAGCAGAGGAGCCATGGCACAATCTGGTTTTAGATACTTGTAATCCCTTCTTAACTTTCCTCCAAGATTTCATACAAAATGTTACCCGTTTGGATAAGATTTGCCTTTGTCCATAACCTGAATAAATCAGAGGAAACATCCATCTTTCCTGTAGGTTCCCTTCTGGCACTGATGCTCAGGGGGTCACCTGAGCTGGGGCTTATTTCCAGTGCTTCCCTCACCACCACAGACTCCTTTTAATGTCAAAATTCTTCTTTTTCTGTCATAAACATTTGTGAAAAAATACTTGTTCTTGGGACAGTCCCTTCCACACCAGAGCACTGCTCCTCTCCCAAGAGCTCCTGTGGCCAGTTAAAAACAATTCCATTTGTCAGTGCAATGGATTCTGAGGAGAGCTAGGGAGGATTACACGAACAGCTGAGCGGGCATATGGCATTCCATCCAAACTGACAGTCGTCCAAACTGTTCCTGTAACAGTTATTGGTAACTGCTTTATCTACATTTGTGTGGGACTCGGAAAAAAAAGTATCTGAAAAATTCGAGAATGAATAAACCGCCACCATTCACTGTTAACAAACCCCTTCTTCAACAGTTAATTAGCTCCAACTGCTGAAGTATTTTGCTGTGGCTAACAAGTCCTACCAGCTATTCTGAAGGCTTCACAGAGCTCTACAAACCCCAGGCAGGAAAGCTGATGGGCTAAAATCAGTGCTTGATACCGTGCAAAGCAGCAGAGACAGAGCAGCCAGGGAAGCAGGAAATGCAATTTGTGCATCTGTTTGTGTCTCTGCACACACACACACACACACGTGCACACACATGCACAATTTCCACAGCCTCGGGATGGAGTTTGTAATCAAATCCTTCTACGAAAACCCATGAGGGAAATGGAATTTAGATTGACTGCTGTCCTAGAGCTCCCCTCTGAGCCTCCTCACCACTGGCTCCTACGCTGAACTCACCGAGCTCCAGCCATTGATTTGTCTGAAGACCTTTTGTAATTGACATTTTACCCAATATTTAATCCTTTTTTTCTTTTGCCTCCTGCAAAAATAATTGTTTTAACATTTTAGGTAAAGTCTTTTGGCACAGACTGGGTTTTTGGTGGATGTTTTCTGAGTCTGGGATGAGATCTGGCGTGTGAGACCATTACAAGGGATGGAGAGACAGGACGCAGGGAATGGATCCCAGTGCCAGAGAGCAGGGATGGATGGGAAGATGGGATGGAATTCCTGCCTGGGAGGGTGGGCAGGCCCTGGAATAGAATTCCCAGAGCAGCTGTGGCCGCCCCTGGATCCCTGGCAGTGTCCAAGGCCAGGCTGGACACTGGGGCTGGGAGCAGCCTGGGACAGTGGGAGGTGTCCCTGCCATGGCAGGGGTGGCACTGGGTGGGATTTGGGTCCATTCCAACCCAACCCAGTCTGGGATTCTCTGGTTCTTCCAGCACAAGGCAGGTCTTTCCCCAGCTTATATATTTAATTAAAACTTTTCAGATCATTATCATTCAGAGGTGCCAGTGCAATTCTCTTCACTTTCACGTTCACTGAAACTTTTGATTTCTCTCTCCCACATTCAAACCTACACAACCCATCAAATATATCCAACTCTTCAAACATCCCCAACCCTCCAAACACCCAATCCCTCAAACCCCTGACCCCTCAAACACACCCGACCCCTCAAACCCCCACCCTTTCACCCATGGCAATGCCTGGGATCTCCAGCTGCCCTGGCTGCAGGATCCTGGCTGCAGAGCTGCCCTGGCTGCAGGAGCTGCCCTGGCTGCAGGAGCTGCCCTGGCTGCAGGAGCTGCCCTGGCTGCAGGAGCTGCTGGCCATGGCCAGGCTGTGGGGCAGGACGTGGCTCCTGTTGCCCTGCACACACACAAGGAGCCAAAGCAGCTCAGGTGGCACCTGGCAGCAGGAGATCCCTGCAGGACTGAGCCCTTTTCACCAGCCCTGTGAGAAGGGAAGAGTCCCCAGGACACGGCAATTATGCAAAGGTGACACACAAATAAAAGCTCCCGGCAAGAGGAGCTGCCTTTTCACATTAGGATTGAGATAATTCTCAGATCAGGCTGTATTTCTGTGAGCACTGTCACAGCAATTAGAGGTTTTAAGGAAACCAGAGTCATAGATAATGTATTGAAATAATAAAGTGACATTTTGATATGCAACCAGCAGACATTAAGGAAATGACAACTGACTCCAAAACGTCCAGAAAGATATTTAAATCAGTAATGCTGAATAAATTAAATGAGCAATTACTGGTATGTTTGACAAAGCATGATACAACAATATATTAGGCATATATTAGCTCAGCCTTTACTCACTGATCTTTATCTGCTTTTAATTAATGAATTTAATTGACTGTAAGGGAGATTTGAGAATGGCTTGTTACCAGTCAAGAAGGAAAAGCATTTCATATTTTGGAGAGGAGAAGCAAAGGGAGTCTGCAGTGGGAAACGCTGGGGTGGAGCCACTGCTGGTCCGTGTCTGTGCCCAGAGCTGGGAAGGGGCAGGAGTCTCCAATAATTGTGGTTTTCATTGCCATTATCTTGTGTGTTCTCTGTGCTCTCCTGTGCACTCCTCTGTTTGCACTTGTTTATGTCAGTCCAAGACATGTGTTATTCCAAAACAGCATCAATAACATTGTCAGAAAATAAGAGCAAACCCTGTAAAATTGAAGATTTATTGTGCTATTATGCACATAATCCTTACAAAGACTGAAC
>VXAX01004992.1:18406-45919 GCA_013399835.1 Leptocoma aspasia
GGCTGTGCCACTTCCAGAATGGAAGGCTTTTGTCTCCACCAAACACGAAACAACAGGGCCAGAAACTGCTCTAAATCCTGGAGGGGCCGTTTTTAACAAGCCTGGCACAGAAGGAATGATCCCTCACAGCTCCCTGAGCTCCCAACCTCAGAGCAGGAGGAAGGGCACGGGGAGTCAGGGGAGCAGCCAGGACAGGGAAATCTTCTGGGGAAGGGGTGAAAAAACCAGGAGTGTGTAGGGGGGTGCATAATCCCTTTCTTCTGTGAGTTTGCCACCACAAAACCCAGCAGCTGGAGAGCAGCTCCTCCCGAGCCAAAAGCAGCTTGGGCCCACAGAAGTGCAGCCCCTGACCCCACAAACACCTGAGAAACCTGGCCATAAACTGCTGAAAGCTCCTTTCTTGTCCCAGAGCTCTGGGGATCTGGGGAAGTGCCCTGGGCTTTCTTCCCAGAGCTCCATGTGCTATTCTGCACAGGAGGGAACCCAGCTCAGGAAACACTCGGGAGAACAAGTCCTGATCCTGCCTGCAAGGGGGAATGGACCTCGCTGCCAAGGGCAGGGCTGGATGGGACACTGGGAATTAGGAATTGTTCCCTGTGAGGGTGGGCAGGCCCTGGAATAGAATTCCCAGAGCAGCTGTGGCTGCCCCTGGATCCCTGGCAGTGTCCAAGGCCAGGCTGGACACTGGGGCTGGGAGCAGCCTGGGACAGTGGGAGGTGTCCCTGCCGTGGCAGGGGTGGCACTGGGTGGCTCTGAGGTCCCTTCCCATCCAAACCAGTCTGGGATTTGTTCCCTGGTTTTCCAGACAGGAAATATCCCCACACACACACTCCAGTTTTTCCAGGAACACCAGAGGCTGGCTGTTCTCTGACCTTTGACAAGGCAGGACAGAACAGCCCCGATTTTGTTCACACCTTTAGTCAGAAGCCCAAGCCTGTCAGAGGGATGCTGAGGAGGGAATTGTGGGAAGCAGGAGCAGCCCCTGTGGGCCCTGCCTCGCTCTGCTCCCAGACAGCTCCATCAGTAACAGCCCAACAACAGCCACCAACCATCCTAACAATGCCATCAGCTGCTCAGCACAGCACCAGAGGGGCCGGCAGAGCGAGCTGCAACAACAGCTCCGCTTGGATTAAATATTAAAATATTGTTAAATATTAAAACAAAACTTCCAAAAGATAAAAGCCAAGCAAAAGTCGCCACCCATTCTAATATTTTACGTAGTTCTGTCTCAAAGCATTTTGTAACAGGAACGGCCCCGGCACTTGGGAAAAACCAAAGGATGAGAACAGCACTTAATTACAGCATTCAACCATTGAGTTCCTGTTGACTGAGAACACAGAACCCAATAATTCAGATTTGCTTGACAAATTCATCTTCCTTTCCTCTGTTTCTGACTATAACATGCACAGGAGGAAGAGGAGGAGCCACCAAAGGGAGCAGCTCCTTTGAAATCCTGCCCCTAACCTGCTCCTATACAATGAATTTAATTTTTTTTCTTTTTCAGAAAAAAAGCTCCTTTTATTTCTCTCTGTGCAGTGACCCTGATCAAACCCATTCTACTGAACGTGGGTGCAAGACAAGAGCAGGGTAAATTCTGTGAAACCTTTGCCCAAATGGAAGGCTCTGTGCTCAATGGCAAAGTCACCCAGGAGAGCTTTCATGGATCATTGCATCCCCTGAGCCTCTCTCAGCACAGCCAGGGGCACCCAGAGCTGGCTCTGCCCTTCCCCAGGGGCTCCAGGCAGGATTTAATGGCACTGGAATGGGAAAGGGAGGCAGAACAGGGAGGAGAGGCAGGCAGAAGAGAGGAGAAATGCCACCAGCTGGAGGTGTGAGGAGCAGGAATCTGCTCTTCCAGGAGAAGGCAACAGGATTCCATGAGGAAGGGCTGGACACAAAAAGGGAGACCTGCAAACACAACAGCTGCTGCTGGGGGCTCCAAACCTCAGAACAATTTGAGGCAGAGTCCAAGAACAAGCACAGGATCACAGAATCGTGCAGGATGGAAAAACCCTCCCAGAGCATCAAATGCAGCCATTCCCCAGCGCTGCCAAGGCCAGCCCTGGCCCATGTCCCTGCTTCCCTTGCTGTTCAGGGGTTCCATCCCAAGCAGTGTCCCTCATCCTAGCATTCCCCTGCCAAAACTCCCAATTCCCCCACCTCCAAAATAGCCAGAGCTTTGGGGGGGACCAGCGTGTGCAGAGCACTCTGAGAATGAAGGTTGGGGTACAGGATTTATGGGGCACACGGGATCAGAGCAGACCTTGCTGCAGGCCTGGAGTTGGGAACCGCTGGGATTTTCCATGCCAGCCACCAGCACCTCCTGGCACCCCCTCACCGCCAGCCCGGGCCAGCAGCAAACTCTTTAATTACAAACACTGTGCTCTGAAATTGGATAAACGCACCCAAGTGGCTTTTTGGCTGTTTGCACAAAGGAGTGGGAAAAGCACCTTTGAAGGACGGCAAAGCAGGCAGGATCTGCAGCCCCTCTCAGAATAATTGTCCCTTCATTCTCGCCGGGGTAACCATGGCAAATAACTGCTCTGTGCCCAGCCTCCTCCTGCTCAGCCTGAATTACCTCTTCACTAACAACCACTCCGAGAACAATTAAACCCGCCTAAAAATCGGGGGTTATTTCTCCTCAGAAAGCTCAGGGATGTCCATTGACTACGTTTTTAAATTTTTTTCCAGGATTCTTTGCTTGTGCGGCAAATACCAGCGGTCACCACTACTCACACAAACTTATATTTCTTAACATTCCACCCATTAACGGAAGGGAAAACGCTGGCAGACACAAGGAGGGGTGACTCTCAAACTGCGAGTGGGTTTAGCTGGGATTTTGGGAAGGAATTCTGGCTGTGAGGGAGGTGAGGCCCTGGCACAGGGTGCCCAGAGAGGCTGACACTGCCCTGTCTGCAGAAAAGGCCACTCGAGGTGATTCCCTGATTTGCCCTGGAGGCCTCAGTGGCTTGGTGTGACTGTGAGGTTCTGGGCAAGCTGTGCCTTGCACCTTCCCGGGGTCTTTGGCAAGTCTTGGAGCCCAGCACAGCAAAGCAGAACCCTCCCTGCGTCCTCTCCCTGCTCACAGCTGGAAATGAAACAGCATTTCCAAGAGACTCCTGTTTGCAGCTGTGATGTACATCAGGTTTTGCAGATGGCAAAAAGGCACAGATAAATCAAATAACTGGTTTGTAGCAGCACTCCAAGTATTTCAGACTGGAGAAAGCAAGTTAAAAGGAAACCAGTATGAGTACCTGTTTCTAACTGGAGTGGTTTGGGAAGCTTGTCCTGTTTTGGAGGTTTATTGCTGCTCCTCTGAGCATCCCATAGCAGCCACTGCTTACTGTGGCCACACAACTGAATATTAACCTGAATATTCAAAAACTTATGGACAACAACACCTGCAGGACACAGATTTCTGTTAATTTTCTTTTCTTTCTTTCCATGTCTGCCCCATTTTAATATCTCTCAGTGCAGATGAGTTACAACCTCATTAATTACCTGACCACCGCCCTGAGATTGGGTAAATTTGGTTAGAAACTGGGCATTTGGTAACCATTATAAATATGGATATAAGCTGGCGTTGCACATTTTGGTGAGAGTTGTGGGCAGTCCCTCTCCTGCTTTTCCAGTGGGGAGCAGCCCTCCTGCCCTGTGGTGCTGGGCTGTGCCCCACTCCTGCAGTTTTGCAGAGTCCTGACCTGAATTCCAATGCAGAGGGAAGAGGGCAGCGCTGCCTCCCAGCACTTCAGCGTTTCCCTCAGCTCAGTGCCAGTGCAGGCTGCTGGCCTCAGCTGCTCCAGGAAATTCCTATTCAGCTCACACTCGTCCCTGACAGACCCCACATCCGTATTTCACAGCCTCACTGCGTGGCTGGAAGATCAAGGATACATTTAACTCCGTGGCGTTTGTTTCCTACGCCTGGAAAGAGGAATTCTCTTGGAATTTCCTTGTGCATGTGGCATTTCCCTCATTCACTGCTCCTTTCCTTCCCTTCCCCACTGCACACAGAGCCCTTCGCCTCCCAAACTGCCAGGAGCCCCCCAGCCCACCCCAGGGCCAGCAGTTTACCTCCAGTTAAATCCAGTGTGGCTTCCCAGTTCCCAAGGGTATCCTTTGGGAGGATGCTGTGAAATGAGGGTCCAGATGATCCTAATTGGAATTACCACAGCCCATCCCATGGTTCCCTCTTGGAGAGAAGCCCCAGGCAGGAGCAGGAGGGGCTGCATCCCCCTCCTGCTGACAGCACACCTGGGAGCCTTCGTCTCTCGGTCTCCCTGCCTTTATTTCTTGTTTCTTTGGTGGGTTTGGTATTGGTTGTTTGCTTCTCTGTTTGTTGACTTTTGTTGGGGGTTTCTGTGCGTTCGTGGGTTTTTTGTTGTGTCTGTGTTGGGGTTTTGTGAAATAACAAGGGACCTTGTTTTGTCTCCCAGTGAACAACTGTTCTACAGACCAACATTTCTGGAGCTGCTGCCAGCCCCAAACAGTCCCAGGTGGGGAAATGAAGAATGAGAGCAATATCCCGATTTTCAGCACTTTCTCCCCATCAGGGAGTGGCTGTGCACACGGGTGCATTCCTTTGGGAACCTCCTGCAGCTGCCACCAGCCCCTGGAGAAGTGTTTGAGAATCCAGCACCGAGGAGCTCCTGCAAAGCCAGAGCACGTCACCCCAGCCCATGCCTGTTCCTCCCCGGCTGCAGGGCCCTGAGCTGCCTCTGTGAAACTCCAGGCAGCTCCTCTGTGCCCAGCCTCGGGAAGAAAGCAGGAACTGAAGGATTCTCCCTGCATGGAGGCTGTGTCACATCTGCCACCGCACAAATTCACCACCACAAGTGGACTTCAGCTGCTCCCAGGCACGGGGGAGCTCCTGGCTGCTCTCATCCCTGCTGCAGCACTCTCACAGGGAACTCCCAGCTCTGGGGAGAGCCTCCACCCCAAGCTGAGGATCCCTGGATGCTCTTTCCAGGCACACACAGAGCCCCGGGGTCCCACGCTGGGCAGAGGCTGCGGGTCCCAGCCCTCTGAACAAACCTGGTGCTTATTCCCAAAAACACGTTTGTAGAGCTGGCTTCCCAAAGGGAGCGGCTGTGCTTCCCCTGCCAGGGACCAGAATCCCTGCTCAATTACTCCTGATTTACTGGGGTAGCAATCCAGAGGAGTCACTGCACCCAACACAAAGTGACAGCGCTGTGGCCGCCCGGCCTTGGTGCAATTAAATCCCCAGAAAGGCTCCTCTTATCAGTTTAATACACCAGTCAGTTCCAATCTGCTGCAACAACATTGTTTCCACATGATATTCCTCTCTTCTCCTTTGAGATGAAGAAAGAATCCCTAACTTGGAAAATCTGGGGCAATACCCTGAGCTGGTATTAAGCACCAGATCACCAAAGCCAGGGATTCACACCAGACTGGAGTTTGAACCTGCCGATTTAAATCGACTGAAGCAATATATTGCTTTTTAATTTATTTAATATTATTTGCATTACTGGATTGTTACTGTATATGTATGCACACATATATCTAAAATAATAAGTAATACAATTTCTATTACTAAGAGATAAGGAGATTAACTAAGTAATCACAGAGAAGGAGAGGAAATTTCCTCTATTTTTCAGATTTACTGGAAGCCCTCATACATATTGGAGACCTTCCTGCTGACAACCACACACATCCTGCTTTCCAGAGAGATGCAGGTCGAGCCCTACCCGTGGCTGCCGGTGCCAGTGTAATTAACGCCATGGCTAATTGCCTGCAAGCAGAGGGAGCTCTGACTCTTCCGAGAGCAGCCTCGGTGCTCCTCGGGACGGGGCCGGATGCTCCGAGGTTTGTCCCTGTCTGCCCCAAAATCCGCCCCGGCAGCGCCCGGGAATCCTTTGCAGGAATCAAACCTGGCCAGAGAAACGATCCTAAAGGAAATACCTGGCACCAGAAACGATCCTAAAGGAAATACCTGGCACCAGAAACGATCCTAAAGGAAATACCTGGCCAGAGAAACGATCCTAAAGGAAATACCTGGCCAGAGAAATGATCCTAAAGGAAATACCTGACCACAAGAAGGGAACTTCACCCCACACCTGCAGGAAACCCCATTGTCACTCACGGAATGCTGACCCTCGAAAGGGACCAAATGCCATTTACTGCCCAGTGGAAAATGCAATTTTTGGTGCAAATTTCCAGCAGAAATGGGCCCAAAATCTGCATCTGAGCCCATTTCCCCAAATATGAGTGAAGCCAGCATTGCCTCAAGGCCAAACACTGCTGAGAAGGTCTGAGGCTCAGCCCAAATCCCTCCCCACACCCCAAGCCCATGTCCAGGATGGGACCCCACAAGAATGAATCCCAAAGTGGAGCAGCCCCTGCCCAGCCCTGCACACAAAACTGGCTGGAAATCCTCTTTGCTCTTTTACAGACTGTGTGATTGAAAATAATTAACGTTACTGTTATAAAGTTGTGGAGAGAGAACTTCACCTAAATCACAGAATGAAGGCTTGGGACCTCAAGGATCATCTTGTCCCAGTCCTTCCGTTCTCCACAGAACCCAAACCCCAAAATCCTTACACGGTTACTGCAGCTGGGATGTTTGAGAGTCCTCATTGCCAAACAGATTCTTGCCTCTTGTTGCATAAATTCAGCCCCTGTCCTGAAAAAGGCCACCCTGGCATCACAGGGACAAACAACAAAATGCCCATGGAGAAAACTCAATCAGGTTTTTGATCAGGCGTGGCCGAAACCCTGACACGTGCCATTAGTTTGATGCCATGTTTCCACTGAAGGCACAAATCAGGCACTTTGGCTGTACCTGAGCTAATGCAATCAGAGTTATGAAACACCTTGAGAGGGAAGAAAATCTTCCTCTTCCTAAGAATTTCCTTCAACAAATCGCAGGTTGAATTAGGATGAACAACTGAAGACACAGTCCAGTTTTAGGATTATACCCCAAATAAAGTGGATGCACTTGAACAAATGTATCTCACCAGGTGGGTTTAAGGTCCCTCCCAACCCAGCCCAGCCTGGGATTCCCTGATCCTGCAGTGGCACTGCTTGCTGGCTCCTGCACACTTTAGTACAGCTGATTTTGACCTCTGAGCTACCTGTGCTTAAACCAGAGTTTGCTTTGCTGTCCCAGCTGAGCAGAGCAGGCAGCATTTGCAATTTGCTGTGGGTTGCACACACATTTCCATCCAGAAGAAAGGAGAGGAGGAGGAGATTACCAGCGATGATTACAGAGCCCCACGTAATCAGTGGGATTACAGAGAAATTGCATTAGAGCTTCACCAGCACAGCTCCAACCCTCCCAAAGTGAGACACATGCTCCAATAACAGCTGGGGAACAGGTGGAGGCTCAAGACAAAAAGTCTGGAAGCAGAGCAATAAATCATGGAACCTGCCCGTGTGACACCCTGGCTCCATCAGGCAAAATGAATTGCTGAGCACAAAGTGTAATAAAGAGAGATGCCAAGGCATGGTCGTGTCTGCCAGTAGTAATTTGAAGTTGAAATATAATCACACACAATATATATGATAAATAACACCAGACAAGGTCTCGAGCGACAAAGGTAAATAATAAATTTGTGTGGAAGTAAGGATTTACACTGAAGCTGTGAAATAGAACCAGAGAGATACTGTAAATATTGTCCTTTCCAGGTGATGACTTTAATTTCTCAGACAAGCACCTGGTAAGTTTTGCCAAGGATTTCCTGGACCTGGAACCCACACATTTCCATCTCCAAAGCTCCAGGACAAGATCCATGCTGCCAGGCAGTGGCCAGCACTCAGGTCTGAGGGGAGGAATGTGTTTGCCAAGGAGAGGATCAGTAAAAGGTGAATTGTGGGCACTTGTGTCAGCGGGCCAGGCTGTTCCCATGTCAGCCCTCAGAGGAGAAAGCAGCAGGCAGAGGAAAGCCCTGCAGGAGCAGAGGCAGCTCCTGGCCCGGGGACACCCCGAGCCCTGCAGCAGCTGGAGGGAGCTGGAGGGATTGGGATCCCAGCCCACCAGGGGCTCCTGCAGGCCCAGGGCCACCCCACAGACCCTGTGCTGGAGGGACTGGGATCCCAGCCCACCAGGGGCTCCTGCAGGGCCAGCTGTCCACGGGAGCTCAGCTCTGGGAGTCCTGCAGGTGCTGGGGAGCAGAAGGAGCTCCTGTCACGGACAATCTCCACCCCATAAGCCCACCATTATCCCCTGAACGCCACTGGAGGGTCTGAGCTCCCTCAGCAGACCCATCCCAATGTTGGCCAAGGCCCAGAGCCCCGGGATGGCAGGGAGCAAACGCTGGTACAAAGCGGAGCAGCTCTCCCAAGCAGGGAACGGGGAGCGCTGCCTCAGCCCTGACGGTGCAGCCTCAGAGGAGCCCTCATTAAACCTGGGCTGGAGCTCGGCTGATTGAGATCTGACTAATTGGGTCTATCGTAAACAGGCAGAGACTGCAGAGGGAGAATATTTAGGGTAAGCAAGCGGCCTAGAAAAACCCAGAGAGCTCCAGTGAAAAATGGGCTCTGGTGCGTGTTCCAGAAATGGATTTTTTGTCCACAATTAGACAGGAACGGGGCAGTTCGGGGTGTGGGTGATGCTTCCTGGGGAGCCCAGGGACGGAGCCAGTGTCCCACTGCTGCAGGAAAACTTCTGCTGCTGATAATGCAATATTCCTACATCACTCCTAAAATCCAGAACTTTGACATCATCAGGCTGCTGTTTACACTTCATTCTCTTGCAGGGACTGATTACATTGAAGGGATTATCTCTGCTGCCTTGCTCTGTTCAAAGCAATAAATGGCTGCCAGCTTTGGTTAATGGCCAAGAGGAACCTCAGGCATTTAATCAATTTCAAAGCTTTTTATTGCAAATATTCTACCAAGAGCTGATTCCCATTATAAACAAACTATGGAGTGAAAATAAAGAGAACTGTTCTCCCCTCCCCTGGGAAATTGCAATCCAACACAGCCCTGAATTTCCAAGGGATAGGAGATTTTGTTGGTCTCGAGGCACACAGAAATTTGTGTGTGAAAAAAGGCATTAAAATAAAGAAATGAGTGGCACGTGTGGAAAACGATGAGCACTCCACACCTGAGGCCCGGTTTGCAGAATTACCCATGCAAAACTCTGCAATTGCGCGCTACCAACTAATTGCCTGATTTGCATACGCAATGTAATCAGAGGCCGGCCCTTCCCGCAGGGATGGCAGGGTCATTCCGAGGGACTGGAACATTCCCGTTCCAAGGGACCGGAACATTCCCGTTCCAAGGGACTGGAGCACTCCTGCCCGCTGCAGGAAGGGAATGACCGCCAGGCTCTCGGCTTCCCAAAGTTTACCAGAAGCTCAGTGCTCAGGAAAGCATCCAGGAGAACGCAGGTGAGAACAAACCTCTCCTGGCAGCCCGGGCAGGAGCCCAGCACATCCCTGGGGGGAATCTCCATCCAGCCAGGCCCTGCTGGACACACTGCCCCATAAAAGCCCTCCCCTCCAGATCCAGGCCAGACCGGGGGTGTTCAGTGCAGAAGGAGGGGGAGATAAATCCTGCTGTGCCAGGAGGGGACATGAGGGCTCGGAGGGAAGGTGCTCACTGGCGATGGTGGCACCTGAGCAGAAGTTGGGCTGGATGATCCTGGAAGGCTTTTCCAGCCTTAATAGTTCTGTGCTTCTTTTTTTTTGGAACCTTCCTGAGCCAAATCCCTGCGGGTATCAACACATCCCAGACCACACTTCCCGACACCTGGCAATGCTCTGTGTGTGTCACAGACCAGGCTGACCCGAGCAGAAGAACGAATCCCAGGGTCCCAGAACCCTGTGAAGGCTGGGAAAGATCTCCAGGAGCCACTTTGTCTGGACACCCCCACGCCCACTGGAACACCACAAAGTGCCACTGCCACACATTTTCTGAACACCTGCAGGGAAGTGACACCCCCTGCCCTGGGCAGCCCCTTCCAAGGGAAGCAGCAATAACTTTACTTTTTATTTATTTCTAAACCCTTGGGGTTAGTCATGCACATGTTCCTGTTGAGCTTCCAAGGAACCACAGCAGTCCCCTCGGGGAGATCGGATTTTCTATTCCATTAGATTTCCCTTGATTTAACTTTGTCTCACTAAACAGATCCCCGTGACAAACACGTGCACAAACTGCATTCCAAGAGACTTTTTCCCCCCTTTTATAATTAATTCACTCTATGACATATAAAAGACAACCAGCACTGAGAGGGGAGTGTTGTTGACCAGAAGCAAATCAAGAGTTACACCTAAAAACGCAACAAAAAATATATCAGGAAAAAATATATCAGGAAAAGCTAAACAGGACACTCAGGGCATGCAGTGTGAAAC
The DNA here is from genome assembly GCA_013399835.1 of Leptocoma aspasia. NCBI lineage: Eukaryota > Metazoa > Chordata > Aves > Passeriformes > Nectariniidae > Leptocoma > Leptocoma aspasia. The sequence goes on from VXAX01004992.1 coordinate 28,720, forward strand.
TGACTTCTTTCAAATGGATCTCTTTTGGAGAACAGAAGCAGAAATTCCTGCCCCAGTGTAATATTCTGCTCCCAGCCCCACTGGGAAGCTGCTGTGTGGGAAGAGCCATGGACAGTTGCAGAGCCTGGCGTGGGCAGGGACCTTTCCTGTTGTTTGTTGTTAATTATTTATTATTTATTGGTCTCCTCCACACAGCATGCAGTGAAAACTCTCTGGTGGGCTAACCCTGGAGCTATGGATGTGCCAGGTGCCCAGGCTGCACTGAACAAATCTCTGCCCTGCTCCAGGCTCCCATCCCCAGCGTTTCCTCGCTAACAAAGGGGAAAACGCCTGCCCAAGGAAGAGCTGGGCTGTAATCGATACAGGCTGAGCTGTCAATAAATTCATTTCTGTAAGCAAGAGCAGCGCTGTCCCCAGCTGCTGGGGCTGGGATGACAAAGCTCTGACCCTGCCTGGCTTCCAGGGTCAGTGATGGATGAGGGTTCCAGCCTCCAGCCCCATCTGCGGCCGCGCTCACGGATGCATTTATTGATCCGGAAAAATTACTCAGCCTAAATTTTCCTGTGCTGCTCTCCAATCCTGAATTTTATAGCACAAAGTACCACAGGACTCCAACAGAAGTAAATCTTTACAACCAATACTCTGACAACTGCAGCTTCTCCCTGGGACACTGGAGCAATAATTAAAAATTCACAGCAAAAAAGACAAAAAGAGGGTGGATGTGACCATGCCTCCCCTGGCACAATATGAGGCTGTTTCCTCTCATCAAACAGAAGAGGATAATGATATTTGTAAAACAATTTGCCTGTGGAAAGTGGCAAGCGATAAGTGAGTAATGCTGACAGAAATTTGATTTCCTACACTGAGCTACCGCAGTGCCTGCAGTGTCTGGGAGCTCTCTGTTTGTCCAGGTGGCCTCTGAAATGCTTTGCTTTGTCTGCTCTGGGCTGTCAGAGGGATCTGCTCCTTCCCCTCACAACCAATGCTCTGAATCCCCCAGTAATGTGCCTACTTGCAATTCATATTTTAGTGCACTAAAAGTCTGCACCCAAATGTCTTGGGCTGAGAAGATTTTCAAGATTTCCTCTGTCATTCATTTGTTGTCCTTTAATATTAATTTGCATCTGCAGTGAAGCTGACAGCTGTCAGGAGGAACAAACCTTTCCACCTGCAATGATCCCATGAATTTGGAACTGACACACTTGGACTCAGGAAGAAAAAGCTCTTTAGTTGTGGGTTTGGGGTTTGTTTTTTAAGGGAATGCATAATGAGAAAAGAATTCTGGCCAAGCTTTCTTCATTAATGCTGGAGGGGTAAGTGACTGGAATAGGAAATCTTTGCACTACCCAGGTTCATGGGGATTGCAAAGAACAGGACCTGGATTCAAAGGACAACGTTTTCTAAGTCCTTATCAGGAAAATTTTAGGTCACATTTGAGTGGGTTTCTCAGCAGGGTGAGCAGCCTTTCCACGAGCGTTTTCCTTTGGCTGTAGGTCCCTGGGCTGCTCTGATCACAGCAGCTTGCTCCTCACAGCAGAACTGATCCATACTGATTATGTCTCAATAAAATAGGAAGATTTTCCACCACAGTGCAATCACAGCCAATTTCTCACGCTTTGTTTCTCAAACTAACATTTAGTTCACACCAGTGTTTTATTTTTTAATGGAGTAGGAATAAAACAACTCAATCTTCTCAGAGCAGGCTATAAAAGCTGGAGTGAAAAGCAACAGAAGAGGAATGAGGCATCACCCCAATGAGGAAAAATCTCTTTGGCGACATTTGCTGTGTCAGAGTGGATCTAGGGGGTTTGAGGAGAGAGCACAAAGCTGCAGAGCCATCGAGGGCAGTGTTTAACTGCACCAGGGCTGCCCTGGTGAGCCCAGGCAGGGAATGAGCTGGGCTTGGTGCTCAGGGCTGGACCTGGGGCCACGTGGAGCTGGAAGGAGAAACCCCAGCAGGAGCTGCCTGGGCAGATCCACTGGGACCTACAGCCCCGAGCCCAGCCCCTGTGACAGCCACAGAACCACAGGGTCCCAGGCTGGGCTGGGCTGGGAGGGACCTCAGACGCAGCCAGTGCCACCCCAGCCATGGCAGGGACAAACCCAGTGCCACCTCTGCCATGGCAGGGACACTGCCACTGTCCCAGGCTGCTCCCAGCCCCAGTGTCCAGCCTGGCCTTGGGCACTGCCAGGGATCCAGGGGCAGCCACAGCTGCTCTGGGCACCCTGTGCCAGGGCCTGCCCACCCTCCCAGGGAACAATTCCTGTCCAATATCCCATCCATCCCTGCCCTCTGGCACTGGGAGCCATTCCCTGTGTCCTGTCCCTCCGTGCCTGGTCCCCAGTCTCAGGAGCAGAGGGGGACAGTCCCTCCCTGCCCCGCTGCCCCGGCTGTGGGACCAGCCCAGGACACAAAACTATCTCATTGCAGCTTCACACTCCACTCACAGCAGAGAAACTTCCCCTGAAACCTGCACATAAAAACCGGGGGCTTTGCCTTTCCCAGGCCTCCCAAGCCCAGCCTGTCCCAGCCTGGAGTGTCACTGAGCCAGAGCAGCACGGAGGGAACGGGAACGGGCTGTGAATCCATCAAGGTTTCATTTCTGCTCCCAGCCCCAGCAGCTGCTCCCCTCCTGCAGAGGCAGGTGCTGCTGCAGGAACGATATTGCTGCTAAAGGAACAGGCCATTTGCTGATAACTCTGCTCGCTACAGCACTGCATCAAAAACACTTTTAAATTTCCCAAAGTGTTCAGCTGGGAAACAAAGTTAAACAAAAAAAAAAATCGTATTTTGAGAAGAAGAGGAGAGAAATAAATATTTTTCTTGCTTGCCTCCATTCCACAATCCACAATCTTTTTTTTTTTAAGAAGATCATGCTTCAAGTAAAGGCAAAAATAAAAGATACAGAGAAAAGGTGAACTTTAACTTCTTCTAAAATATAGAGAAATATTTGTTAGTTGAGAAAAACAATTCCAGAGAGTTGATCACCGAGTGCTTTGTAATCCCAAATTGCAGTGCATTAAAACTCACTAAACCAAACACACCCCTGCAGCCAGGTATCTGCAGCCCTCCTCCCTGGGCCAGTGATTTTGAAGAAAAAGCTGATTTAAGTGTGTGCTGGAAACCAAATGCAGCTGCTGATGTAGAAACCCTTGTGGGTTTGGAATGTCCCACCAGGAAAGCAGATGATCCAAGGGGGACTACGGGCAGGGTCAGAGAAAGCACTGGGCAGATTGAAACCGTTTGTGACTAGTTCTGGAAAATCAACCAAAGCACGCGTTTGCCCCAGAAATGCTGCCCCGCCCCGAGGGCTCGGGTTCCCTTTCCCAGCGCGGATCTCCAGGAGCAGCCCCGTCCCAGGGCTTCATTCCCCACCCTGTTCCCCATCCCAGGGCTTCATTCCCCACCCTGTTCCCCGTCCCAGGGCTTCATTCCCCACCCTGTTCCCCATCCCAGGGCTTCATTCCCCATCCCGTTCCCATCCCAGGGCTTCATTCCCCATCCCGTTCCCATCCCAGAGCTTCATTCCCCATCCCGTTCCCAGTCCCAGGGCTTCCTTCATCCACTCCGTTCCCCACCCGGGCAACCCCCCGGGCCGGGAGGGCTCTGGGCGATGGGTTTGTGTCTCTGTGCCTCTGTAAGACGGGTTTGTGCCTCTATAAAAAGATGTTTCTGTGTCTCTGTGAGATGTTTCTGTGCCTCTCCGGAGCTCCCACCGCCGGCACCGCCCCACTCCCCCGACCCCCGGGAGTCGCTGGAGCTGCTCCTGGAGCTGCCGCCCGAACCAAACGCCAGGAACGCGTCCGAGCTCGGGTTCTGGGCGCAGAAGTGCCCGTCTCCCATGGAAACGGGAGCTGGCAGGAGCGAGGGGAGCCGCGGCATCTCCGAGGCGATCTCGGCATCCAGGCTGCGCGCCCGGCTGGGAGCGCAGCGCTCACACCACCTTCCCTCGGCCGCCCGGCACTAAAGGGATTTATTTACCCTCCGGAGAGCAAACTCCGCCTGTGCTCCTGCCTTCGCAGCGATGCTGCCGCGGGAAGCGGCCGAGGTGGCAGCTGAAAACACGAATTTGTACCTGGTGCGTGCCCCGAGCCGCGGCTCCAGCGCTGAGCTCTCCTGCATCCCACCCCTCTGTTATTCCCGGGGTTTGCCTGCTGTGTCCTGCACCCCGGCAGCGAGAGGGGAGGGGAGCCGAGCCCTGTGACCCCTCGGCAATGTCCCCTGCCTGTCCCCTGGCCCGGGCTGTGCTGCTCACCCCGGCTGCCGCCAGCGCACCCCCGTGCTCTCCTTCCCCCGCTGCCCTGGCCCGCGGTTTCTCCTTCAGAGAATCGCAGATTCCTGAAGTTTGGAAAAGCCCATCGATGTGCCCGATGCCCACCTTGTCCCCAGCCCAGAGCACTGAGTGCCACCTCCAGGGATGGGGACCCAACAACTGCCGAGCAAATCTTATTAACAGGACAAAATGTCTCCCATAAAGGAAAGATTCCCAATTACAAACTTATCTTGCATTTGCTGTAATGGCTCAAAGCTAAAGAGAGCTCCTGCTGAGAGCAGGGAGATAACACACACGGATTTCTGTTGTCATCTCTTCATCATGATCAGGCAATAAGGAAAAACCTGGATCAAAGTGGGAGGTAGGGAAAAATAACGCTGGCAATCAGAAAAGGAAAAACAATACCAACCATGCTGATAATCTGAAAGGCTCTGGGAAATCTACGAAATGTTCTCGTGAAGAAAAGGAAAAGGAGGCAATGATGGAGTGGGAAAAGAGGGACCCAAGATGGGAGAGGCAGAGAGCAAAGGTGGAGGGAAACCTGCATTCCCTAAAACCAGAAATGCCATCCAGAGCATCACAGAATGGCCTGGCTTGGAAGGGACCATAAAGATCATTTTGTTCCCAGCCCCTGCGTGGGCAGAGATCCATCCATGCTCCAAGATTCCCCATGCATGCCGTTCTCACGGATGGATGTCTGGCTGCATCTTCCCTCTGCAGCTCTGATGCAGAAGGACTTGGTGCAAACCCTTCAGGTTTCTGCCAGGGAGGTTCCCCTCTGCTCTGATTCCATCCTGATCCCGGCAGAGTTACAGCAGCAAAAGTTTCCTCATTAACACTCTCATTATCACCTGCCTCCCCCTTTGCTCATCACAAGTGTTTGTGACTGGGGGTGGGAGAAATTAAAGAAGAAAACAAATGCAAGACCTCACAAAGCCCTCGGGGGAAGCCTCTCTGCAGAGAATCCAGAGCTCCAGCACTTGCTGAGGGGTTTGCTCCCCTGGCTGGTTCAGGGGTGTGCAAGGGCAGCTCCTCACCCCAAATGAGGTGTTCCTGCTCAGTTCTGAGCTGTTTGGTAAATGCCAGCTGAGACAGCCCGTGTGCTGAAGTGAAACACGGCATTGTCCTTTCCCCGTGGCATCCTGCTGAGGAGGGAGCTGGGTTTGCAGGGCAGGAAGGCTCCAGGTTCCCGGGCAGGGAGGCAGGATGGAGTCCTTGCAGCACGCCCAGCCAGCCCAGGAGCTGGGCCCAGGGGAGATGCTGCTGGCACGGGGAGGTGGGCAGGAGCTCGAGAGAACTGGGGCATTTTGGAGTGTTTCAGAGTCACAGGGAAAGGCCCAGGGTTCCTCAGTGCTCTCTGATAGCTGATAACCTCAGAAGAACCTAAATTATTAAACCCATTAATTCCTCTCCAGATTCAATTGAGAGGTGCATAAAGGTGATGGAAGTGTCTGGTGCTGCTTCACTGATAAATTCCACAATTAAGCACAGGATGGAAGTGCCTGAAATTGCTGCAGGGAGCACTTTGGAGGAGCTCAGCAGCAGGATGGTGGTGCTGGCACCGGGCACAGCCCACAGCAGCAGGGTGGGCAGCCAGCAGCTCCTCCTCCTCCTCCTGGCTGAAGGTCAGCTCTGCCACAGCTCCTCACAGCCCGGGAAGGCTCCTGCCAGTGACAGGAAAGGTTTTCTCAGCTGTGGAGAGCTGTTCTCACTGCGAGTGCAGGGTGAGCTGGAGCAGGCACTGTGCAATTCCAAGGGGGAAGTTAAACTCCACTTTTTCTGCATCCCATGGATCTCGTTCACACAATGAGAGGAGTAATTTCATTTCCAAAACACCCCAAAGCAAGGTGGTCTGAGCTTCTCTCGAACCCCCTGGTGACAGCTCCCCAGGACACTTTGTCCCACAGCCAGGCTAGAGCTAAACCAGGGCACAAACACCTGGGGGTTACAGTCCCACAGGACATGGGCAATGGATGGTGGGCAGGGCTGGATGGGACATTGGGAATCAGGAATTGTTCCTGGGAGGGTGGGCAGGCCCTGGCACAGGGTGCCCAGAGCAGCTGTGGCTGCCCCTGGATCCCTGGCAGTGCCCAAGGCCAGGCTGGACACTGGGGCTGGGAGCACCTGGGACAGTGGGAGGTGTCCCTGCCACGGCAGGGGTGGCACTGGGTGGGCTTCAGGGTCCCTCCCAGCCCAAACCATCCTGGGATTCTGTGACACTAACAGGAATAATAAATCTGTCTCTTTTCAGATTCACAAACATCTCTGAGGACTCTCAGCCACAGCCCAGGCACTTCTATGCAGATAATGCAGTTCAAGATGCAGGCAGATTCAAATGCTGGTATTAAAAACACGTTATATGAAAATAAATGAGCGTGTGGGTGGAGAATTTGGGATGCCAGACCCCCAAGCTCAGTGCACATCCATCTCTGCCTGCAGCCTGTCCCACGCTGGCAGCAGAGCCCCCATTCCATATTTTACACTTATTCTCCTTCTGAACCACTAAAATTGCCCTTGCTGCATTGACAGCAGTGGAGCTTTATTAAGTTGCCTCAAAGTCTGGCTCTTCATATTTATTCTCTGCCTGTTCCTCACACAAAGCAATCACCAGGCTGGGCAAGAGCTTTGGGAAGTGTTTATGGGCATGTCAGCAGTGCCCACCTTAAATAAAAACACACTTACTCCAGATTGCTGAGATTGCCTGGGAAATGAAGGCAGGCAAATGGGAACTCGGATGTACAGAGCCCGCTTTTGGGCTTAGATGAAAAGAATCAGGTGAATCTATTCTCTAATTCTGACAGAAGTCAAAACTCCCACTTGTGTTACCAAACTTCACTCTCATTTGTAGGAAGGAAATGGAAAATTCAGGTGGCAAGGAAAACATAGACACGTTCCAGGGCCAGTCTCACTGCTGGCATTTTTTTCTATACAGACAACATTCGTGGCCAGACTAAAAATGACTCCTGAAGGGCCCAAAGAAACAAAAAAAGGATTTAAGACGTGGCTACTCAGCAATATTGACTAATTTATCACTGAAATAGCACAAATTAGTCACTCAGACAACTCTCAGGAAGAGAAAAGGTGCCTGTCTTCCTCTGGAGCCAGCTCTGGAGTGAAGCACCACTTTGTGCAGGAGCACAGAAAGGAAAGTCGGGGGGAGGCACAGCTGCAGCTCGAGGGCTGTAAAACCAGTCCCAGTGGATAGCAGGTCCTCTTAGCACAGGCACCCACCTCAGAATGCCCTGAACGAGTGAAACCTCATCAGGAAAAGGTAAGAGGGGCCTCAGATCTGTTTTCCCATTCCAGATCAAACCAAGATGAAGCCCCCTGGAAAGCTGGACCAGCTCTGAAGCCTTCCAGGACTGACCTTCCAGTCTCCTGAATCATCTACTGCCCTGTTTTGGCCCTGGGTACAAAACAAGTTTTCCTTCCTGCTCTTGACATGATTCCCATTTCCACTGACAGTGACTGGAGCAGCAGATCCTGGCTCTGCTGGCACCAGCTGGAGCTCTGCTCCTGCCCAGGGCAAGCTCTGGCCCTTTCCAGCAAGGCTGCAGCACTTTATTCTTGTTTTTTCTGAAGGAAGCAGGAAGAAGTTCTGGGATCCTGCTGGGTCCTGTCCAGCTCAGGAGATTGGATGGTTCCATGGTTCCAGGTTTTTTGTTGTATCCTGTCCATACATGATGTAGATCCAGCTCCTGAGCATTCCCAGATGACAAGGGGAAGGGAAAAAATTCATTTTCCTTTTCCTTTATAGACTGAAAGCCCTTGGATTTCTAATCTGAGGAACAAAGATTTCCACTGCTTATAAAATCTAATGGCAGAGTCTTGTGCCCTTGGATTTCTGTGGCATCTGGATTTCACCATTGCAGACTTCAGAAAGGGAGAAGGCTTTGATAATGGAACACTGATTTTATATCACTGTGAGAGAAATGAATTAATTCATTGACACAAACACATTGAAGTGTTTTTGATTTACAGCAAGAGAACCATTTCAGATCAGTAAAAGATGAGCCCTCCAATGGTTCTGTGACCTGTACAAATTCAAATTACCAAATGGGAAAGCCAGGGTTCCTTACTACACAAAATACAAGTATTGTAAAAGCGAAAGCATCGCAGTGGCCTCCCACCCCTTGGAAGGCAGAGCCCAAACTCCCAGCTTTTCCAGCCTCCCCTTTGATTAAAAACCCACATCAGCCTTGGGACTGCAGTGAGCAAAGAGCCTGGCAGCCCCAGCCCAAGCCTCCTGCCCGAGACCCCTCTCAGCTTGCCCTGGGGAATGGGTTCCTGCAGCAGCAGCAGCTTTGTGCTGTTCTCTGCCCTCACACAGGACACTCTGCCCCGTCCTGGGGAGAAGGGACAGCTCCAAAGAGCTGGAAATTCCCTTTCCTACAGTGCTGGAAATGCAGCCTCAGCTCCTGGCACCCAGAGCACGAGCTCTGCTCACCTTCCTTTCCAACAGCTTCTAGGGAAGAGATTTTTTCAAATGGCAGTTGTTCTACCACTAAGTGGATTTCTCATGCTGTGAAGAAGCCCAGATGTCTCCCAGAACTTCTATGATTATTTTCCAATAATTATTTTCCAATTCACTAACCAGCAAAATAATTCAGTTACTCAGAATCCTTGGAGGAGCAACCTCAAACAAGCAAGAGAAGCTTTCAAAAGAGGCAAGAGAAGACAAATTGCACGGGGATGCTTTGAAGATGTATTACATTTAGTGTGCCCTTAATTACTCACACCCATCATCTCTTTTAATCAAGGGTCAGCCGCTTTATTTGTCAAGAATAGCGTTTTAAATCATTTTCAATGCAAGATGCAATAATTACACTTTCTGCTAATGAGTCCTTGTGCAGATTATTTGTCATTGCATCTAACGAGGAAGCTTCACTTTTTGTTCAAATGCTGCAAACCCCACACAGGCTGCAGGAGCAGGAGGGCTCCAGCAGCTCCCCTGGCACCAGGACACCCACAGGACACCCACAGGACACCCACAGGACACCCACAGGACACTCACAGGACACTCACAGGACACCCACAGGACACCCACAGGACACCCACAGGTCCCCCAGAGCCTCCTCACAGTCAGAGCTGGATGTGGGTCTGGCTCCAGGGTGTTTTCCAGAGCTATTCTGAGTGCACCACAGTTTTCCCTCAGCGTTCCAGACTCGTTACTCTGGGGAGCACTGGGTGATCTTGGCCCCTGAGTAAACAGACAACCCCAACTGCCTGTGTGCATTCCCACCACGGGTGAGCAGAGAATTCTCACTTCTGACCACTGAGCTCTTGGTGAGGCTTGGCTTTTACCAGCCCTGGAAATGAACACAGAGAACAGAAATTCCTCCCAACCCCTTCCGAGGTGGAGAGCAAAATAACTGATGAATGTCTGAAACGAACCCAGGAGCCACAGCAAAGCCCAGGAATGGGGATTTACACCTCAGACACAGCCATTCTTTTAGGAAGTACTGAGGACACCATTTCGATTCATTCTGAGGCGCTGCTGATTGATGGCAACCTGTTCATATTTAGATAACCTATGAATCAACAAAATTAAAACCCTCGGATTCGGAAGAGGAATGGAGGAGAGAGAAGATCCCGAGTTCACCTTTGCCAGCAGTGAGCCAGCAGCAGCAGCTGCACACGGGGAGCTGTTCCTGCTCTCCTTCCACAGACACAGCATCCCCGTGTCCCAGCCTGTCCCTCCCTGGCAGCAGGTCCTGCTGTCACCCCCAGCTGCTGTGGCACAGGGACGTGCCCTGCAGGACGTCCCACAGCCCTGCCCATCCCAGCCAGGCTCAGCTGGAGGAGCCTGGAGCTCCAAATGTCGCCCTGATTGTTGTTCCATGCACTGCTGGGAGCTGAGCTTGGACCCCCCAGGTCAGGGGAGGCTGAAAGCCACGGGGAGGCCAGGCTGAGAGCCCAGCCCAGGCTGGATCCAGTGCTGAGCACAGCACTGCCACTGCTGGGAAAACCCTGACCCCAAGCTGGAGCCCTGAGCCAGGCCCTGGGCTCGGCTTTGGACTCCTGCTGCTGTTAAGGCTTTTCCAAAGCTGTGCTTGGTCAAACTGGGAGCCTTATCTTCCAATAGTGCTTTTATCAGGAGTGCCACCAACAGCAGGCTGTGAGTGGCAGGGATCAGCATGTTGTGCCTGCCAGGAACATTTCTCCTCAGGATTCATTTGCATTATCATTTTGAACCCTTTTTATAGAGCTCATATTGATTTGCAGAGGTTGCTTGCATTTTAAATCACAGCTATGTGTATTTCAGTTCCATCTTCATTTGCTTTATTAGAAAGGTGCAGTGTTAATATTTCCCTGTTTCCACAGGGAAGCAGCTGTTCCAAAAGATCTTTCCCAGGGTTTCTCACCCTCCTCACACCGCCTGGCCAGGCTCGGGGAGTCCCTGCTGCTCACATTTCTCTGGGAGATATTTTCTTTAATAAGATAAAGTGCTTGAAGTCAGCTGATTTTGTCTGGGCAGCAAGATGCAATTTGTACATTGAAAATAATCATTAAAATTGTATTTTTATCCTCCTCCATGTCCCCACACAGATCTCTGGATATCTCATTTCCAACCAGCAGAAAACACATTTAAATGTGTTGCAAAATCACAAATTTCCACGTAGTGAACCAGCCTGACAACACAAACAACGCAAAGGCAGTTTTGTGTACTCTGCAGTCAAAATTCAGTTTCTACATCTCATGTTGAAACAAACACGAGAAATATTAATTTCTAGCATCCAAAGCTGTTGCTGTGTTTTTCCTTCCCTGAGGTCCACACCCTTGATCACATTGCACACCCAGACCCTCACACAGGTAACAAGGGTTTGCTATAACCTATAAATATGACCTGGAACAGAGGTGATATTTTAGCAGTGTATTTATCCATAAAAGTGTCTGGTAAAATCCACATAGATTTATTATTTCTACTTTTTATATATTAAAAAAATGAAGCATTGCACTATTTTTCATCTCCACATCTTTGAATGACCACTAAGGACCCATCCTGGTGCCACAGGTACTTCTTGCTCCTCTCAGGATCCCTGAGGTTGGAAAAACCCTCCCAGCTCATCCAGTCCCAGCTCTGCCCAATGCCCACCTTGTCCCCAGCCCAGAGCACTCAGTGCCACCTCCAGGTGACACCTCCAGGGATGGGCACTCCAGACCTCCCTGGGCAGCCCCTGACCCCCTTTCCATGGGGAAATTCCTGCTGATTCCACCCTGAGCTCCCCTGGCCCAGCCTGAGGCCGTTCCCTCTCCTCCTGTCCCTGTTCCCCCTCCTGGCAGGGAGTTGTGCAGAGTGATCCAACCTTGCTGGAACAAAAACCCTCCTGTGAAAACCAACAATAAAACTTGATGCGCCTACAAGTGCCTCTGTATTATTGGAGGACTTGTCTCGCATCTCATTAGTAGCTTCCCTTCATCCTGCAACTTTAATTAGCAGCTCCAGTGTGGGATTTACCTACGACTGCCATGGGTGAGGAGTGCGAGCTAATGAATTATTCAAAGTAAATTAAGAGACCGAGGGAGTTCTCTTCCTGTCTCACACTAATACACAGTTCATTAGCAGAGATTTTCACCTGTGACAGTCACAGGTACCTCGCAGGCTGAATTTCTGTGCTCACCTGAAATGGATTCTGCCTCTGTCCGTGGGAATGTCAAACCCCGAGTTTTGCTCGGAGAGATTTCATTAACAGTGACAGTCAGTAAATTGGATCTCCAGGGTATGGGATATCTTCATCAAGCCTGGGTAGGCATGTTCCCTGCGGGGGAACACCCCACGGAGCCTGGCAGGACCCACATGGATCTGTCACCCACCCCAGACCCCTCGGGGCACTGTCTGAAACCTCCTGAAAGCTTCCAGCAACCGAGCTATGGAGAAAGCTCACGCAGTTCCACCACCTCCCCTGTCCCAGGTGCTCCAAAGCCATCCAGCCTGGCCTTGGGCACTGCCAGGATCCAGGGGCAGCCACAGCTGCTCTGGGCACCCTGTGCTCAAATCTTTAATGCAGTTCACTGTATGAACCGAATCTATTTCTCTCTGGACGTTTCCCCTCCCGGTGTGCGTGGTCTGAGCTCCGGGACGCTCCTCAGGGCTTTGGGAAGGCGGAGCAGGTTGCCCAGCGCTGGCGTGGGCTGCATCCCGGTGCGTGTGAGCCAGCAGCCCCGCTCTCCGTGCGCTCCCGAGGGACACCCGGCTGCTCTCGGGGATATCGACCCGCTCCGCTGCTCTCCCTCCTAATTGCCACCGGTGCAGTCCCCTGCAATTAGCAGGGACCCTGCCTGGCCGCCAGCTCTTCTGGGACGGAGCAGCAGCGCGTCGCCCGCGAGCACAAAGGCGGCGTTTTTCTGCTGTTGACAGAAATCGCTGCTTCTCAAAAGTCCCGACTTTCACAATCTGCAGATAAAATTGACTATTAAATTGAACTGCTTGCTTATAGCACAGATTTATGGCTTTATGAGCAGAGGACGCAGGAGTAAATTGTTGTCTAAATAACTGTGGGGGGAAGGCACAGCAATGCTCTGAGCTGGCTGCTTTGGCTCCACGAGGAGCTGGAATCAGCTCAGCTGCCCTCTGCAGCCCTGTGCCACAGGGGTGACAATGACAAGGCAAAGGTCAGGCATCCCTTGAACAGGTTTTGCATTTTTTTTCCATACCTGCAGCCTACATTAGAATATTCTCAATCGCATTCCTACACAGCTTTCATCTGGGTCACTAAAGAAATGAGGTTTTTGGCATTAAAATCAAATAACAATTTGATGTATTTTAAAGAACAGAATTAATTGCACAGAGACACCCATTAATGCTCAGAAACAAAGGTCTGGATCCAGGAAATCCTCAAAATAGCCCATGGTTGTTCCATGCTGTGACACCAGCAGTGCTGGTGGGGGGAGCTGGGCTTCAGCAGAGCCCTGCACCCCTCTGGCCTGGGAAAAAGGAATTTATCCCCTCCCTGTGTCCAAGAAACCCCTTCCTGACATCATCCAGCTCAACAAAGGGCCTCGAGGTACCTTCTGCAGAGGCAACCAGCCTCGAGAGATGAGGAGCCCTGCGTTGCTTTGGGAGCTGATTCCAGCAGTTAATTGCCTCTAAAACCCTCGCTTCACAGTTAAGTTGGAATTGTTCAGTTTCAGCTTTTAGTCATTAGTTTGCATTATGGGTTTTTTGCCAAGATTGGATTTTCAGGGTTTTTTGACATTAAAACATTCTCCAGCACAATGAGAGTGCCTAATGCCGTTCTGCCAAACTAATTAGCCAGAGCTCCTGAAGCTTCTCCCTGTAAACATTTTTTATTCCCTGTACAATATTTTTCTCCCTCCTCTGCCCCTTCTGCTCTGCCAGCAGCTTTGGGAAAACAGGTCCCAGCGTGTTTTGGATTCTCCTGCATGCCCAGCTGTGCACACCTCTGGATCCCAGCCCTGGGGCTTGGCCGTGGTGTCGAGCTGGGGCCCAACATGAAGCCTGATTTTAGAAAGGACCCAGCTTGTTGGGATGTCCCTTTGAGCAGCTTCCCTCTTTGTTATTTCCCATCCCTCTCATCCCTGTGTCAGCAGGAATTTCCCTGTGGAAAGGGCGCTCAGGCCTTGGCATGAGCCCAGGGAGGTGCCCAAGGAAGAGTCCTTTACTGGGACAGGCAGAAATGAGACAGAAGGGATTTTATTCTCTTTTAATGGAATGCTTGAGCTCCTCGGTAGGTATCCACAAGGACAGTTCAGCAGATAAAGTGAACATTTCAGTTTGCAAGTCTGAAATAGAAAAGCATCTCCGTGCCATCCTCATGGAGACTGCAAGCTGAGTATCCAAGAGCAGAGAGGGAGAAAATGAGGGAGTAACCAAGGGGATCCAGAAGGATCCAGAACCTGCCTGCAGAGCAAAAGTGTGGGATAACAGGAATATTCAAAAGGGAACAAAAAAATTGGAAAAAAAAGAGGAATTTCATGAGCTTTACCTAAAAAATGCATTCACAGCCATATTCATGAAACTGTTCTTTGAGAACAGATGGTCGATAACCTAAATAATTTTTAGTTTAGGCTTCAGTTTTGGAAGAAATCTGAAATATTCTGTTTCTGTACAAGTCTCGCCCTGGAAAGAGAAGCTGATTAAATTAGTGCAGAAATAAGTTTTAGAGGGCCTTGGCTGGACCCTTTTCTGCTGGACTTGGCAGCAAGGTGAGGCACCCCAGCCCCAGCATCGTGGACAGCAAAGAGCTGTGGCCCATTTCTGTAACAGATCCACTGCAAGGGGGAAGTGCCACAGCTCTGCCCGAGCATCTGAGACTCCTCTTTCCTAAAAATATCACTTCCTGGGGAAAATGGAGCACCTGTGCAAGATGCACCCTTAAACATTGCCTTTTTGGGTCCCCAAACCCACACACTCAGAGCAGACATTGCAAGATGGAGCCACGTTTGCAGCCCAAGTTCTGCTGAAGTCAAAGGTGATCACTAAAGCACCTAAATCTTCATTTCCTTCTGCATCACACCACCAGGTCCAACAGATCTTTATGTGGAGCAAAGGCTTTTGTTATTTATAACCACTTTCAGACCATTTTTCAGTATGGATTTGAACTCACACCAACGAAGATGATAAAATTACCTTCCTTCTTAAATAATCAAGCCAGTCTACTAATGTAAAATTAATGGCATGGAATGAAAACGTTGGGCAGTTTCAAAATAAATTAAGTGTGGAAGCAGGTTACGTTTAATCAAGCTGTCATGCAAATTAGCAGCCTCACTCAGTGAGGACTATTTAAAGAACTCCTTAGCTGGTGAAAATGTTTTTGGAACCACTACAGGAACAGTCTCGGTTTTGTTGAGGCACAGGAATGTTAAAAAGCTCCCCCAGAACAGGGTCAGAATGTCAGTCCCACAGAGCTTTGCTGAGAGGGAATTGCCACATCAGGGGCTGGGGGCAGCCTGAGCCAATATTCCCAGAAAATCACGGAGTCTGGGATGCTGCACACAGCCGCCAGAACAAAACACGCAACCGGAAACTAAACAAAAGGAAAAAGTAAAAGCAAACAAAGCAATGAAAAACACCAAACCAAAACCAACCCAAAGAAACAAAACAATTATATAAACACAGAATTCTTGCGGGGGAGAAATTCACAGACTGCCAGACTGGTTTGGGTTGGCAGGGACTTTAAAACTCATCTCCTCCCAGACCCCCTGGACACTGCCACTGTCCCAGGCTGCTCCCAGCCCCAGTGTCCAGCCTGGCCTTGGGCACTGCCAGGGATCCAGGGGCAGCCACAGCTGCTCTGGGAATTCCAGCCCAGCCCCTCCCCACCTCACAGGGAGGGATTTCTCTTCCACACCCAGCCTCTTTCCCAGCAGAAGTGCCTTGGGTCTCGTCATTTATCTGCTTTGAATTGATGAACGGTGTGTTTTGTCCCCAGATCTGGCAGTGATGATGTTCTGGCTCTGCCCTGACGTGTCTGTGACCCGCTCCCCTGTCACCTGTACTGGGGCTGGGGAGGAGCCAGGAGCTCCCTGTGAGCTCACACCCGGGCTCAGTGGTTCCCTGGGGACGTTTCAAGCTTTGATGGGTTCCAAGTGGTGACAGGAATAATGGCTAGCTCAGGATGCCTGGGCTCTCCAAACACAGGTCCCCTGGCCACCTGCACCTTGGCTGTCCCTGTGGCCTCGTGTCCCCAGCAGTGCCCCTTCCCTCCCTGCCCTCTCTCCCAGCAGTGGCTGCAGGGAAGCTTTTCTGCCCACAGGACCCCATTCCAGCCAGGAATTGACCCTGAGCACTGCCTGTGTGCCTGGGACTCCATCCCAGCAGCTCCTGGAGCCTCCCCTGCCCGGGCTGTGCTGCCTCCTGCTCTGCTACAGCAGCCCACTGAAGGGAACAGCAGAGGAGATGATTTCCTGTAACCAAATTTATTTTTAATTCCAGTGTGATGGTTCTGGGCTGGCTGCCTTGAAAAGCTTGATTGCTATGAATTTCATCCACTCTTTTGATTCTGTGACTTTTCATGTTTTATACACGTCCAAATCCATTTTCCTTTTACAAGATTAGCTGAGGGAGGGCTCAGAAGGAATATTGTTTTGAGGTATTAATGCAAATTAACAAGTGGAATAGAAGGTTAAGGATGACTCAGTGCATTTCTTTATCTCTGTGGGTTGAGGTGGTTGTGACTCAGGGCAGAGCCAGGCCAGGAGCCAAGAACCAGAGCTGACTGTGGGAAGGGGATGCTCAGAAGGTGTCCATGGAGCCCAAAAGGTGTTTGGGCAGTCGATCTGGTCAGTGCAGCTCCCGTAAATCCTGAGGAGAATCCAGCACCCCACTGAGAACACCTCAGGGTAAATATTCAGGGGGTGATGCTTGGAACTGCAGGTGCAGAAACCAAACCCACACCAAACAAACCAAAGCTGGAGGAGATCACTAAACCTGAGTTTGTGTGAAACCCAGAGAATCGGAGACTGACTCTTCTTTGGCTGGGAGAATTTATTTGGAAGAATATCCAATCTAAATGTGCCCTCTCCAGCCCCAAGCCGTTCCCCTGTTCCTGCAGGACACAGGATGCCCTGGGGTTATCTCTGCCCCACAGCCAGCCCTGAGCTCTCCCCTCTCACTGGGACCATCACCCAAATTCCCCCCCTGGCTGCTGCCCAGCCACCATCTCCTCTCACAGCTGGGCTGCAAGAGGAATTTTCACCCCTGGCTCCCCAGGGAGGCTCAGCCCAACGTGTCCCCCAGCCTGGGGCCACCCCAGCTGCAGTCCCCCCACATGGCCTCATTATCCACATTTAATTTGCTGCCTGTGGCTTATGCTCAGTGCTTGCACCTTCACACTACCAGAAATGTAACATGAAAGGGGTTTATGCAGGTTGAAAAAAAAAATCATAAACTAAATACGATAATTAAATTAATTTGAAACTAATTTCTGACCATGTGCAGAACTCTATACAAAAAAAAAAAAAAA
>VXAX01004992.1:61498-86738 GCA_013399835.1 Leptocoma aspasia
GGATTCTCCAGCCCCTTCCCAGCTCCCTCAGGGATTCTCCAGCCCCTTCCCAGCTCCATTCCCTGCCCTGGACACACTCCAGCCCCTCAGGGTCTGTCCTGGCACGAGGGACCCAGAGCTGACCCCAGCACTGGAGGTGCCCCAGCAGCACCAGCACAGGGGGACAATCCCTGCCCTGGCCAAGAGCTGGCTTTCAGCAAATCTCAGGGAAAGGAGCAGGGAGTGACAGCAGAGGAGCATCCTGCTGGCCCAGAAACAACATCTGGTGATGACAGTTCTGTGGTGGGGAAGCCTCCTCCCTGTTGGGGCTGCAGAGGAGCAGAAGAAGGAATTGCAGCAGTTTGCAACTCTCCACCCTGGAGCCAAGCCAAAACAATTCCCGAGTGTGGTGATTTACCTAAAAGAAATGCTTTTCCAACATTAGGAAAAGGGCACAAACAGCTTTCCAAGGATCCCCGCAGCACACACAGGGCCATGTTGGAGCCCATGGATTTTACATGCAGTGTATCCCAAACTTAAAAAACAAACCAGTGGTTTTCAGCCTGGAGAGTTGCAAAACAATCCTTTCAAGAACTGATGGATTTTAAGTAATTTCCTAACCAAGACATTGCACATTCACAGTGTCTTGGTGGGGACCCCTCACTGCAGTCAGTTCATGACTGGGACAGGCAGGACGTGTTGTGCCAGAGCTGAACAAGGGACAACAATCTGTGAACAATCTGTGAACCCGTGCTCAGCTGAACAAGGGACAACAGTCTGTGAACAATCTGTGAACCCGGGCTCAGCTGAACAAGGGACAACAATCTGTGAACAATCTGTGAACCCGTGCTCAGCTGAACAAGGGACAACAATCTGTGAACAATCTGTGAACCCGGGCTCAGCAGCACAGCTCATCCCTTCCCGGCAGGATTTCATTTATCCATCAGGGACCAGTTTGTCCAGGCAGCCTCCCACATCTGTCCTGGCCAGGAGGTGGGGACAGGGCTGGCTGAGCCCAGCAGGGCCAGCAGCAAAACCAGGCTCAGCTCCTTCTCCTGAGAGCTGGGGAAAGCCTCCCCTGCCCTGCTGTCCCAAAACCAGCCCTGCCCTCAGCATTGCCACCATCCTGATTTCACAGCCAGGAACACAAATGAAAGCAAGAAGGAAAGGTTTTTCTGTCCTGGGCTGTGACACACACCTGCCTTTGGACAAAGTCACCTCCAGCACATTGTCACAGCATCCCTTGTTTTTTTCCTTTTAAAGCACCCTAAAGAACACATCCCTTTTCCTTTTAAAGCACCCTAAAGAGAACACAAGTTTCCTGGAAAATTGAGACCTTGCCCCAGTCACATCAGAGAATCACAGGATGGGTGAGGCTGGAAGTGCCCACAGTGGTCCCAGCTCATCCCAGAGCACAGGATCATGTCCAGATGGTTCTGGAATATCTGCATGATGTGAAGGGAGTTCTTAAAGCAGGGCTGAGGGATTTTTGCTCTTTACTTTTGGTATGCAGCACAGTGGCTGGGGGATACAAGGATCGCTGATCACAGCACATCAAACAAACCAAGCTGATAAATTGATTAATGTGCTGGATTCATATTATCCCATTCTGTTTTCTGTTTGATTTACATGTATAATTTACTTACTCATTTAATCTCATTAATAAAATATCAGATGGGGAGGCTGTGTGGACTGCATGTTTTCTCCTAGGGTGCTGAGATTAAAAACCTGAGGAATCTCCAGACAGAGCCTTTGTAAATCTCAGAGCGATGCTGCAAAGCCGTGCCTTATAGCACTTCCATAATTGATGCTGGAATCACAGCACTGCTGGAGTTTATAGGAAACAACATTTGCATATCAGTCACTTCTTTTGACTAACAACAGGGGCTGGGGAAGCGGTGAGTGGTGGGTAGAGAGCAGCATCAGAAAGGTTCATCACTGCTCTGAAAAATCAATCTCTGCTTCTTGCAGGGCTGGCAAGTGAAAAGGCACTTTTGGAAACTGCACTTCTGGAGCCAAAAGTGAGAATGGAGTCAGAATCCCAGGAGCAGTGAGGCTGGAAAAGCCCTCCAGGGTCACTGACACCAAGCTCTGCCCAATGCCCACCTTGTCCCCAGCCCAGAGCACTCAGTGCCACCTCCAGGTGACACCTCCAGGGATGGGCACTCCAGACCTCCCTGGGCAGTTCCAGCCCCTGACCCCCCTTTCCATGGGGAAATTCCTGCTGGTGTCCACCCTGAGCTCCCCTGGCCCAGCCTGAGGCCGTTCCCTCTCCTCCTGTCCCTGTTCCCTGGGAGCAGAGCCCGACCCCCCCGGCTGTCCCCTCCTGGCAGGGAGTTGTGCAGAGCCACAAGGTCCCCAAGCTTGGCCATTATTAGTGAAAATGGGTGAATAAATGAAAATATAGTCAACTTTAGCCATGCTGTTGGTCACGAACAGAAATGGATTTTCACAGTCACATTATCAGAGACCAATTATCTTTCCAAACACAGAGAGGGCTTGTGCTAGAGGAGGTGAAACAGGAGAAAAAAAACCACAAACTAACCACTCCAAAATGTGATTTATCTCCCCCATCTCAGAGCAACACCACGCAGCTCAGGGTTTGAATATTCCCACTCCATCCTCAGAGTGGCATTTGAAAAAGAGCCTGTACCTGTCAAATAAATTGAATAACCACAAGAGATGACCCCCAGTCCACTGGAGATGATAGACTTCTAAAATAAGCTCAATTGCTCCCAGAAGCACACCTTGCTGCTGCACACACTCGTGATTTCTGGGACATGGATCAGCTGTGCACGGTGCCTGCGCACACAAACACACTCAAAATACACAACCTGAACAGAATTCCTGCCTGTGAAACAGGGACCACGACTGCAGGTGGCAAAGTGATCTGGCTCAAAGGCTACAGTTGGAAGAGAAACTTTCCAACATCCACTTAAAATTCTGATTTTTAGGTATTCCAAAACCTGCTCAAAGATCAGCTCTAAGACCTGCCCATGAAACACTCATTTGCATGTTTTAAAATACTAATCCAAATCAGAGCAACGTGAAATGAGTCACTCAGATATTATTGCCCCAAAAGCAAACACCTGGTGACTTACCTAGAATTTTTTAATTACTCTTTTTTCAAACTGAAACATCAACGAGATGCCTGACCTTAGCATGAAAATATGTTTTACATCAAGCACAAGCCTATTTATTACACTTTAGCAGGTTTTTATCCCCTTTTTTTTTAAGCCAGTGGGGCTGATGGCCCCAGCCCTGTTTGTGGTTTTGTGCCCACCCACCCTGAAGAGCTTTGCAGCCACCTGATTCCACTCAGGCTGGACACAAAGACAAAGGTCTAAATGAGAATTGGCTGCTATCAGCATCATGAAATTAAGGAACCAGAGACCCTCCATTAGTGCCCCACCGACAGAAATTGTGCACCATGAGCTCGTCCTTTATCAGCCACCAGGAGCTCAGTCCTGAAATGTTGGGTCACAGGCTGTGGGCAACAAAGAAATTAAATCTGCATTTAAAATGATTTAAAAACCAGCTATGTCTGAGAATCTAAGATGTCCCTAGGTGGGTCACTCATGTGGGACGTGTCAAACGTGTCCAAAACTTTCTGGGATGCCTGCTGGCCTGCTCCTGCCATGCCTTTCCACAAGGAATTGTGATGCCCACAGAAATCTTTCCACAGAGGTCCTGGTGGGCAATGATCAACACTTCACCTTCCCCTTTAAGCTTGCAATTCCAAAGGCAGATTTTTCAGCACTTGAACCAGTCTGTGTCATCATAATTGATGTTTTGCCAACTTCTGGTGTCTATTTTCAGTCCAAGCCCCCTGCCATGGCCCAGCACTCAGAACTGCTGCCCCACCTTTGGGTGCTCCGTGCTCCCACCTGCACAGGTGAGGACTGGATGGCTTCAGGTACCAAAGCAGCAGCACCTTGGGGTCTCTGGCCAGAGATTTACAGATTTACGTGAGAAGGGGTACTCAGTCTCAGCATCCACTTCACCTGCTTGGCTCTCAAAGAACTCCTGGCTTTCATGGCCAGGGATTTTGGACAGCATCGGGATAGAATTCCCAGCACAAAGAGTCAACTCCGATATGCAGGTGTGCTAAGTCCAGAATCGAGTCTAAACTAAGTCCAATCAAGAATAAAGCAACAAAAACAGTCAAGCAAGTAATAAAGCAATAAAACAAGCAATCCTGATACACTTTAAGCAGCAATGTAATTTTTGTGTGTATAGGCAGAGATGTTCTACTGGTGTACATGCACAAGGCTGAAATGTTTGTGTCTGACACATCAGCAAGAAAAAAACATTTTAAACAACACAAAAAATATGACTTTAAGTAGTCTGGGACATAATCTCAACCTCGATTGAAATCCCAGAAGCAGCTGTGGTTTATCTGAGCACAGGAAAAGGCAGAAGAATGAGCAACTGCAACGATTGCCAGCAGCACTTGACCCCTCCAGGAAACAAACCACAGGAGAGTGATGGGAAGGGGGTTTGCCCAGAGCAAAAACTGGGAACTGATGTTCAAATCCCCATCATTTGCCAGTAATTAGCCACAGCAGCCTGACACACCACGTCTCCTGCGAGGGCAGGGACGTGCCCCTGTCACCTGGCAGAGGTCCCGATGCACCCCGAGTGCAGAACCAGGGGTGTTCATGGGTGGGATGGCAGCACCACGCCCTGGGAAAGCCACAGGTCCTCCCAGGGGACAAGGAAAACCCTGGGGGGCAGAGGAGGGGACGTGGCCAGCCCTGTCCCAGTGCCATGGGCAGAGCTGGGGCTGGGCAGCCCCAAATCCCCCACGGAGCAGAGATGTTCTCCTGCTGCTCAGAGTCCCCCTGCAGCCCCTTCACTGGGACAGGAGCACCCAGAGCAGCTCTGGGGACGCTGGCACCGAGCTGTGGCCCCTCTGTGAGGGGCTTTTGTCCCTCAGCCAAAGCCCTGCCGTGGCCCAGTGCCAGCACCCCAGCTGGGCAGGAGATGCTCCCTGGGGAGCCCCTCTGCTGGCAGACCCAGCTGAAAGGTTCAGGAGCTGCGCTCTGGGATTTAGGGAAAGGCAGGATTGCTGTGGGCTGGATGCTCCTGGAGGACTTTTCCCACCCAAAGCTCCCGTGAGTGTCACCAGTGACACTTTGGGGTGGCTGTCCCAGCTCCTTCCTTCCCTGCCTCTCCTCACAAAGAGCAAACACACAAAAAAAAAACCACTTTGCCATTTGCATTCTGCTAACAACTCACTCAAAATAAGCAGATCAATCACATATAATTAAGTTGTCAACCCTTAATATAGGGTGCTGCACTACTTTAAAAAAAGCAAATATAAATACCAAAGCAAAGCAACAGGAAACAAGAAGAAAAGGTCTCACTGACGTTTATGGCCAGCAAAAACCCAGGCCTCTGATTTTTCCCATTATTCCAGTTAAAAGCTGAAATTCAGCTGTTTAATATTTCAGCTGGATAAATCTCAACCATATTTGAGACATTTAAATCTGCCATTTGTGGATATGTAGCTGACCCTTAGCACAATATAATCCCTGCGATATATTTATGAAATATAAACCCAGCCACGCTGCCCAGCAGTCGGGGTTACAGAGACTCAAAAAATAAAATCTCTTTTCCAAGGAGCACAGAGGGTAAATCAATGGGAACGATTTACATGAGCACAAGGCAGCTCCAACATAAAATAAAGGTGGCTTGCCCTTTTAGGGAAAATTATTTCTAACAAAAATTGACATTTTGATGAAGATGGTTACAAATTTTAATGGCACGCACAGAAAATAAATGTAATAATTTAAGTAAAAAATGTCTGGGGTGATTGGGAGGGTGAGGCCACATGGCCTGTGTGTCACCCTGGGGTCACAGTGGCCTCCAAGCACAGAGGGACTCGGCCCTGGCTGGGGACAGAGCCCCAGCATGGTCAGTGCAGTGCAATCCCTACTGCCCCATTTCACTTGCTGTAGGGTTATCAGCTTCCAGCACAAGCCCTGGTTTATTTATTTCATTTTGTTCAGCACCTGAATGAGGGTTTTTTGGCTGCAATCTCATTTACAGGGCTGCATTATGAACCTGTGAATAGGGTTTTCTTCCACACAGCCAACATTATCTTCTGCTGGCTTTATGCTCCAGCTGTCCTTTTTCTTGTCTTGCATGAGGTGTCTAAAGAGGGGAAAAAAATCCACTAAAAAAAAAAAGAAATATTGCAGAAATTATCCTCTCCCTTTGATGAGTCCAGGGCTGATACGAAGGAAATGTTGGGACCCAGGGCACAGAGAATATTTCTCTGCCTGTATTAGGGAGCCCTGGTCCCCAGCAGAACACTGCTTTTAACCTCTGTCCCTGGAAAAAATTGCCAAGGCTCTGGGATGAGTTGGAGCACACAGGTGTGAAGTAGATAGCAGCAGTAGTAATAGTTTGTCCCAGGGTGAGGAATTCAGGGTTTTAGGATTTTAATATGAGAGTGAATAGGGGACAAGACGGAGGATTTTGGGTGTTGTCTCATCCCTTTCTTGTTCTTCTTCTTCCGCTCCATTTTCTGTAGTGCTGGTGGCACAAGGTTATTTGTTAGAGAAAGCAGTGGCACAGGTGCTACATTAATAGAAGTTATTGGTAGAAAAGTAGAAATAAAGCACGTGTTAGAAAGCAACTGGATTAGGTATCTTTAAAAGGCCTTGGTTTTGGGTGCTTGGGCTCCATTTTCTACCTTGTTTCTCATACGCTAAGTCTGGTGTGCAGATATCAACTTCAAGATAAGAAAAGAATAAACAATAGCCCAAAGACAGAGAAAACACAGAGTCCTGCTCGTTTCACACCCTTTGCCAAGAACTCACAAGGGAACAGCCTCCGAAGGGCCCTGGGGGTGGGTTCACCCTCACGCAGGGCTCAAAAACCCACCAGGAAATGTTTTGCTGTTGCAGAAGAGGTGAAGCTGTTTCCTGCCCAGAGCTCAGCAGTCACCCCTCTCAGATCCATCCCTGGATCCATCCCTGGGGCCCAGCAGCAGCTCAGCCTGCGAGGATCAATGCCCAAACACCCCCCTGACAGTATAGGGTTAAAATGTCTCTAAAATTATGGGGATAGTGTTTGGAAAAAGGGTGGTTAGGCCTGAGAAAATGTACCTGCACTAGATCATGGGATGAGGTCTGGGACATAGGTACTGGGTCAGAGAGGTGATAAGACTGCTAGATGTGATGATTATTTGATAATNGGCCCAGCAGCAGCTCAGCCTGCGAGGATCAATGCCCAAACACCCCCCTGACAGTATAGGGTTAAAATGTCTCTAAAATTATGGGGATAGTGTTTGGAAAAAGGGTGGTTAGGCCTGAGAAAATGTACCTGCACTAGATCATGGGATGAGGTCTGGGACATAGGTACTGGGTCAGAGAGGTGATAAGACTGCTAGATGTGATGATTATTTGATAATTGAACACAATTATTGTGTATACACATGAACCATGGAAAATGATGTGTCGGTGGGCTCACACTTGGGTGGCATCAACAGATACAATGGAACAATGTGAGTTTAATGTATTTAATTGTAACTAATTAAATAATTAACTAATAGAACAACAATGTAAGTTTAATGATTAATATATAATTATATAACAGAAAGGTATAAAATATGCCCATTTCAAACCCCTGTCAGAGTTCTGTGCTCTGCTTACCCTGGACTCCCAGAGAGCATGCTCTCTTAATAAAGCACCTGCAAATAATCAAACTATGCTGGATTTTGTTTCCTACCCTACCCAGAGCCAGGGCAGGCTGCTCCTGCCTCTCCCTCAGCTTAACACCAAATTAACATTGCACAAGCCTCCCTGATCCCACAGGGTAGGAGCGTTTGACAGGTGAAGTTCAAAATGGATTATTTCCCCCCCTCAAATTCCAGAAAGATTTTGATCTTCGACATCGACGTGTTCTTCAAACGCGACTGAGTGGCAAAAAATAAATCCATCCTTTATTAAACTAAATGACTAGTTATTTCCTTTCTTTTGATGGAGAACTTATACAGGAAAAGAGTTTCACAGAAAAGAAAAAAAGTAATAAAGAATCTGATCCAGTGATTTTGGTTATTTCAGGAAAAGCTAGGAAAGTGACTCTTCAGTAAAGCTACGGACCACCTTACTCAGGAATTATCCCGATGAGGAGAAACTAAAACCAGGGGAATTAAGCCCAAATCCATATTCAGCTCAGCACTTTGATAGATGGCATCTTCATTGCAGGAATATCCAATAAATAAAGTGAAAGGAGCTGTAATTATATATATATTTTTTCTAATTATGTCTGAAACATGGACCTGTAATTTTATCCCTGACCCCACAAATAATCCCTGGGGATCAGGGATCCCTGCTGGCTACAGTCCAACACAGATCTTGGCTGCTTTGGGCAAACCCCTCCCTGTATTTGAGTATTTTCACCAGTAACAGGAGAGCCCTTCCCAGGAACACCACAGGGATCACATTCCTTTGGGGAACGCAGAGAATCTTTGCAGAAACCATGCAAAGAGAGAAATTCTGCAGCTACACCAGGGAAAACAACGTAGAAAAGAAGAGATTAAAAAGAGCCATTAATAACATACAGATAAATAAAATCAGATCACACCCCTGTCACAGACTGCCTTCCACAGAAGCAGCCAGAACAACCAGGCTGGGACCTGATCTGGTGGCACAGTTAAGAACAGCTGGTGGAAATTAATTCCATCAAACTCAAATCTGCTCCCTTGGCTTTTATTGATCAGCACAGCGTGCCAGTGGAGCCTCACACAACACCCCCACCTCTCAGAAGGCAACGGGGCAGCAGGCACCTCCTCGTGTGTCCCAGAGCCCTGCCCACAGAACACCACTCCTGCACTGGGAACCAGCAGTGCTTTAATGGTGGAGCTCACTGGGACAGGAGGGCGCTGGTGGCACCTGGTGACACTGCCCCGTGAGGGTGTCGTGGCACCCAGAGGAGTTTGGGGTGGGAGGGACCAGCCCTGGCAGCAGGGGTGGAACCAGAGGGGCTTTAAGGTCCCTCCACCCCAAACCCCTCTGGGCTCTGGGCAGGGCTGGGTTTGGGACCCCCACTCTGGGCATGGCAAAATGCTTACCTTGACCAAATTCAGAGTCTGGGTCAGCTGGAACTAAAACTCTTCCCAAACCACAGCTCTGAGTCATCAAATCCATTGCCTTATTAAAAACATATTCAATTGACAGATTTTTTAGCAAGCAGGTGGAGTTCTTTCTAGCAAGCTAGGTTTGATTTTTTTTTTATTGGCAACCACACTGTAAGCTGCTTATTTTTGCTATAGACATCATTTATTTGTCTGCATGCCTGTTAGTGACTGGGAAGAGACTTTTCCTTTAAATGATTTTGCTGGGAGTGCACTGTGAATAATTGATTGGTTGTAGCCAGATTGACTCGCAGCCTTGCTCCGTGCTACCTGCTTAAAATATTACAAACCCCAGAAACATTTGCTAGCCAGAGGCAATGCAATATGTGCAGATCCCGTTTTGCCTGCAGCCATAACACTGTAACCAGACAGTTAAAAGACATTTTAGGGGAAAAATAACCCCTCCTAATAAGCAGCTGTGTTTCTACCTACTAGATATGGATGATTCTGCTTGTATCTCCAAAAATCGTCTCTATTTTGTTTTTCCTTCAGGACTGACACAAAGAGTTGTGACACAGCGTCAAGAGTTGACAACAGGCTTTTCAAGGGAGCCTTTGATCATTTAAAGCCCTGGCAGTTGTTGCACTTCTCCTGTGACATTTATCTTTCAACTCCTTCTCAGCAGATGAACTCTGATCGGAACGAGACTTAACGGATCAGGACGTGTCCTTTCTCCAGAAGTCTTTATTCATGATCCATTGGAAATAGATTTTTACACTTGGATTTATCCATTCCCATGTGTGTCACCTGCCCAGAGCAGCTGTGGCTGCCCCTGGATCCCTGGCAGTGCCCAAGGCCAGGCTGGACACTGGGGCTGGGAGCAGCCTGGGACAGTGGGAGGTGTCCCTGCCATGGCAGGGCTGGCACTGGGTGGGCTCTGAGGTCCCCCCCAAACCATCCCATGACTCTAATTTGTGGTGGAAGAGATGGGGAGAATCCAGTACTGGCTCCATTTCTCAGCCAAACACAAACATACCAGCAAACCACCAGAAAGGTCAGCAGAGCTCCATCAATAATCCTTTAAACACATCTTGGCTGAAGAGGTGCTCCAAGAGCAACAGAAAGCAGCAGCACAGGTGCAGTAAATGTGAAATAACCATCCAAAAACCCGAGCCTTGGGGTCCTGGGGAGCAAACAAGCCACATTAATCCAGTGCCAAAACTTTTTCAGGAGGAACAGCCAATCAACCAGGGAGATAAAAACCTAGAATTGTCATTTTCCTGCTTCCTGCAAAGAACTTGGACAGACTACATGGGAAAATTGTCTTTGTCTCTAACCCTGACTCCATCATTTAAGCTATTCTTAATTCCAGCAGTCTTGCTGGGAATCCTCAGTTCCTTCTGAGCCTTCAGCAGGTGCCTCAGCCTCATCTTTTCAAAACACAACGTGAATCCTGAGAAAAACCCTGATCCTTTAAAACAGGAGATAAAAAAGTTGTCCCTGCATCTATACACACAGTTCTTTCTCGTTTA
The DNA here is from genome assembly GCA_013399835.1 of Leptocoma aspasia. Classification (NCBI taxonomy): domain Eukaryota; kingdom Metazoa; phylum Chordata; class Aves; order Passeriformes; family Nectariniidae; genus Leptocoma; species Leptocoma aspasia. The sequence goes on from VXAX01004992.1 coordinate 72,098, forward strand.
TGCACAATTCCAACCCGAAAAGCAGCACCACGTGTGAGGGAGGTGGTGACACCTCCAGGGGTGGCTTGGCTCACAGTGCTGCCCCAGCAGAGGGGAACAGGAGGGGACAGTGAGGGAAGGAGGTGGGATCTGTTGGGATGCACCAGGATGCCAAAGGATGGCTCCTGGAGGCACAGGAGCTGGGGCTGCTCCTCTGCACAGCTGCAGGTGAGGACCTCAGGTGCTTCCAGACAGAGCTGCAGAGTAAACTCAAAACGACCCTGTCAGTTATGGGGTACAGCTGACACCAGCACCAAAGGTGCCACTCATGGGCAGGCTGGACTATCAGCCCCAGAAAATCACCCAAATTTGCATTCATTGTCAGGGGACTGCCTCTGCTCAGCACCGAAATCAGAGCCAGGGCTGCTCCTGCAACACAAGGTGGAAACAAATGTGATAATCCAAATAAATCACTTAATGAGATGGAACAAAGACTCAGATGAAGGCTTACAATTAAATACCATTTAATTATTTTCATTAGGGGGGAAAAAAAGACACCAAATCCCTTGGAAAAGAAATTGCTGTGTCCCATATTGGTGCCTGGAGCACGTGCAGAGCTGCTGCTGGGCTCAGCAGGTTTGGTCACACCAGGGCTGCCACAGCAGCTCTGCCTCGCTGGCAGCCTTGGGGGGTGGCTTTGCATAGATTTGATCCCAATGTTTAATACTTCCCAAAAAAAAAATCACAAAGGTTCCCAGGGAGCCTGGCACAGACCTGACAAACCCCAAACACTCCTGATGGACTCCAAGAGGGGTTACTGACCCAAAACAGCCCAGGAATAGCCCAAGAAAAGATCCATAAGAACATAAACCGGGTCTTTGGCCACAGAAAATTACCGCAGCAGATAAATGAAAGCATCTGACTACGTGAAAGTTTGAATTTCAGCTGAGGACAATCTGCTTTCCTGCCACACCCACGGAGCAGAGCAAAAGTACAACTGCTAATTCACACCATTCACATCGGGGTTTAAATGCTGCCCTACAAACAGTCCTAGGGGAGGAGGTGCTGAAGTAAAGCAGCAGGATTTTATACAAAACCTATGGAAAAGAAGGCCAAGAATGACTCATAACGACCTGCAGGAGGAAACAGGGTGAGCTTTTCACCAGTGTGCTCTCAGGGTATAAAATACAGCCCAAAGAATGGCACAGAGCACAGACTCCTGCTCTCCTCAGACTATTCCTTCAGCCGGTGCAGGCAGCAATTTGGCTGGATTGTTAACAGCAGCAAGATAAGTACTGGACAGAAAATATAAGCTACCAAGGACTTCCCCCCTCCCTGCGCCCACTAAATCTGGATTTTGAGCAGCAGACATAATATACAGCTACCATTACTTTTTCTTATCAAGAGCAAGATTAAAAGCCATTTTTAATAAAACCTATTCCAAAGAGGAGTAAGTGAATGATTTACTCCCTGATTTATTGCCCTGCATTCTGGGTTGCTTTGTGCTGTCTTGTTTTTCCCCACGCGGATGAAGAGCAACACATTTGTAACAACCTACATTTGCCTGGGCAGGTACTAACCTGCTTTTGTTTCCTCCTGGTCCTACAGGGGTTTGCTCAATGAGCAGCAGAGACCTTTGGAAGGAATCACACACCCTGTGTGAGTCCCTGTGCCAGGGATTCCTCCCCAGCTGGGCTGGGAAATGCCCTCAGAGGGCCACTGCTGGCCAGGACCTGCAGCAGGGCACAAGCAGAGGGTGGCAGCCAGGTGATGTCCCCACGGCACCCGGGGGACAATGCCCACCTGGGTTGGGACACCAGGGGACACAGCTCCAGGGGACACAGCTCCAGGAGACCCAGGCTGGGGGAACAGTTGGAGAGCAGCTCCCTGCCCTCCTGCCCCAGAGGGAGCCCCTCGGGCAGCTGCACCGGCCACCCTCGGCTCCTGCCTTTGTCCCCACCCTGCCCAGGGCAGGGGACAGTGCCAAGGGACGAGGGCAGCGTGGGCCCACAGGAGGCTGGAGCCCCAACATTGCTCCTGAGCCTTGGTGAGGTTACCTGGAGCACAGAGGAGCGGGCTGGCACCTGAGCCCAGGTGGAAGCACCTGCAGGTGAATGCACTGGCTGCAGCTAAAGGGGAAAATCCAGGGGAGCCCAGAGGGCCTCACCTTAAACCCAGCACCTCTTGTCCAACAAACACCTGTAAAACCCCAGAGCAGGGCCAGGGACTGCCCCCAGAGAGCTGGGCAGGCAGGGGGAGCCTGCACAGCACAGACACAGCCTGTGTCAGTGTCAGAGCCAGGCACTGCCACCAAACCCACAACGATCCAGTGCTGTGGCACCCCTGCCAGACTGACCCCTCACCACCTTCTCCTGGGATAAACCAGGCTGGCCCTGCAGAGATAAGAGCTGGCACCCCCAGGCCATGAGATAAGAAGAGATAAGAGCTGGCACCCCCAGGCCAGGAGCACAGGCTGGGTGGGTCTGGAGCTGCCCCAGCACCTGCAGTGTCCCCAGCACGGAGGGAGGGAGGGAAGAGGCACCTGGTGCCAGCTGTGGGTTTGTTTTCCAAGGGCCCAGGAACGCTCTGTGCACATCCAGCTCAGCTCCAGGCACTGCAGGGAAACAGCACAGCTGTCCTCAGCTGGGAGAGCAGGGCTGAGCCCGGGAGGGGACACCTGCACACCCCCCAGGGCCCGGGAGGGGACACCTGCAGCCCCATCCTCCAGGGGACACCTGCACTGCAGCCCCATCCTCCAGGGGACACCTGCACTGCAGCCCCATCCTCCAGGGGACACTTGCAGCAGCCCCATCCTCCAGGAACCTGCCCAAGGCCTCACTCAGGGTGGGCACAAGGGAGCCCTGGGTGGGGACACCCCCAGCTGAAGCTCCTGCCAAAGGGACAACCCAAGTCCACCACAAGCTTCAGCTCCTGGGTTGGAATGAAAGCAGCTGAAAAGGAGCAATTCTTCAAGCACCAGCAGTTATTTCTTCTGCTGTTTTGGGGAGTTACACCATTTCAGTAAAATGCAAGATACTCTCCTTTCCCATTACCCTGTTTGCAATATTAACTTCATTTTCACTTTCGTGAAACCAAAGGCTTTTAACAAGAGTGTTTAACATCAGGAGAATCAGCTGAGCACCCTCCAGAATTTTCAGGGAAAACACATCTAAAAGCAGCAAACTGGGATGTCTGCTTGAGGAAAAAAAAACTACCTAGCAATAGATAAGTATTATTTATTTCCCAAGATTGGTTTAAAGAGGAAAAAGATTTTATCTGGATCACCACATGTAATTTAGCCTTAGACAGCTAAAGCAGGCTTTTAGTTCACATCAGCTTTGGAGGGAAAAGCTTCAGCAACCTGAAATGGATTTGAAGAAACCCATATGAATGATAAACACGTGAGGAAGGGATTGCAGTTATCATCCAAGAGATAAAACAAAGATTCTCCAGAAGACACAGAATGAGGTACAATCGGGGAAAGCCAGTAAAATTATCCTGGCACCATGAGGCACCAGTTTGAATCCTGGCACTTTTACATCAATTGTTAGAACAAGGTGATCCAATCCCAGCAGGTACAGCTGGGAATCCACAGCTAAAGACAAGGAATTTGGGGAAACTTGAAAAGCTCTCCACTGCTTCTGGTTTTCCTTGCAATGAAACATGTAATTTTTTTTTTAACTTGAAGGCTTATGATAAGCACAGATGTGTTACTCCATAGGAAAAACAACTGGAATTTATTAGCCAGAGGATGAAATGGAGCTCGTGGATACAAATCCTTTCCCCTGCTCACAGGCAAACCCAGCACTCCAGCCAACACTGGAGCAGCAGCCTGCCCTGGGAATGCTCCCCTCCCTCTGCAGGGAGGGCTCAGGATTGTTCAGAGGTCCTGGTATGTTGCAAGAACATATTATAAGTTTCTCTGTATGCAAGCCTGCAGAAAATTCTTCCCATGGGAAAGCATTCTTTTACTGTCTTTTTACTCTGTAGAAGTTTCTATAAACAAAATCTCTGAGCTGTGTTTCAAGGACATTTGGATTTCTCTGCCTGTCTCCTGATAATAGGAGATGGGGGTTTTTCTTCCTTTCAACCTATGAGGTGAAAAGTTGTTATCTCTGATTGTGTAAGCTGTTCTGGCATTCCTTGGACAGAGCTTGAGGCAAGAGCTGGGGATGCTCTGTGCTGGGCAGATAACAGCCCAAATCCTTTGAATTATGGAGTCATGTTAATAAATCATATTTAACCTTCTGATATTATTGCCAAGAGTCCTTTGTCACTGCAGGGACCACAGCAATACTGGTGAGCTGGAGAAATCCCTGTGGTCAGTCCTGAACCAGTGCCCAGCCCAGGCTGGCTCGGGGCAGGGGGGAGAGCCAGCGGGAGCAGCTGATCCTGTGCCTCCAGCCTGCCTGGGATGCAGGACAGAGGGCAGGGGACCAGGAGCTGCTGGGAGGCACTGGCATTGCTCTCAGCTCCAGCCTGAGGCCTGAAGATTTTTGCTGTGCTGGGAGCCCAGGCTGAGCTGCCCCAGGTGAGAATGCAGAGTGCAGGTCAGGCTCTCGGGGCACTTAAAGAAACCAGCCCTCCCTGGCTTCCCAGCTGGATTCATGGTCCCAGTTCCATCAACTGCATCTCTTGGCACAGCTTCGTGCAAATTAAATACGGGAAGATTGCACAGGCCATTCCCATTGCTGCAGCTCAACCCTTTCTGCCCAACACTACTGCTAAAGCTTTCAGACAATATCTCATCACCAGGGAGTAAATCCACCCAGCCAGGCTCCAGCCCTTGCTCAGTAACACCATTCCCCACCAGCTTCGGGATCCACAGCCCACTCTGGCAGCACTTAAAGGCCAGAAACACAGAAAGTTACCAGACATTTTGACTTAAAAAAAAAAAAATTATCAAAGCAACATCACAGCAGCAAAGAAAAGCCATTTCAAAGCCCCCTGTGGACAGAGTTATCTTTCATGCAGGGACTTGTCAGGGCAGCACAAGCCAGGTGAGTTTCCTGGGCGGTAGCAGCTGCAGGAAAGCTTGGGCAGCTCTGCAGCAGCTCCTGGGCTGCCCCAGCTGATTCACCCCATCGCACCAGGATCCTCCCCCAAGGCAGCACAGGGGTCTGCTAATGGGATTTTCCCCCCTCTTGTTTTCTGAGCCCCTGCAGCCCCACAAACCCAGGAGAAGGGGGGTTAAGGTCCTTAGGACCACGAGTCCAAAACTGCCCCTTGCCAAACAGTCACTGTCCCCTGCAGAGCCACAGCCCCTGGGCTCTCTTCTGACTTCTCCAAATAGTTCTCTTTGAATTGAGAGTATTTTCCCATAACCAGGGCACCTCCTCACTTGCAGGAAGGGTTTGAGTAACTTTGAGCAGTGCAAAGGGGTGGCAAGTTCCACTGATATCTTTTATTCATCTTAAATCGACTAAGTCATTAACCATGAAATACTTGCTCATCAACTACTCCACACCAAGCCACGTGGAACTCCCCACTGAGCTGGACTGGAGGTTTTTTTCATGGAAACAAAGTGGTTTTGGTAGTAAAGAAAGGAAGCATTTGATGAGTCAGCCTACACAAATGTGAGAGGCTTTTCTGTAATTCATTCACTGAGCTTCCCACACGCCTGCACTGGGAGAGCATCACCAGGAGAGACAAAAGCAATAACCCAATAACCTCCTTCCTGAAACGTTTGAGGGCATTAACTGTGCGTATTAAACTGTGCATCTCTATTCCAACCAGCAGCCTTTGCTCTGGAGTCCAGAAGCCCACACCAGTGGCTGGGAGCAGGCAGAAAGCTGGGGAGGAACCTCTGTTCAAAAGCCTTCCATGAAATAAACCCACCAGTTTTCTCCTCAGAGCCCCAGTTTGTGTCTCATCTTCATAAAATCTTCAATGCTTCAATTTGTGGGTGTCACAAAAGGAAGTCAATCACCACCAGGACCTAGATAGTGTCGGGTGTTTTTTGTTTCAGAATATTTTTCCCCCTAAAATAAGCATATGAGGGGTATTTGTTGCCTCTTTACAGTAGCAGCATCACCCCTGAGCACCAGGGAGCTGTGGCTTGTGGTGCCTAAACTCACTCATTTCAGAACCATGAACATCTTAGAGGAGAAAGATGAAGCAAACTGAAGGGCCACTCTTTCCTGGACTATGGCCCAGAGAGGGTTAAAATCACCTGTAATTTTTTGTGTAACTCTTCAGAAAAGAATTGAGGTGCATAATGCAAATCATTTAACTGCAGAGGTCCAGCCCCCAGCCCAGATCTGGGAAATAAAGAGGTTTTGAAACACACTGAGCGCCCCTTGAAGTCTGAGGACATGCCCTGGAAGAGTCCCAAAGCAGAGGACAGGGAAGGTCACAAAGGACTGAAAGACAGAAATGCCTGACCAAAGTGTGGAGAAAGGGGGCTGGGGGAAGCTGGGGACGGGTCAGAGCAGCACTGGCCTGCAGGAGGCCAGCGTTCATCAGCTTTGGGGTCCCCACTGGCTCCTGAGGACACCACCAGGGAGCCCTCAGCTAAGCCTGGCAGAGGGAGCCAAAACTGCTGAGCTTCTCCCCAAAACGCAGTCAGAGAATGCAGAGTGCAGGTCAAGCACAGGGATGGGCACTCCTTGCGCTGCTCTTACCGAGTTTTGTCCCGTTGGTTCAGAACAAGCTCATTAAATGTAACTTTTTGCTCTGAAGAAAACAAACCTTTCTCCTGCAGGCAGGCTCCTCAAAGAGCCCTGGGCAGCCGTGGTGGAACCACCATGCCAGGAACCTTCCAGATGGGACATGGGCCACTGGTGGCCTTGGCAGTGCTGGGGAACAGTTGGGCTGGGTCTTGGAGGGCTCCTCCAACCTCGGTGGTTCTGTTTCCCACTGGAAATCTCTCACCTCTGCCCTGGGGGCAACACCACCTTCAATAAAAACAGAAAAACCTCGAAGCCAGGCTCACAGCTTGGATCAACAGCCCAAACAAATCAAATTTAATTTCACGAGGTTTTAAAACTGCCACATAAAAAGCGCATTTCAGCTTTCCTCTCTCCCATTCTCCACTTTTTGGGTAGTGGTTACATCCAGAGCCAGCAGAGCTACAGCCACAGAGGTCATGGAAAAAGCTGTGCCTGGCAGAGCCTTGCACCCAGACAGGGACTGCAAAGGATCAAACGGCAACAGCACTTGGATCACAGATGCTGTGGAATATTTTTACAATTACAGCTGATTTAATGCAAGATAAACAAGGCTTTAGAGACACTTTTACATCTATTGGTTCATAGGCAAAGGAGCGAACATAAAAAGATTTATTTAATTGCCTTTGCACTTTAAAGTGTAGGTTACAGCAATTAATCACCGGGTGCAGACGTGGCAGTGTCCCAGTGCTGTGGCAGCGTGGGGACAGCTCCGAGCAAGGGCACTGCAGAGCCTCAGGGGACAGTGCAGAGCCAGAAAGGGGCACTGGGTCACAGCTGCCATCCCCCAGGGGCACAGGACACACACCCCATTATCCCCTGTGCCTTTCTGGCTGTCCCTCCCTGCTGCCCACGCTGGAGCCCTGTCCCACCTGAGCCCCTCACCTGTGCCCAGGTGCTCCTGCAGCCCTTTGGCCACCCAGGCCCACGGCAGGGGCCCTCTGCAGGTGCCCCAGGGGGCTGGACAGGGCTGGCATGGTGGAAGGTGTCCCTGCCCACGACAGGGGGTGGCACTGGGGGAGCTTCAGGGTCCCTTCCCACCCAAACCTGTCTGGGAGTTTGTGAAGGCACAGTTACACCAGAAACTGATTCAATAAAGGAAAATGAGTCCTGGAGCGTTTCCTTTTTTATTATTCCTTTCCCCCCTGGTTTTCATCAGCATTCCCAGCTGAACAGGACACTCTGGCCTACAGAGCAGGCTGATTTTTCACAAGGCTCTCCCCTTTTGCCATCAGTGGGGAGGAAAGGCAGCCATCCCTCCAGACCCTCCCAAGCACTCAGAGGGATGACAAGGAGCAGCCCCAGCCTGGAGGTGGCACCTGGGGGCTCCTGCCAGGCTCAGAGGGACCCTGCTCCCCTGTCCCCAGGCCCACAGAGCAGCTCACTGGCTGCCCTTTAAAGTAGTTGGCAAGTACTGATAACTAATTGCAAAAGTACACTCCTTGCAGTTAATTAACAGCAGGAGTAATTGCAGGGCATTTCTAATTGTCATAACAGCCTGGGATTAATGCAATTTATTACTTCATGGCCCCATTTGAAGACAGGGTGCTGCTTACAATAAACACTCTGGTGCCAGAGGGTAAATGTCCCATTACTGAAACCATCCCAAACGGTGGGGCTTGGAACAGCCTGGGACAGTGGGAGGTGTCCCTGCCACGGCACTGGGGGGGCTTTGAGGCTCCTCCAACTCAGCCCAGGTCCCTGACAAGTGTGATCCTGCCAAATGCAGACAACATCTGGCTCATTTCAACACCAACCCGAGCTGCAGCGGGGCACCAGGGAGAGGGAAACCACAAACACTTCAAGTACACAACCAAAAACATATCCTGGATTTAAAAAAAAAATTCATCCTCTATCCTCATTTCTATGCCAAATATGCAAATTATCCTGATTAGTACCGAGCCATTAAATCTAAGATATGTCAGGCTTTGCTGCATAACTGAATGGTAACAAGGAGGTGGCTGAACAAGTCCATACTCTCCAAGTGACACAGAGTTACCCCACGGAGCAGTGGCTGCCTCTGAAAACACGAGGGGCCCCTTGTGAAATGCCCCCACAGCTGGTTTTGTGCTTGCAGCAGCGTGCAAAACCCCCATTACAATTTTGGGTCTCCCTTTGTCACACAGCTGCTATGCCTGACCCTCAGGAGCAAGTATGGACTTATCATTTAACACAAATGAGATCTAAAATAAACGTACAGAAAAGAGGGACTTGGGACTGCAGGTATTCCACACCACTTCTACCTGTAAATTGGATGTAACCTGAGCACAGATTGGAGCTGCTTGCTGCACTCAGAGCAGACCTCACACCATTCTCCCAACAGCTGGAAAATAGTGAGATTTAAGTCAAAGTTGGTACATGAGGGTAGAAGAAAACATGTAACAAGAAAAATTATGTTTTTGCCTATTAAATAATGATTTTTGGGGTGGTTTATTTTCATACTTGGATTTCAAATGAAGTAGCTTGACCATTAAAAAAATAAATCAAAGCCCAAATTTTGGTCCTTTTCCCCACCTTTGGCACCAGTCTGGCCCAGCAGTACATTGAGTCCCTCACCTGTGGCCTCTTTCAAACAGCTCTAATGAAGGAAGCAAATTCCTTCTGATCAATGATGTTTGGATAACAGGAAACTATTTCCCCTGTCCCCAATGACTTTTTAAAAACCCCTTTGTTTCATCTCTCCCCACACTGAGCAAGCCCCTCAGACACGGGGTGGGACTGGTGAGGTTCCTTTCACAGACATTTCAGCATCATGCAGAACAAAAAGCTTTCCCACAGAAATTGCACTAAAACAGAGACAGGCACACAAGTGCTTTTATCACGTAAATGTTGTAACCACAGAGGTGTTTTGTTCCTTTTCCTGTCTGTGCAGGAGTGAGATCAGCATCACTCACACCCAGAGCAGCCCCTGTGTTACATTAGCGTGTAACACGAAATACACAGACACAGCTGAGTGAAGGCAAAGAAGAAGCAAACTTTATTTTGGTTTTCACATTATATAGGGTTCTGGAAACGACCATCGATTGGGAGGTGAAGTTACCACCTCTCCAACGACACTGGTCAATGACAAACTCCATCAAACCTTTCTCCTCCCAGGAGAAAGAATGAAAACCAAAAAGACAGTTAGAAAAACATGTGCATGTTTACAAAAGTACTGTGTGAGAAACTCCATCACAAAAATAAAAGCATCAGAAGGCTGAAAAATGAGAGTAACAGCCCTGGGCTCTGAGCTGCAGGGAGGGCCCAGGTCCATCAGGCACAGCTTCTGCTGAGCAGGGGTGGGACTGACAAACCAGGAGATGCCTTCGTGGTCCATCTCAGCTGCTCCAGCAGTGCAACAGCCCAAACCCTGCTGGCACCATCCCTGCCCCGCTCTCAGCAGCCCCAGCACGAGGAGTGGCCCTGCCTGGTTAGTGACAGTGCTGAGCACCCCCAGGGCCTGGGGACAGGCAAACCCCCTCTGCAGCAGGGCTAGCCCAACCACTGGGGCTCAGCTGAGGAGTGCCTGAAAAGCCCGTGGCAGCTGTCAGTGCCAGGTAACAGCTCCTCTCCTGGCTCTTCCTCCTGGGAGAGCAGTCTGCCAGCTCCTGCCCAAGCTGCCCTTATTGAGTAGGAAAATGGAAGGGGACTAAAACCCACTGAGACCCCAAATGACTGTGATTCCCAGCCTGGGGACACCCCCAGGCTCCCACACTGGTGTCAGGGCACTCCCTGAGGTCCCTGCTCCTGTGCCAGCACAGCCCTGAGCCCAGAGCAGAGCAGCCAGTGCCACACTCCCTGCTGCTGCTGCTCTCGGGGAATTGTCACACTGCATCTGTGGCATTAGATCTCTTAAGGAGTTGTCAGGTTTAACTGGGGAGTTCACACAGTCCCAGCTCTGGTGCTATGATTTATCCAGCAAGTGTTTCTCTCTCATCACTTTGCACCAACTCACAGAGCTAAATAAAACCATCTGTGAACAAAGGCACAGGGATTCCACAAACAGCCCCCAGAGCACCAGTCTGCCCAAGGTTTGGTCTGTCCCTGTGGTTGTTCCTGGGTGCTTGGCTGTGTTTTAAACTTTCCTGCAGCGTGTGGTGATGCAGATGGAGGAGGGAACCTGCCTACCAGCTCTCACTCCTTGATTTGGGGCACACACAAAGGGTATTTAAATTTGGTGCACCCTGCATCCCTCTGGCAGAGAATCCCAATCCCTGCAAGGCCCTGGCAGGAGGGGAGGGATGGGGCCATGCAGCCCCCAGCACCAACCACAGGGCAGCCCCACATCAGCAGTCCCAATCTGGGACTGTTTGTTCATCATCCTCTTGACTGGTAGGTGCAAGAGGTTTGTGCAAGAGCCTTTTCTGCCTGGCTGAAGGCCAGGAGGACTAAACCTAAAGAGTGCCAAAGCCCCACCTTACAACATAAGCAATGATGATTGCGGCAATTATTCCCTGGAACTGATTTGAATAAGTTTCTGTTATCACCAGATAAAAAAAAGAACATCCTGAATTGGGAAAACATCCTGAGAAAACATCCCATCCATGAGGATCCGTGCAAAGATCCTCAGTGCAGCCGCTGGCCCTGCACAGACACCCCAAAATCCCACCCTGTCCATCCCTGGCAGAGCTGTCCAACCCCCCTGGAGCTCTGGCAGCCTCGGGGCCGTGCCCATTCCCTGGGGATCTGGGCAGTGCCAGCACCCTCTGGGGGAAGAACCTTGCCCAAAATCCAACCTAAACCCCTCCTGGCACAGCTCCCTGGGCCCTGTCCCTGCCACAGAGCCAGAAATCAGACCCTGGGGCTGCAGCACCCCGAGGTCTCCCCTCAGTCTGATTTTCTCATGAGAGGAACAAGCCAGTGGAACCAGAGGAGCCCTCCTCAGGCACTGCCTGTGCAGCTTCCCCTCAGACCCTGTTTCACACTCACTCAGGGCAGGGCAGTGTCCCAGAGCCTGTTTCACACTCCTTTACAGCAGGGCAGTGTCCCAGAGCCTGTTTCACACTCATTTACAGCAGGGCAGTGTCCCAGAGCCTGTTTCACACTCACTCAGGGCAGGGCAGTGTCCCAGAGCCTGTTTCACACTCCTTTACAGCAGGGCAGTGTCCCAGAGCCTGTTTCACACTCATTTACAGGAGGGCAGTTCTCTCTTGGCCCAGGAGCTCTGCCCATCTCCCCCTGTCCCGTGCAGCCCCTCCAGACCCCCCGAGGGTGTTTTGGGCTCTGCTCCCTCCTGCCTGCCCTGATCAGCTCCCTGGTTTCAGCACTCCCTACCTGCAGCCTGGAAATTCTCCCAAAGTGCTCAATGAGGTGGCTGAGCCAGGGATGGAGCCATAAAAGCCTTTTGCAGCACTTTACCTTGGAAAAAAAAACCCAAACCCATCCCCAGCGATGTCCCTGGTGCATTATGCAGCAGCTTTTCAGGGCCTTAGCCCCGCTCCTCCTCTGCCACAGCCGGAGCCAGCCGGGAAAACAAAATGCATTTACTCAGGCAGGAACTGCTCTCACAAGAGCAAAAGTCAGATACTTCAGCCTTTCAAGTATTTTGAGCTCTCAGCTGTACATATTTATCCTGCTTCCATAAAAACATAGGGCTGGAAAGCCATATAGCAAACCATAAACATGAAAATGGGAATTGAAGCCCTCGGCCTCCTGCAGCAGTGTGGGAATTACCCAGCGGAGATGAATAGCAGATATGGATTTACAGAGAATGCTGGTAATGGGTGCAAATTGTAAGTTTTTTATACCAAAGAAATATTTACAAAAACAGCCCTGAGAGTACATAAAAGTGTCCAATCACATCTCTGCCCCTTGAAAAGCATAAACTGCAAGGATCAAGACTGAAGGGTTTTCTAGAGTGTCTGGAGCTTTTTAAAGAGACATCACAACAGCTTCATTATATTTGAGCCTTAGGGCAAGGCTAGATGACTTCAGGCTCATTTTCAGTGTTTACTACGCCAAGTTTATGGTATCCAGTGCTGTTCTCTCATTAACATAAGCAGAAATTTAGAGGACCTGACCTACTCTTGGACAAGTGCTCAGTTTGGAGAGGAGGAATTATGAACACACACACATTTCATAAAGAGAAAAAAACCCCTGCATTACAGGTTCAGACAACTGGTGACCTCACATCCCTGGCAGTGCCCAAGGCCAGGCTGGACAGGGCTTGGAGCAGCCTGGGGCAGTGGAAGGTGTCCCTGCCATGGCAGGGTGTGTGATGGCCTTTGAGGTCCCTTCCAACCCAAACCAGTCTGGGATTCTGTGAACCCCTCCATCACCCAAACATGCCAATGCCCAGGCAGGCAGACCCTTCCCCAGGCGAGCAGCTGGTCACCAGCACAGCTGTGCCTCTGCCTGCCTGCCAGGACAGCAGTGGCCACCAGCCCACAGAGAGGGGCAACCACAGCACTCACCCCAGCCCAGCCCGGGACACCTCCCAGCTGAGTGCCTGTGCTTCACAGCACTGTCCACATGCTGCAAAAATAATAACAGGTTAACTCTCTCTGAAGATTAAATCTCCTGGAACTCTAAGAAACTCTTCCCTCAGTTCCATTCTAACTTGTAAACCAAGTGACCACATGAGGAGAGAACCTCCATACCAAAGAATAAAGGTGTCACCATCCAGGAGCCAGACTCCCCTGGCCTCAGTAACTGTGCCCACAGAGAACCAGGAGAAGAACCCATGCCTGACCATAAGCACAGCTCGTGCCATTCAACTCCTTACACAATATTTTTGTACCTTCCTTCCTGCAGCCATCCTTTCAAGGGGCTTTTTGATGGCCATTCCTGCATCAGGGAATTTCTGCACTTGCTGAAACAACCCATCCCCATCCTGGCATCCAGGTTTTTGTTATTGGCTTCCACCATGAACCTTCACCTATTGTTCCTTAAGGCAAAGCATTAAGGAATCATTTTCTTAGCCAAAATGATGACTTAGAAAACACACATTTTATATGAAAAGTGTAAAAGGAAGAGCTCTTTTCCTGTGACACATTCTCATTTCTCAACATAATTTTGACACTCTTATTCCTGAGTGTAACAGTCTGAAGATGTAGATGTGAAGCAGAGCTATAATTAGCACATAATTTGCTCTAAATTTCCTGTTCTAAAATAATGAGATACAGAGATGAAAAAAACTGCTGGACCAAGAGAAAGGATAGCAGAGAGCTCCTGAACAACCTTGGTCAGGCTGCTGGCCATGGAGCAGGTCCCCTCCAGCATTCGTGGGACAGGAATTTGGGAGGTCAGGGCAAGCCAGGAGGCTCCAGCAGGGCTTTCCTGCTCCGGGGGTGCCTGGAGTGGCTCAGTTCCAGCCTGCCAGAGCAGGGATCAGCACTGCTGCTCCCCTGCTGCCTCAGGGCGCAGCAGAGAGATCCAGGAGCAGCAGAACCATCAGCACTGCACAAACCCCAGGCACCAAACCCGGGACAGTGACCTTTTCACCTTTCCTGCCAAAAGCCAGGCTCGCTGGGTGGCAGCCCCGGGTGGAGCTGCTCGGGCACTGCCAGCCAGGACAGCCCCAGGAAGGGGAAGGATCCACCTGGGACTCGGTGTGGCACACACCTGGCGTGTCCCTGTCGCAGCAGCTGTGCCAGCTCCAGTGCCCCTGGGTCACCAGGTGCCAGCCCAGGGAGCAGGGGATGGATGGGGGTGTCCTGCTGGGGCACACACAGCCTGAAGCACACGGGTTTGGGAGCTGCTGGAAAGCCTTCTGACAGCTCAGCCAGCTTTAAGCACTCTGTGCTGGATAATGGCCTGTTGAAATCCCCAGGCTTTTGACTCAGACCAGTTGTTTACATCTAAATTACTTTTCCTCATTAAGCCCAAACTTTAATTCCCAACATATTAAACTTGTGTTGTTCAAAACAATGACGAGTCATTTTTTATTGGCTTTGTTCCGGCAATTATTAGATTGAGGATGTCATTACAAACTTGTCAGGACTTTTTTGCAGCTGTACTTTGGTAGTTATGAACTGACCAGATTTTCACATCAATTTAGAAAGGGGGGGGGGGGG
>VXAX01004992.1:88972-105187 GCA_013399835.1 Leptocoma aspasia
GGGGCTCCCCCTCACAGGGACACTCAGAGCATCCCAGAGCCCGGGCTCCGCCACACAGGGACGCTCAGAGCATCCCAGCTCCCCTCACACACGGAAATTCAGAGTATCCCAGCGCCCCGAGCTCCCCCTCTCACACGGAAATTCTCTGGAGAGCTGAGGGAATTTTACTCACACTAATAAACATTAAAAAAAACCCAGCAAAACATTTTTTTTATCAAAGAACATGAACCTAACATCGCTTGATGCAGTAGCGATATAAGCACAAAACCAGGCTCTGTTTTAACCCCCGCACCCAGAGCCTGCCCTGCTTTCCCCGAGCTCCCCCAGCCGCTGGTAACAGAAGGCTAGGAGCTCCCTTCGCGCTCGGTAATCCTGATTTATCCTTTGAGACCCCAGCCCCGCACCTCCCGAGCCCACACCGAGCCGCCCCTCAGAGGGTTAAACCGGGACAGCAGCACAGCGCTGTGTCACAAACCTCCCAGCAGCCAGCACACGCAGCCCCCACGCGCTTTTATAACACAATTATATCCCCAAACAGAGCCTCAAGCCCAGATAATAGCTTTCATTTTACTGACAACTTCCACGCACGCACGGGGGCAAAGGTTTCTTTTAAGGAAGGAAAAAAAAAAAAAAGAACTCAAACATTATTCAGAATCCTTCTGAGCCGCCGCCTAGTCTGGCAAACCACAAATTAATAAATAAGAAAACACAGCACTCACCCTGCAGAAGTTCGGAGCACGCTGCAGCACCGCACACCCCTCACTTCCCCAGCCGCAGAAAACTACTGCCCCCGGCCCCCCAGCCCAATTTACTGCACCTGCAATCAGCGTTAATGACCCGCAGCGGATCCGGGTCCGGGGGCAAAGAGCTCCCGGCAGGGAGTGCCCCCCTCCTCCTAATGCAGAACACCTGGGCTGGGGGCTCCACCTGGGCTGGGGGGCTTCATCTGGGGGTGCTGGCTTTCATCTGGGGCTGGGGGGCTCCACCTGGGGATGCTGGCTTTCTCCACCTGGGGATGCTGGCTTTCTCCTGGGGCTGGGGGGCTCCACCTGGGGATGCTGGCTTTCTCCTGGGGCTGGGGGCTCCACCTGGGGATGTGGGTTTGCCCCTGGCTTGGCCGCTGGCCCTGGGCAGCCTCCATCTCCGCGCTGAGCCGGGGCCAAAGCTGCTGGCCGTGGCAGGGACAGGGACAGGGCGCAGCCCATGCCCACGCTCTGCTGTCCTTTCCAGCCTGTCTGTGGCAGGAGGAAGGGCCGGTTCAGGCAGCAGCAGCTCGGCACATTTTGGAGAGCAGGGCAGGACCAGGAGTGAGCCTGAGCAGAGCAGCCCTGGAAGGGTTAATCAGCAGCTGGTGCTGGTTCCCTTCCCAAATGCGCACCGCCAGAATAACTGGTACTGTGGCACCACTGGTATCCCTGGAGGTGCAGGGGGTGACAGGACGCTTCTCCCCGGTTAGCTGGTGGAAGCGTTTCACGGTGTGCCGCTGGATTAACGGGCTGCTCCCGTTCTTCCCGGCGCCTTTGCCATTTAAATCTGTCCCCATTCACTCCTTGGCCGCCCCAGCTGCAGGTGCTGCCACTCCCGACAGGACTGCAGGGTCAGTGGCTCCCCGGGCAGGTCACCACACGGGTGACATGTTCAAGCGCTGGCACATCCACCTCCTGTCAGCCTGGAGAGCTCAGGTTCCCTAAGAAATAACTCAGCCCAGTGGACGAGGAATCCTTTCCGACAGCGAGGTGCCACCCGGGAGCAGCTCGAGTCCCTGCACAGGGGGGTCCTGGTCCCCTCTGTGGGTCCCCTCTGTGGGTGCTGTGCTGTCCCCCCGAGGCACCCAGCCCTGTAACCAGGAGTTCCCATAGCAAGCCCCTCAAGCGGCGTGTGTGTCCCACTGAAATAAGGATGGCACGTAAATAAAACGCTGAATCTGCTGTAAACCCCTGGGTTCTCCCAAAAAAGCTGTAATTTAAACCGGACCCTAGCGGCTGGGTAAGGAAAGGAGCAAACAGTGGGATAACCTGCAGAGGACCGAGCTCTCCCTGGTACAACCTACTGCGTTTTGTGTCTGCCAGGAAAAGAAATTCGGGGTTTAAAAGCACCCCCTGCCCAAGGGCTTCCCGGGCAGCAGGAGGTGACAGTGGCTGGTGTCCCTGCCAGGGATGTCCCTCAGCCCCAGGGGCAAAGGAGCAGAAGCTGCAGCTCCCCGGGTGAAATGCAAAATGCACCGGGAGGTTTTCCAGGCTTTCCCCACCTTGTCCCTCTGCTCGGTGGGACAGCCCTGGCACTTGTCCTTCAGCCCCCTGGCACTTGTCCTTCAGCCCCCTGGCACAGGCAGCTCCCGGAGGGCAGAGCCCCCCTTTGGGGCAGGGACAGGGTCACCCCCGGCTGCTCTGCGTTCCCCATCCCTCGCTGGCTGTTTCTGTGAGCACTTCCCAGCCAAATCAAGAGATTGTTCTCCAAAGACAGGCAGCTGCGTAAATGTCAAGAGCTCCAAAAGTAAATTATAGTGCAAACAGGTTTGATATTTCTATGAAATGAAAGTTAAGCACATTTCTTTTTTAAAATACAGATTTTTATTTAAAGCAAGAGAAAACCTTCCACTGTGACCTTTATGAGATCCCAAACAGTGACAAATTTGGTCATTACAAATAACCTTTACCTAGCAAGTGCCTCACCAATGGGGACTTCTTTGCAGTAATAGATGTAAAATAATTTCTAACCTACAAAACAATAAATAGGAATCTTTTAAGATACCAATTCCACAGTAAAATATGAATCATAAAAACTCAACCAAAAGGCACCTTGATGGCAGGATTCGTTTTGAGCGCAGCATTCTGGGAAGCCAACTCTGTCTCTCTTCCACTCTTGCAGCAGTGAATAAACATTCCAGGATTTGCCTTGCTATTTGTCTGCATGATTAACCCGACGTGAGGATGAGATCATTAACCTGTGATTACTCCTGTGTTCAGAACTCTCATCATGCCTGTGGTGCCTCGTTAGGCAAACTAAAAATATCCCAAATTTCTCATTTTTCCTGCATCTTTACACTGACAAAAGTTATTCTATAGATGTAAATTAGAGAGAAAAACCAATGGTCACTGAATGAAACCTGAGATTCTCAGTAATTGGCCCAAAGCCTCTGCCAGGATGTGACAACAGAGTAGCGAGGTGCTTTTTGAGGCAATGTTCTGCTCTGAGCAATGGGCACTGGTGTTCCTTGGTGTTCCCCAGAGCTGGAGCCTCGCAGTGGGGATGGAGAATCAGAGCAGGCTTTGCCAAAGGATCTGGGGTGCATCTCCCCTGTTCATCAGAGCCCTGGGGCTGCACCTCCCTGCCCATCAGGGACCTGGGGCTGATCTCCCTGCCCATCAGAGCCCTGGGGCTGATCTCCCTGCCCATCAGAGCCCTGGGGTGCACCTCCCTGCCCATCAGGGACCTGGGGCTGATCTCCCCTGCCCATCAGGGACCTGGGGCTGATCTCCCCTGCCCATCAGGGACCTGGGGTGCCCCTCCCTGCCCATCAGGGACCTGGGGCTGATCTCCCTGCCCATCAGGGACCTGGGGTGCACCTCCCTGCCCATCAGGGACCTGGGGCTGATCTCCCCTGCCCATCAGGGACCTGGGGTGCACCTCCCTGCCCATCAGGGACAGCAGGGAGGGCTCGTTTCCTTATCAGAATGGCTCCCTGCACTTCAGAGGGAGCTCACTGTGAGCTGGGCCTGAGCTGCTGCTTGCAGGGGGAGAGGCACAGGATTTACCCGGTCAGCTTTATCCCATAAAGAAGGGGTGCCACAACCCTCTGCTCCCACAAAAAAGGCACCAGGACCTGCTGTTCCCACTCTGAAATAGCTCCTAGAAGCAAAAACCACTTTGGGAGAAGCAGCGTGGGAGGAGAGCTGAGCTGAGGGTGAGCAAACTGACCAGCAAACTGATTTTAATTCATTGGAGTCCCTGCAGTTCCAGTACCACGATGTCTGTGTGGGAACTTGAAACTATTTCTATTATTTGGGATTTTTAAAAAAATGTCAAAATGTGACAGTGCATTAAAAAATGTTGATAAAAAATTCTTTCATCTTTCACAGTGTGTCACAAGCATGGCCTCTGCCTCACATTGTCTAACAAGGTGTAGCATTTGCTATTTAATTATATCTAAGACAGCAAATGCAGTGTCTCCTCCGTGATTGACAAAACCAGAACAAGGAGTAGCACGTTATAGAACTCCTGTGATGAGCACAGGGAAGGGCCCCCTCTCCATCCCCTGTCCCCAGGAGGTGTCCCAGGGCGTGTGGCACTGGGGGGACGCTGTGGGACCCGTGTGGGGCAGCTGGTGGCTGCTGGGGACAGAAGCCCTGGAGCGCCTGGCACAGTTTGCTGTCCCTGCAGCTCCCTCAGGGGCTCTGTAAACAAGAGCTCCTTCAGCAAACAAGATGAAAGAACTAATCAGTGCATAAATCTCCTCACACCAAGACATTAGAGGCAAAATATTTATTAAAGAGTCCTATAGTTTTGTAGCTGGAGATGATTCATGGGGCACGCAGACTTCACTGGAATAAACACTGCAGCATCTGTGCCAGCCCCATCATCATCATCATCATCATCCATCTGCACGAGGGGCAGCGAGCTTTCCTCTGGCCAGGTGCTCCCACTGATCACAAACCCTGCTGTGGAGCACGGGCTGCAAAACCAAAAGTGGGGTTTGTGCCTCTCAGTGCTTGCATCAGAGGCAATCACAGAACCCCGGAGTGGCTGGTGTTGGGACAGAGCTGGAAGCTCAGCTCATTCCCTTGGACCCACAAATCAGCAGCTGTAAAACCCATAACCCATGGAAAACCTCCTGACCCACAAATCAGCAGCTGTAAAACCCATAACCCATGGAAAACCTCCTGACCCACAAATCAGCAGCTGTAAAACCCATAACCCATGGAAAACATCCTGACCCACAAATCAGCAGCTGTAAAACCCATAACCCATGGAACACCTGACCCATAAATCAGCAGGCTGTGGGACAAACCCTCCCTGCTGCAGGTGCCCCGTTCCCTCTGCACCCCATTAGGTGCATCTTGGCACCCCTGAAATAAAGCTCTGCTATAACTCCTTGCCTTTCTGTCTCTGCTGTTGCAAAGCTGCCAAGGCAGTAGCTTATTTCAGCGTACTTTTACAACTGAACTGAAGAGAAACGTCCCAAAATCTGTGTAAGAATCCTCACTTTTCCTTTTGCAGTCTAGCCATCAGGTGACAAAAAATTCAGGACAGAGAAGCCTGAGATCAAAAGGAATTGAAGCCATGTTCAGAGAAAAAAAAAATTTAAAAAGGAAACCTGTTTAAGTAGCATAATTCTGCCTGTTGGGGTTGAAGAACTGGTCTCCCTGTGCTCGCTGTTGTGATCACTGCAGGCCCTGGCCAGCAACCCCAGCTCGGAGCAGCAGGGAATGATCATTCCTGAGATACAATTCCCTGGCTTTGGAGTGCTGGGGGTTCTGGATATTCTCAGTCTCTGGTAACAGAGACAAACAGATATTCTCCCAGGCTCATCCTGGGAGAGTTCAGAGACAGAATTAAAACAATTACTATCTCATCCTCTGCACCTGCTGTTTATAAAAGATGTTTTCTAGTAGGTGCTGTTCCTTTGACCAGTGGTGTGAGAAGTGCTGCTGAAGACCAGTCAGGTCTTAGCTCCACGATGCTGTCTATAAGAAATGTGATTTTCTATTAATAAATGTTCTTTGCCTTCTGAAATCATGGAGCCAACATGTCGCCTTCTTTCCTGTCCCCTGTCTCACGGGTGACAGTGGTGTCCTTGGAGCTGCTCACGGCCAGCAGAGGAAATGTTTGCAGTGAACTCGTGGCTCCCCAGGCCGGTGCAGAGCTGTCCATGAGCTGAGGAGAGCAGCAGGATTAGGGCTGGTTTGGTTTCCTCGCATTATTTTCCTCCAGCTGTTTCAGTTTGTGTGAAGATTAGGAGAGGGTGGACTTGAATTAAAGCATTACTCAGGAGAAACAACTTGGAGAGGAAGGGATTCCCCAGTTGCCCAGCTTCCTTCATTGGTCGTTTGGTTTTACTGTCTTCATCACTCCCCAAAAATATTTTTTTCAGTCACTTAATAACTGTTGGAGCTGCGTCTCCTCCACCTTTACTTCTTCTCCATTCCTTCTTCTGTTCTTCCCTGAACATTTTCTCCCTTTGTTTATCATTGCCATTGTTACAAATAGAGTTTTGCAGATTAATTTGCTTTTCCTGTTGTAACTCCAGTACCATAAAATGTTAATTAGGGTTGCCTATGTTTCAGAAGCTATTTAAAATGTACTGGAAGATCATCCCCTACTCTTCACCTCAGTACACAGCTCCCACTGTTGCTGGCAAAAAAAGAGTTCTGAAGACTTGAAGACTGGATTTTTTTTGTTTTACTTTTTTGTTCTTTTACTGTGGGTAATACAGAAAGGAAACAAAGTTCAGCTCTCCAACCTAGGGTCTGTCAAAGTGCCTCTGAAACTCACAAGCACAAAAAACCTATCTCTTCCCACAGCTCTGCTGGAAATTTCCATCCCTGACTTCTCCACAGGGACCTGTCATCCCCAAGGCTTTGTGGATAAAGGCCATGGATGCTCTGCAACTGCAGCTTGCCAAAACCTGGATTATTTTCTGGGAAGGAAGGGCTGGCTTTCAGAAATCTCCTCACTCTATGGAAATGTCCCACACCAAAATAAAACCCTTGATGCCATTTGAAGGAAAGGGAATAGCTGGTGACTTTTGGGGAAAGAAAAAAAAAAAACCAAAAAAGAGGCCTTTTTCCAGGCTGGGGAGTCTGTGTGTGCTGGAGGAGCTCTGCCCTGGTGGACAAGGACAAATTTGGAGGGATCCTGCTCCCAGGGATGGATCCTGCTCCCAGGGTTGGAGAGATCCTGCTCCCAGGGATGGATGGGTCCTGCTCCCAGGGATGGATCCTGCTCCCAGGGATGGATGGGTGCTGCTCCCAGGGATGGATCCTGCTCCCAGGGATGGATGGGTGCTGCTCCCAGGGATGGGTGCTGCTCCCAGGGATGGATGGGTGCTGCTCCCAGGGATGGGTGCTGCTCCCAGGGATGGATGGGTGCTGCTCCCAGGGATGGAGAGATGCTGCTCCCAGGGATGGATGGGTGCTGCTCCCAGGGATGGGTGCTGCTCCCAGGGATGGAGAGATGCTGCTCCCAGGGACAGATGGGTGCTGCTCCTAGGGATGGGTGCTGCTCCCAGGGATGGAGAGATGCTGCTCCCAGGGATAGGGGGATGCTGCTCCCAGGAATGGTGTCTGTGCCCTGCCGTGAAGGGAGATAAAAGGCCATCCACGCCCCTGCTGTGAGGGGTTTAACGAGTCACACGAAGACAGCGGGCGCTGACAATGCAGGCAAATCGGCATTAAGGTTTCTAGTGCCCTTCCACGGCCCGGCCGAACGATTCCCGAGGGCTGCGGAGCGGCACCAGCAGCCCGAGCAGGGGGAGGGAAGCGGTGCATTGTAAACAATCCAGCGGAAAGGATAAAATGGCAGAAAATGAATTAAAATTACACCTGGCTGTTTCCGTGAAATGGAGTGGAATGCTCCGTGGGCTGCCCTCGGGAGTGCGGGCTGTCATTATTCCTGGGAGCTGAGCAGCAGAGCCCGAACCTCCCGAAGGCAGCTCTTGTGACAGCTCTCCCCGCTCCACCTGCAGTGCTACGGAAAATTAAAAGCCTGGCTTGGGGAAATCTCCCGGGGATTGTTCCCATCGAGTGGGAGAGAGGGGAGGAATACTCACCCAGTTTTCTCTCTCTTTTTTCCCCTCTATTTTTCTATTTATAAGAACACAGATTAAAGTACTATGGAAAGGATGTTACTAAGACACTGCTGAGATGTAGCCCAAAAAAAGGACAGATTCATATAAATTATTTATGATTAATGTATTGTACTTCAGCAGAGCAATCTAAGCAGAGAGATTTCAGTGTTTCTTAACGTAATGACGGAGGTGTAAGAAAGCATTAGCAGCAAATACCTAAGCAGGTGGAGCAGGCAGAGTCTGTTTGGGTGAGGAGGAGAGCAGGAAACCCAGGGGTGCATTTGTAGCTTCCCACGTGTGGCACATCCAGGGCTGTGGGCTCTGCCTCCCAGGGATGCTGTCAGCTGCCAAAATTCCCTCTGTGTGCTGCACACGAGCAGCAGAGAGTGCTTGGCTTCCAGCTCAGGAGAATACCGGGGAAATGGACAAAAAAAATGCCAAAAGGGCGTTAAACTTTGGGGTAAATTCGCTCCAGAAAACCGTGGCCTGCTCAGGAATGCTGCCAGCCTCACCAGCACCTGACACCGGCCACACCCTGAACTTCCATTGTCCTGCTGGTGATGATTTAATCACCAGCATTGTCAAACTCCGTCTCTAAATTTTAACTGCTAAAATTCGTCTTTGAAGAATATTTTTCAGTATCAAGAATGCAAATAGCGATAGGGCTGGCCAGGAATAATATGAATAATTCAGCCTTACAGTATGCAAGTTTTATAGTTGGAAATGAGTGATTCGCTCCTCCTGTATATTCAATCATCACAGACTGCAGACATGAAAATAGGGGAAAAAATGGATTCCTCACAGTGGGAACCCCCCTGACCCCTCTGGTCTCTGCTCACAGCGTTCTCTCCCCAAAGACACAAACAGGGCCCGGGAGCGGCGCTGGGGCTCCTGCACCGAGCCAGCTCCAGCTGAGCTGCACCAGGACTGCAGCACCTCACTGTGGGGAATGATCCTGAATTCCAGNTAATTCCAGTATGGCATGGAATAGACCCCTAATTCCAGCACAGCACAGAATGGATCCCAAATTCCAGCAGAGTAGGGAATGGATCCCCAATTCCAGCATGGCACGGAATAGATGCCTATTGTCATGGTTCCAGCACAGCACAGAACAGATCCCTAATTCCAGTATGGCATGGAATAGACCCCTAATTCCAGCACAGCACAGAATGGATCCCAAATTCCAGCAGAGTAGGGAATGGATCCCCAATTCCAGCAGAGCACAGAATGGATCCCTCACCTCTCTGTCAGTGACCCCTGCCCTGGCCAGGTGCAGGTTTGGGGACCCCCAGGCCCCACTGCTGCCCACCCGTGCCCACAGCCCCACGCTCTGGGGACAGCCACAGGTCTGACCCCTCCCACCGTGCCCCTGGCCACTGGCCACAATGACCTGAGCAAAACCCGTGCTAAAAGCAAATCAAAAGCCTCTCAGAAAGGAACTGTTCCCCTCTTTGATAAACAACATGGAAATAATTCCTGCTGGGGCTCCTGCCAGCGAGCAGGGACAGGACAGGCAGGTGGCTGAGGGCAAGTTACCATAAATATTCATACCCAGAGTTAATACTAAAACATTTTCTTTACTACTTCCACTTTACTTATTTGTAGCTGCTGGAGAAGCAGGCATATTAGAATATTAATTTTCCGCTTTACTGGAATGATTTCAGAGTCAAGTGCCGTCGGAACACCGAATGCAAATGGGAGCAGAGAGGGTGGGACTCTCACTAATCCCCTTCAACGCCTTGGAAAAAAAAGCTCTGTTTATTTGCATTTTCCTTTTTGGAGTCTTCTTCAGATGTCTAAAAACCGCTTTAGAGAAGGTTTAAGGCAGATTTAAGGGAGATGTGCAGCGCAGATCCCGTGGCACGGGTGCTGCCCATCCCAGTCCTGCAGCTGATCCTGCCCCAGGAGCAGTGGCTCCCATGGAAGGGCTCACGGGCTCAGAGACAGAACCAGGCTGAAGGCTAAACTGGGCATTTTCTGCTGAATTTGCATGTCGTTCCTTGCAAACGGCCAGCTTTACGTTTGTTCATTTAAATTCCTCTCCCTGGGATGAGGAGCAGAAGGAAGCAGCAGTTTGTGGCTTCTCAGGGAATTCCAGCTGAGCTTGTGAGGAGAGCCCAGCCCGTCCCTGTGGGGGCACAAAGTGAAGGTCAAGGTCAAAGCAGCCTCGGCCGGGCCTTGCTGGGGCTCAGCTGCCACACGGTGACTCCATATCGAACAGTAAATTGGGTGTCTTTCTTCTCCACACAGAACGAGCCGTCCCCTGAGCAGGGAGGAGAGGAATGTCTGCAAAAGATCTTCCTGATGAAGGCAGTAATACTATGTGGGTAGCAATAATGTTTAATTTTAATTAGCTGCTAATATTTCGGGAGGGCAGTTGGGGCTTTGTACATAGCGATTGGCAGTTTGCTCATTTTGTGGAATTTAATATTGGATCAATTGGTTTCGGCAGCTGGGGAGAAGGGTCTTGGTACTCTTTGAGATAAAAAATGCCATCTCTCTCTACAATAAATCCAATCCAATCATTATTAAATCTTCTGGTAAATATCTTGAAGAAATTAGGTCTCCTAGTGTTTGTGCTCATGGATCAAGGAGAGAAAGACACAGTCAGATGGTTTCCAGGTAAGCAAACAGGGAGAGTTTATTTCAGGGCATGGATGGGGTGAATAAATAAATAAACCAACATCAGCAGGGAGCCACGGGCACACGGCGGGTTCCAGGTGCCAGGAAAGCAGGAAGTGCTGCAGGCACAAACACCTTGTGCACAAGGTGAAAACACAAACCTGGAAATTCATCACCACCTGCACAAGGGGGCTGGAGCAGAGCCACGGCACGGCGGGGAAGGAGCCCTCACTGGGGACAGCACGGTCACCCTCCTCAGTGGGACACAGCGGGGACAGCGCTGTCACCCTCCTCAGTGGGACACAGCGGGGACAGCGCTGTCACCCTCCTCAGTGGGACACAGCGGGGACAGCGCTGTCACCCTCCTCAGTGGGACACAGCGGGGACAGCGCTGTCACCCTCCTCAGTGGGACACAAGGGGACAGTGCTGTCCCTTCCTCTCTGGGACAGGAGAGGGACAGTGCTGTCACCGTCCTCAGCGGGACACAGAGGGGACAGCTCTGTCAATGCCCTCAGCGGGGCGTGAGGGGACAGCTCTGTCACCCTTCTCACCGGGACACAACAGGGACAGCTCTTTCACCGTCCTCACTGGGACACAGCAGGACAGTGCCATCCCCTCCTCTCTGGGACAGGAGAGGGACAGCGCTGTCACTGTCCTCAGTGGGACACAAGGGGACAGTGCTGTCCCTTCCTCTCTGGGACAGGAGAGGGACAGTGCTGTCACTGTCCTCAGTGGGACACAGGGGACAGCGCTGTCCCCTCCCCTCTGGGGCAGCCCCAGCTGTGCTCCTGTGCCACCCAGCTGCGGTGGCAGTGCAGGCGGTGTCTGGGCACGCTGGGCCAGGCATGGGCACAGGGTCTGGCCACAAGGCAGCGAGTCCTGCAGGCTCTTCCCTTAAATTCCCAGGGTTGCCAAGGATGAGATGGATCAGGATACCCACGGGTGGGACCCTCCCAGCCCACCTGTCCCATCTCAGCCGCCGTGCTGTCGCTCTCTCCAAGGCAGACCCCGATGTGCAGGGTTTGTAATCCCAAGTGATTTGTGTCTGCACCTTTAAAGGTCTGGGGAAGGCACTAATTACCTCTCCTGGCATTAGCTGCTGCAGACATGTTCCTTGACGTGTTCCTTGTTCCAGCGCAGCCGTGGAGTTTCTGAAATTAATACAGCGGTGTCCGAGAATCCCACACTTCCCCACGCCTGTCACGGGCAGCTCCAGGAGAAATCTGCTGCTGCTGTAAGATCACATTTAAAATTTTGATATCTACTTTAAAAGGGCAAACACTGCCAGCTGACAAATAATAAGTGGCCCTTTTGTATTCCATTCCATTCTTATCCATTTTTCATGCCTTAGCAAGGTGAAGCTTTCCAATCAAGGAGCGGCAGCGTGGGCAAGTGCAGATAATATATTTTGATGGAGGTCTGTAATGAATATGGCATTTATGAAGACGCAAGTCATTAAAAGAAACCTTGCATGGTTGTTGCACATTATTTTATTGATTTTTCCAAATGCACAGATCAAGGCGAGGATCATATGTTACAAGAAACGTTTCAATTTCTAATCTTTAATTTGATAATGCATCAGAGTATTTGTTGATTTGTGCCGCTGAGGGTTGGTGGGTTCATTGCCTCCACGCACACTGTGAATTCTAAATCCAGGGTGTGCTGTGGAAGCAGTGGAGAGTGCTGGTGGAAGTTTGGAGAGCAGATGGAGGTCGTTGCTCCTCTTGCCCATCCGTTATCCGTGTGTGCCGCTGCAGGGCGAGCCGGCTCCGCTGGCGGCAATCACGGCGCCGCTCTCACCGCGCCGCTGAGGGCAGAGCTCCTTGCAGCCACACCAGATGTCAAACAGAAACTCCTGGGCACGGGGAATCATTTTATTGACAGAACAATGGCTGGGCATCAGCGCTGAGAGCTCCCTGCACCCTTGTGCTGACCCGTATTGACCCGTATCGACCCGTATTGATCCGTATCCATCATCGGTGTCCGTGCGCCGCGCAGGTTCTGGGGGGGGCTGGGGCCCAGCTGGGCAAACTTCTGCTTTGAGGACCTCCACTCCTGGAGATTGGCCCCCTTTATCAAGAAATCAGACAATGCTGGTGGTTCTCGCTGTCAATCACTGCGTGTTTGGGGGGCATTTAATTAGTGATTGATATCTGACGATCTGCAGCCCTTCCACTTCTGTCTTCCTTTATGTAGAATGTATATGTGCTGATTTCATACAGTAGAACATGCCATTTTTTTAGTTTAAAAAGGCAGAAAAAATTAAACCTACCTAGGGGGCTGTGTGAGGTGGGGAGATGCACACACAGCTTTGGTGAATGTCCCTCCTTCCTACACGTGTTCATCCTCTTGAGAGGAAACAACAATTACCCTCAAAGGGCC
This sequence comes from Leptocoma aspasia, assembly GCA_013399835.1. Taxonomy (NCBI): domain Eukaryota; kingdom Metazoa; phylum Chordata; class Aves; order Passeriformes; family Nectariniidae; genus Leptocoma; species Leptocoma aspasia. The sequence goes on from VXAX01004992.1 coordinate 101,764, forward strand.
AATTTTGTGCCCCTGTTGCTCATTGGCACTGTGCACCTCTGGGGACATCAGGAAGGGCCAGGGACACTTTTCTGGGTGACACAAAGAGGAGTAGGAGACACAAGCTGGGAGGAAGAGGGGACACCAGCAGTGACACTGAGCCTGGGACAAAGGCCACACCGGCCAGCCCTGCTGCTTTCCCAGCCATGGGGTCAGCGAAGGAGCTCAGTGGTCAGCAGTGGTCAGCAGTGGTCAGCAGTGGCTGTGTGTGGCAGCAGTGCTGCCTGGCTTGTGCTTTAGGTGCACAGCTGGTGTTTGGAATTCTTTCAAGGTAGGAGAAAAGCCAGTAATTAGACAGAACCTGCAAATACAGGTTTAGATGGCTTGGTTAATAATAGATTATTGTTTCCTGTATCTGATCAGGAAAGTAAGGTATAAACAAGTCTTTTGAGAAGCAATGCAGGAAAAGACCCAACAAAAAGAAGAACAGGAGTGTTCTTGAATGCCTTAGCTGAGCACAGGGTGACCTCCACCCTGTGGGGATGAGTGGCAGCTCTGTGTCTGTGGCTCCTTCCCACAGAGACAGGGAAGCTCTTCCCTGCAGAGCCAGCAGGGCTTGGGCAGGGCCGGGCTGAGGAGGTGGGCAGGGGTTTGAAAGGACACTGAGCCCACTGTCCTTGCCCAGAGTCCCCACGGGAAGGTTGGCTGTGCTCTGCTCTGGGTGACGCCGTGCCGGGGCTGATGGAAGCACGAGGGAACAGGGCGAGGCAGAGCATGGCCACAGCAGCCATGAGCCCTGCAGGGAAGGGAGGAAGGGCTGCCCTCCCCAGCCTCCAGAGCTCCTGAGGAGGATCCCAGCTTCCCGTCCCTTTTCCGGAAAATACAGCAAATCAAACACTACGGGCATTTCAAAAATTAAAACCACTGGTCTGTGAAATGGGTCGAGCATGTGCACGCTATTTTTCCAATACTGATTTATTGGTATTGATTATCTGCTCTTTGAGGCTTGCTCCTGTCACCCCACAGTGACAACGGCGAGTCCCTGGGATGTCCCAGGGATGCACGACCCCAGCTGTCCCACACATCCAAGGAGAAGCACCAAGGCGTTTTAGCCTGCAGAGCTCTTGTGGGATTGTCCTGGGAGCAAAGAGCCCTTTCCATGGTCCCTGCAGCCAGGGTGTTCCCAAGAGAGCCTGTGTGGGTGCTGGTGGTGGTGGCAGCTGCCTCCCCCGGGGTGGGTCCATCCTGGGGGCTCGGCACGGCCCTGGCCCACACAGGGCTGCTCCCTGGCCACCAGCTCCTCCATGGACCGTGGCCCTCTGCGTGGGACCATCAGCAGGGCACAGACTGAGACTTCAGCAAATGGGATCCATATGGATGAGGCAGTGCCTCCCTTCCTGCTGGATGCTCTTGCCTTTCCAGCAGCATTATTGTAATTTTCAATGAATTTTCATGAGACAGAAACCTTTCCCACTCCCTGTCACACTCAAGCAAAATTCCTTTGGGTCTGCAATGTCTGCATTAAACACCAGGTGACTGCCTGATTCTCAAGAGTATTTTATGATAAATAAATTCTCCTTTTGTCTTGGGACCCATTATCCTCTCGCTGCCTAAGAAGGGTCTATTATTTGGTTTGTGCTGCTGACATCCTGCTTTTTAAGAACAATGTAGATTATTATCCCTAAGTGGAGGAATCACAGTGCTTTATGGAAACCCGGCTCTCTCACTGAACTTGAGATTTGTTGACCCAAATCTGTAGTTTCCAGATTTTCACTCCTGCATTGTGCTCTCCATGTTGGTTTTCTGAAGCAGCTCCTGCTCACAGCTGTGCTCCTGAGCTTGAACACCTCCATTCACCAGCTCTGCTTTTCTCACGCTGAATAAATATTCACTTTCTGGGACTTACCATTTTTTAAAATACTTTTTCCTTTGTTGTGCTCTCTTTACAGACCATGGAACGCTCCCAGGATGTGTGTGATGTGCAGGGCTGGGGTGGGGTGTCCAGGGAAGGGGTGCCCAGGGAGGGGTGCCCAGGGAGGGGTGCCCAGGGAAGGGGTGCCCAGGGAAGGGGTGCCCAGGGAGGGGGTGCCTGCTCGGTGGCAGACTCTGTTATAATGGTTCCACCATGCAGGAAAGCACAAGAGGGAAAAACTGTCTGAGCCCTTCAGTGGAGCATGGGAAAAAAGCATAAAGGACACAGCTGGAAACAGCCCTGCCACGGTGTGCTGCCTGCCAGCCTCAGCCAGAGTGAATTAGATGGAGTTTGTGGCCAAAAAGTGAGAAATTATATTGTCAAGGTAGCAAATGCCTCAGTGGGATTTTCAATTGCACCTGCTGGAACTGCAGACGCTGCTGGGAGAGAAGGAGTATCCCCAGGAGAGGGGCTGGGTGTGGCAGTGCCCAGGGGCACGGGAAAGCCTTGGGCTTCCTGCTGGGCTTTGCTCCCAGCCCATAAAACCAAAACGAGTGCCTCGGAGCGGAGCGTGGGCTGGACCTTGCCAAACGAGCTGGGCAAGGGTATGAGCACGGCTGAAGGTCAAGGACAGCAGCAGCAGCAGCGAGTGCTGCTAACAAAAGTACCCCAAAGCAGTGCCAGGTTTTCCTTCCTTCCTTCCTTCCTTCCTTCCTTCCTTCCTTCCTTCCTTCCTTCCTTCCTTCCTTCCTTCAAGTGTTCCCTGACAGAGGTGACAGGAAGAAAAGGAATTTGATATTTGTTTGACCTCTATGATTAGTTTTATCAGGTGACAAAGTTCCGCTGGAAGTTTGAACACTGAATCAAAGATTTTCCTTTTTTTTTTTTTCTTTTTTTAAATCAAGCTAATCTGGGCCATGGCAGGGAAACACCTCCCTGCTCTGTATCTCTGTCCCCATCCCATCCTGGCTCCCCAGGTGCAGCTCCTGAGCCCACCTCTCCAGCCCCCACATTCCCATTCCCCCAGGAGTTGGGGAAGGGGCTGCTCACACCAGGATTTGTCTGCATCCACCTAATTTCTCCTCTGCTTACGTCAGGTGGAGCAAGGCATGTGTTATAAAGCTTGAGAGAAACTGTTAAAACTAATTTCCATTATGCTGGGTGGTTTAGCATAAGCTCTGCAACTGCATTTTAAGGAGGTTGTGGAGTGGGAGAAGTAGCCCAGAGGCAGAAAAGTAATCTCATCAAGGTACACAACAGAAAAGTTAATTAAGGCACCTTGGACCTAGTGGCTTTCTAGGATGGAACGACTCCAGCAGTGGGTAAGGGAAGAGCTCCAGATGTCATCTCTCTGGGCTTCTCCCAGGCTGTGACACAGTCCTGCTCAATTCCCTTCCCTGGAAATTGCAGAGAGATGGGTTTGGTGCTGGGCTGTTCCTGGGTAAGGAATTGCTTGGACAGTCACAGGTGTGTGTGTGACACGGCCCAGAGTGTCATGGGCACAGCCAGAGGGCCGTGGGCACAGCCAGAGGG
>VXAX01004992.1:115992-128234 GCA_013399835.1 Leptocoma aspasia
AGCCCAGCACTGAGCCCAGCACTGAGCCCAGAGCTGAGCCCACACTGAGCCCAGAGCTGAGCCCAGAGCTGAGCCCAAAGCTGAGCCCAGCACTGAGCCCACATTGAGCCCAGAGCTGAGCCCAGAGCTGAGCCCAGCACTGGAGGTGCCCCAGCAGTGCCAGCACAAGGGACAGCAACTGCCCTGGTCCAGTGACCACACCGTGGCTGGTATAGCCCAGGTGCCAATCGCCTTCTTGCTCACCGTGCACACCTGGGCTGATGTTCAGCTCCTGTCGACCAGCACCCCTAGGTACTTTACTGCTGGGCAGCTTTCCAGCCACTCTTCCCCAAACCTGGAGCATTTCACAGGGTTGTTGTGACACAAGTGCAGGACCCAGCACTTGGCCTTGTTGAACATCACACAGTTGGCCTTGGCCTGTGGACTCAGCCTGTCCAGAGCCAGCTCAGGGTGATTCCTCATCCTGCAGGAGTGGAACACTTACTACAGGCTCCCGTAGTAATTCCTCTTGTTCTTAAATAGCAGAATAAAACCTGGAGCCAGTGTCTATTTAAAGTGAAAATTAGATCCGCCTCCTGCCTGGCAGAGTTGAATTAAGAACTTTTTATCCTGATTTTATCATACTTTTTTATCATGCTTTTTTTATCACTTTACTCCTTTTTATCCCCTTTTATCCAGGGTTTTATTTTTGCCCCAGATAGTGAATTTATTTATTTTGAGAGGATGCGACAGGGGACCACTGGCGATTAAGGGACCATTTTGGATGGACAAGGAGTCTGGTACTGTCAGAAAAGTGCACCAGGGCTTTCTCAAAGTAAGAAAGAACAAGTGAAGAACCACAGAGTGTTGGGGGTTGGTTTCTGGTTTGATGAAATGCAGCAGTTGATTTTTCAGTGCTGAGCAGTCAGACCCCTCCTGCAGCTGGGTGAGTTAATAATACTGGGAATGTTTGGGTGGGCACCGAGACCACCCCTGAACTATTCCAGCACATTCCCATCCCTGCAACCAGTGCCAGCCCTGGGGTGGGGTGGGGTGGGGTGGGGGCACTGCTCAGCCAGCAGCCCATGGAATGGGGCTCTCACACCCCCCTGGTGACCTGGGCTGGGGCCACCTTCTGCTTCCCCAGGAAAGCAATCAGGTTTGTTCCCGAGCAGGCAGAATAATTTACTGTTCTGCTGGATTTTGGCACTGGAGATAAACACATACCTGTGCCCATGTGTGAGGAGGGAGATCTGAGGAGATAGACTGCACCGGGGTAACGACAGTGATCTCAACCTCAGGAGAAAGGCACAGAGCGAATACATCAATTACGAGCATATTAATGTCATGGGGAGACACTCTGTGATGTTTGTGGTCATTCTTAATCCAATAAAATTGCCTGGGGTTTTATCTATGAATTTAGAATATGATAAAAAAATGACTTCAGGAAACGAAGATGAAAGGGTTCTTTTTTTAGCCTCTCTCAGAGCTGCATATCAAATTGTTCGGGGGGAGCAGAAGATGTTTACTTCTGCCAGTCTGCCAATTCAGGTCAAGCTGTGAAAGACCAAGTTATCTTTTTACTGGCTGTCTGATGAAAGGTGGGATAAAAGGGGGGCAGGGACGGAGCTGAAAGCTCCCAGTGTGAGTGTCAGGCTCTGCCCCATCCCCACCCGGTGCCCTGTGCTGGCAGCGATGCCAGCTGGAGCCAGGCTGGCCCAGGCCCTCAGCCCTCAGACAGGAGGGGCACTGCTGGCTGCCATTGCTTTGGCCCAGAACTCTCTTAGGGGCAGAAGCTTCTCTGTTTCCCCAACAGCTCCTGAGCTGCTCCCATGTCTGTCTGGACCAGTTTCCTCCCTCTGGTACTGGAAACTCTCATCGCAATGAGCAGCAGAACTTGCAAAGGAACGTTTTCTTTGGAATTTTAATTTTCTGTCTCTCACCCTCACTGAATCTATATTTATCCCTGTACGTGAGAAGAGGGAAACAACAAGATCTCTTAGGCTGGTGTTTGTGTGCTCCCACTGCTCGGGAGGGTGTTTGGGACTGCAGAGCTGGAATCCCAAAGGACAGGCTGGGAGGGCTGGCTGCCCTTCCTGTCAGCCTGGGGACCACTGCAGGCACCAGGTGACCCAGCCACCACCCATGCAGGTGCAGAGCAGCCTGGCTGAGCCCGGGGCAGCTCCTCCTCCCGGGATTCCCAGCCCAGGCACCCCTCCCAGCCCAAGCCACTGCTCAGCACCAACAGGGAGCGAGCTGAGCTGGCATCCCTGCCTTCCACTGCATCCCAGCACTTGCTTTTTCAATCTGCATTTCTTCTGCACAGAGGATAAAACCAAGAACATTTCTGTTTATGTTCTATTTCTCTTTCTTGACATTTTTATTAGAAGAAAAGCGATGAGAAATGGGCGTGCTCCGAAAGGACTTGGAAGCGGGATTCAGTCTGCAGCAACAATGTGGATACAGACTGAAAAACACAGATTGTGAAATGGTGCTGTCTCCTCAGTGGCTCCAGGAAGTTGAAATTCAATTAAACTTCGCACCATTTTAATTTTTAAATGAAAGTAAAGCGAGAAAAGAAGAATCAATGTCATTTATGTTTCCTCTCTCTCTGTAGGACACAGCAGGTGAGACAAGAGCCACTGAGGGGATCTGTGGGGATCTGCAGCCCTTCAGCAGCACCATGCCCCACACCCCAGATCCCTACAGGATCTCCAGCCCACCACCACTGCAGAACATCCACCTTCCTGCAGCCTGTCCTGGTGCAGCTGCGGAGCCTGATTCCCAGGACACCTGCCCCCATCCTCCCCCAGAGGAGCCCCTGCTCCTGGGGGCACCGAGGGGCTGGCAGGGCTGGCAATTGAACAGAGGAGCCCCTGCTGTCCCCTGGGGCCCTGGGGCACGGTCCCTGCCTGGTGCCCCATCCCAGGCCCTCAGCCCAGGGTGCTCCCCCTGGGAATTCCGTGCTGTGCTCCAGCCCCCTCCTGCACTGACAGGATCCCTCCACGCTGCATTGCCACCGCATTTCCCTCTTACCCTGCCCAAGTCAGTAATCAACATTTTGAAGAAGGGCACACGCCCTCCCTCATTAAAGTTGTGCCCACCCTGCCTGCGCTCACCCCACGGCCCCACGCTCCTCACCAGGTGACCTGAGCGTGGGGACAGCCCCACAACCACGGAGCAGGGGTTCTGTTCTCTCTGCTCCTCCTCTCTCCTGTCACCCTGCAGCAGAGGAAATCTCACCAAAACACAGAAGAGGTCAATCCAGCCCATCTCACCTACATGAAGGGAGGCAAATGCTCATTTATTAAAACCAGAAACTACAACTGTTTAAATAAAATAACCCCCAGGGGTAGGACCCTAATGATATTTTACAAAGTTGTGCCACCTCAAAATAAATTATTAAACTTCCTATGTTAAATCCATTTTATTGCTGTACAGGAGCTCAAGTATTTTTAATTTTAGAAGCTCATATATCCTCCTATTTGATTTTTATGATTAAACAGGGCAGAAACTTGTGGCAATCACCTACTTGCCTTCAATTGCATGCATTATAGCAATGAAATCAAACCACACTCTGCCATGATTTGCTGGATTATTAATAGTGCTGCCAAGCTCATTACATTATAATTTAAGGACAGATCTAGCACAGACACGTGTGAAGGATGGTCTGAGATCAGGCCCTACAGCAAATTGCTTGATTCTTGATCTAATTACCCCAGAACAGGCACTGTTTCTAGCGGCTCAAGTTTGGCAGGAAACTTGTGAAAATCAGATTGTGTAAGAATTGGGAGGGGGAAGGAGACGTTGGGGTGTTTGCCCTGTGAGCAAACGGTGGATAAATGAACATCAGGGGCTCCGGGACCCCCGAGGTGCCTCTTCTGCTCATCCCCAGCACGGGATTTTGGCAGTGGAGGAGGATTTGGGGAACATGGAGGTTTCCCTGAGCTGGCTGAGCGCGGCGGGAGCGGCACGGCCGGGATTATTCATGCCTAAAGTTCAACTGCATTTTAGAGCAGCAACTGAACTGTTTGACCTCCACCAAATGCTTTGCCTGGCTGCAAACTGCAAGGCAGAGGATAAATCCATGAGTTCTAGTAGGCATTTGAGTCATAATCACTTCAGGACCCAATACATAACCGAATATTGTTCTTAATTAATGAGACAATTAGACTTTGATTATGGCACTACAGTGCCCATTACCATTTTTATCTATCATGACCCTCTTGTACAAAGCGTCCACTTTTCCTTATATGCTGCTGTATTTCTGTCTGGCATAATATTAGATAATAATTTATATAATGGCAGGGACTAGATGAGCATTCCAATCATGTGTGTTACGATCCCGTAAGGAGCAGCCAAAACAGCCCAGAAGTGAGTTCTGTGCTCAGTGGTCCCCAGGGAAGGACACTGAGGGGCTGCCAGGTGACTGCACAGTGCCATGGCCGGCCCTGGGCTCGGTGACCTCCTGCCCCGCTAGCCCTGGCACTGCCACGCTGTGCCACAGCCTGCACGTGCCCCTGCCTCCTCCTCCTCACCTCCCCAGCCTCCCTTGGCCTGGGCCAGCCCCTGTGCTGGTGTCTGAGCCCCCCAGGCAGGGATCACACCAGGAGCCCCCTCCCCACCGTGAGGCAGTGCTCCCCCAGACCCCGGAGCTGGCTCCCTTTGGTCCCCTGGGTCACACCCAGACTCTGTGCCCAGGCTCTCGTGGCACCAAGGGAACTCGGGATGAGTAAATGACACCGTGCCTCGCCCAGTGCCACATCCTGGTGAGCAGGAGCCACCCCGTGATGTGTAAAACACACAGACAGCTCTACCTGCAGCCCTGGGGAGGAAAGGGAGCTCTCCTCCAGCACGTGGATTTACTGTTCCACTCTCAACTCAAACAGTTGCTATTTCAATTTTTGCCTCAGCATCCAGAGAAAACAAAGCTGGCAATTCAAAGTGCCTCTGTATTAATATTTCTTGGGTTTCCAAATGCTTCCTGGAGATCAAATCCACTACTGCTGTGCCAGCTTTCCTTTCATATGGGGTTTCCTGTCAAAGACAATTTTTGTTCAACAAGTCAAGCGAAGTGCAGGCACTGGCACGTCCAGGAGCACTGGAATAAATCAGTGGGAATGGGAAGGTAAAAGCCCAGCTGGTCAGAGACCCACGCTCCAGGTGTCACTCCAGATGTGCAGCTGCCATCTCGAAATCTCCCTCTGGTGGTTCACAGTCCCTGCACCGTGACAGCCCCGGTGTCCCCGCGGGGCTGGGGCGTTGTGCACCTCTGCAGGCACACAGCTGGCCCTGCTGGGGGAAGCCCTGCAGCTGGCCATGAGCCCAGGGGAAAGATGCCACAGTGCAGCAAACACCAGGGAACCGTGGGGCGTTTCACTCCGGTGCTGCAAGAGACCACAGCTGTCCCTCCAGTGAGGGCTGGAGCTGGTGACCACACCAGAGAGCTCTGCAGCTCTTCAGAGAGATATAACCAACATTTCTACTGATTTTATTTAAGGCAGGAATTATTTCAGTTCTGACTTCTCGTGCCTTCAGAGAGATACTCCCACAGGCACATAAAAGTAACCTAGGAGGAATAAAACCCTTTCATGCCTTATGGAACCCTCTAGGGAACACGAGATTGAGCCATTCGGTGCAACAGGGACAGTGGGGGCAATGCCTCTGACAGACAGCTGCCAGTCAGCCCTGCTGCCAGTCCTGTGAGCACCCAGGGAAGTCACCAGGGAAGCCGTGGGTTTGGGTGGGAGGTGTGGGATGGGAAGAACTGGCAGAAATTTAGCAGCAGGTAATTGGTGGACAGTGAAGTAAAGGGAATGAAATGGAAGGGGAAGTGAAGCAGAAGCCCCATGCGGCATGGCCAGGCAGAGGCAGGGGCTGTGCCAGAGCTGCCAGGGAGGGTGTGACAGCGGGAGGACATCTCGTGGCACCCTGTGAGCCTTGGTAGCTGCAGAGGAAACCTGCACCCACACAAACCCTGCCCAGGGAGAGACTTGGAGAGGAGAGAGTCACTGGCAGGGGTGGGAATCTCTCCCCCTCCCCAGTGAGTGATGTGCTGTCCCTGAAATGTTCAAGGCCAGGCTGGACGGGGCTTGGACCAGCCTGGGATAGGGGAAGGGGAACCTGCCCCTGGCAGCTGGAATGAGATGCATTTGAGGTCTCTCCCAACCGGAACCTGTCTGGGATTCTGTGATAACCTGGGGAGAAGCCTGCCTCCAGCAGCCTCCAGCTGGGATGCACCTCAAACAGCCTGTCCCACCCCTCTGCTCCTCTCCTGTTTTCTCCCAGTTCCTTTCGGGGAGCTGTCTGTGCAGCTCTGTCCAGCACTGGCTGGTGCTCAGGAGCTGCCAGCCTGGCCTGGGGCTGGGGCTCTGCAGTGAAGGGGTTTGGTGAGCCCAGGGTGTTTTAAGCTCTCACCAATCCCCTCATCCCCAGATAGCCCAGCTAGCCCGGATGGCTTGAAAATGAGCGGGAGGCTTCTGTGGCAGTGTTGGAAACAAAAAAGATTTAATAAGAAACGAAATAACAAACTCTTTTACAGAGAAAAGCCGTGCCAGGTGAAAGTGGTCCTTGCCTTGCTAAGACACGCCACAAAAGCCATTAAATCCTTTGTTCTGACCTTTTTCTACCTGATAGTTTAGGCAGGATCTCTTGGCTCGGTCCAATCAGGCAGTCTCAAGTTTGAGGTGAGGCTTGAAAGGTCCTATGAGGTGTTCCTGTACCAAATTCGGGGAGAACTTTCCAGGGTCTTTTCCTTTTTTAGCAGACAAAGAGCATTTGGAAATTCCCGTGTAATGTGGCTGCCCCATCAACAGGGGCACAGTGCTACAGTGCAGCTCAGGGCTCCGTGCCCCGGGACCCTGAGGGCTGCCAGACCAGGGGCTCTGGTCACTGGTGCTGCCTGGAGCCCCAGCCAGCAGGAGCAAACCTCGGGAGGATCACAGGGAAAGATGGATAATAACATCCTGAGAGCTGCACTATTTCCTCAGAGTGATGAATATTCCATAAAACACTTTGGGAAGCAGTTTATCGGGGTGTGAGCAGCAGCACTTTATGGCTGCTCTGGCTGTCAGAAAGTGTTATTAGAGCTGTTCCTGAAAATTGTGGTGTTAATACGCTTCTCCTAGTGCTGGGATTTGATCTACTAATGATGATCACCTGGGGCTCACAGGCTCTGCGTGTGGCAGGGCTGACTTCTGCTAGAAATAATAATAACCAGGTAAAATTCATGCACACTCACATTCCTGGAGTAACTAACAGGATTGTGCTAAGCAATTTGTAGATACGAGCTACACAACAATAGGCAAATCACACTCCTCACATTTTCTCATTTCCTTTCCTTTACATTTCATTATGTTTCAGGCTAAAAAGTGCTTGGATAGACACCGTGGCAGCGGCATCCCTTGACACTTTATGAGTTTAAGAATACAAATACTTTCAAAATTCTTATTCCAAGCCACCTTTCCAAATGCCAACCTGCGTCTTTCTGCCCCTCAGGGAGGTACCACATCCATGATCCCAAGCAAACAAGAATCTCATACCCAAGCCTGTAGGTTTGAGGGGATTTTGGTGGAATGACCATCCAAGGGGCAGGGCTGGGGGGGAGCCCCTGGGGAGCTGGGCCCCACAAAGCAGAGTTTGTGCCAGCTCTGCCTGCCAGACTCACCCGAGCTGCAGACAGACCTTCCCTGTGCATGTGCTCAGAGACAGATTTGAGGACATCTGCCAGGATCTGACAACCCTGCCTTGTTCCTGGCACAGACCCTTCTCGTGGCTGCCTGGGTGAGGTCCCAGCGTGCAGCTGCTGGTGAGACCCTCAGCGTGGGGGGTGCAGCCACGCCTGTCCCCAGCCCCGAGGGACAGCCCAGAGAGCCCCTGTGCCCGTGCTCCTGATGGTTCTGTGGTCTGAACTTGATTTTATCCCACGAAATACTGTCCCACCTAGGGCCAGGTGTCACACGTTCCCTCTCCAGCAGCACCCCCTGGTTGGGTTTGGCAGCTCTCAGAGAAGGCAGAGCCACAGGCTCTCAGCTCCCACCGCGTGTCCTCAGGAGTGAGGGCATCACCCAGCTCCCTCTTTGTCCCCTCCCCACCCAGGTGAGTGGCAGTGAGACACACAGAGGTGTCCCGAGCACGGGGGTGGCGAGCACTTGGTGCCTTTGGCTCAAGCCAGCAGGAGCCCCAAGCTCAGCCTCTGCCAGGCCCCCCAGCCCCTCAAGCAGACCCACAGCCCACCTTCCCTGCTGGAGGCCCTGCCCTCCCGACACACCTTTGACTTGGCTCTTGGGATTTTTTGCTTTGCCCAGGTTTTTGTGGCCAAGGTTTGCTCCACCTCTGCTCTGTGACAGAAACACCAGAACTCTGCCATCACCTCCCTGCTGCTGGAGACACCTCTGCTGGCACCTCAGTCCTGTCCACGAGCAGCAAACCCCCAGAGAAATCACCTCTCTGTTGATAAATTCGTCACTGAGAGGGAAAAGCATATGTAAATATAGTCACACTCTCAATTGCTGGTGCCCTTGCAGCTGTGGGAAGCAGTGCTGTTTTTCATTTGCCAGGGAATTGGGCTGCACTCACTGCGTGGAGAGATACAGCAGAGATCTCTGCTTCAGAGTTCCCCAATTATAGTCCACATGTCCAACCACTTGCACTGAAATTCATTTCATCCCTCACAGCGTGAATATCACCATTGCTCTGCCGTGCTGTTGTGCTGGCTCCTGCTCACTCTCTGAGCTGGTGACACCAAGCTGGCGCTGACGTTTGCCAGCTCCTGCAGCGTGGTGCAGCCTTGGTGACCATGAGAGAGGGGATGCCAGCAGAGCAGGGGAAAGGAGGGCATGGCTCCTGATTTGTCACTGTGCCCCAGAGCTGTGCCACTGCTGCCAGCACGTCCCCATGGCGGGGACTATTGTCTTCGAGTTTAGGGACAATAAAGAGAGGTGACATAGACTCCATGATTTAGAAGGCATAAAAGCATTTATTAATAGAAAATCACACTCTTATAGAGAGGATCATGAACCTAAGACCTGATTGGTCTTTAGGAGGCTTCTCTTGCACTATTGGCCAAGAAGGGAACAACTCCTACTTGTAAACATCTCACACAATAGCAGGTGCAAGGGATAAGATAATAATGGTTTTAATTCTTTTCTCTAAGTTTCCCAGGCTGAGCCTGGGAGAAATCATCTCTGTTCTTTCAAAGAGTGAACTGAGAATCCCCCTAGGGGACAGCAGCCACCAGGGCCCCAGGGGAGAGACGCTCAGCCTGGGCTCAGCCCCATCCCTCGTTGCTAGCCCGGGGAGTGTCAAGGGGTGAGTCTGCAGCTCCTGCTGGCACCCACACCTGTGTTCTCCTGCTTTTGGGTAATGCCCAGGCACAGCATCCTGGTTACCCTCCCACCACCACCGAGCTCCTGCTGCCAAAGTCCCCCTGGTGTTCAGGGGAGATGTAAAGGCACTGCAGGAGTCTCATGTGACAAGTTTTATCCAGAAAGTGAGTGAGCAAATTCCATGAAGAAAATCGCATTAGGAAGCACAGAAATCCTGGGAAGGACAGACCTCCCTCCTGAATTCCAGTTACAGAATCATAGAATCATGGAATAGTTTGGTTTGGGAGGTGCCTCAAATCCCCTCCAGTGCCACCCCTGCCATGGCAGGGACACCTCCCACTGTCCCAGGCTGCTCCCAGCCCCAGTGTCCAGCCTGGCCTTGGGCACTGCCAGGGATCCAGGGGCAGCCACAGCTGCTCTGGGCACCCTGTGCCAGGGCCTGCCCACCCTCCCAGCCAGGAATTCCTTCCCTGTATCAGCTGCAGGCCAATGCCTGATGATGTGGAAGGTCCCAGCAGCAACCTGTGATTGATTCCACAGGCATTGGAACATCCTGGAGCCTGCCAACGGCTCCTGCAAAGCAAACATAAATTTAAAAATGTATCAGTAACAATTTATTTCTATGACACTTTAACACTTCTGTCAAGAACACATTTAAATTAAAAATGAACAAGAAACTGAAATAAGAGATGGGGTGAATTGGAACGGATCAAAGGAAAACACTCAATCCTTAAGGCACTGCTCCATCGCTAAATCCCTGTCCTGTGACAAACACTCCAGTGCTGATTAAAAGCCTTCAAGGTCTCTTCATATTTCCAAGAACAACAACTTACTAGTCTTGGATGTAGAATTTTTTTGCTATTTGCAGTTTTTGTCAAAATTTTTCATCGTTTCTTAGTGTATTTTTTTACTATATTCATGAAGGAAAAAACACAATCATTATACAGTGGGATTCTGGGATTTATTTGGCAGTAATGGGGCACATTGCTGTAAGAAGCAATAACAGAGCAATGAAGGTGCTGCCATTGTCTTTAAGTGCATCTTAAGTACAGTCATTACAAATTGGACGTGGGCAATTCCACCTTTATGACTGGCTGTTCCATCTCCCCTCTCCTTCCCTTGACAAGAGTGTTCCTCAGCTAAATGAGTCTTTCCTGAAAGTCATGAGAGTTGCAAAAAGATTAGAGAGAACATGAGGAGAGGCTGGGAATGGGGAAAATGAGAGATGTTAAAACACAGGAACATGTCCTTGGCTGAACTGCATTTCCCTGCCTGGCTGAGCCGAGCCTGCAGAACGTGTACAGGCACAGGAGGGAGGGCTCAACTCTAAAAAATAACTCAGAGAAACTCCTCTTGGAATAGCAGAGCCCTGTACAGGTCATTTTGGCAGTTCTGGGTCATAGAATGATCACAGAATCAGGGAATCCCAGAATTATTTGTGTTGGAGGGGGGACCTTAAATCCCACCCAGTGCCACCCCTGCCGTGGCAGGGACACCTCCCACTGTCCCAGGCTGCTCCCAGCCCCAGTGTCCAGCCTGGCCTTGGCCACTGCCAGGGATCCAGGGGCAGCCACAGCTGCTCTGGGCACCCTGTGCCAGTGCCTGCCCACCCTGTCAGGAGGGATTTCTCCCCAGTATCCCACGTAACCCTGTCCCCTGGCAGAGGGAAGCCATTCCCCCTGCTCCTGGCACTCCAGCCCTTGTCAATAGTCTCTCTCTGTGTTTCCTGTCCTTCAGGCACTGGAAGGCCACAGTTATCTCACCCCAGGCAGGACCTGAAGGGGTGCACAGAGCCCGGGTTCCTCAGCCTGCTCACCGTGCTCTAAAGGTCTGTCAGCCCCTCCAGGGAAGCTGGAGTGGAGTTTCTGCAGCATCCTTCAGTCTGTTACTGCAGCCGTGCTGCTGCTCTCGTGAAAGTTTTTATTGTGATTCCTAAATATTGACATCTTCTGTATTGCTGCATCAGAGGGTACAGAACGTTCCACCCATTCTGTAAACATTAGCCAGCCCCATTTAATAACTTTCTCATGATTTCACACCTAATAGTTTCTTGCAGTTAAAGAATAATTTATGAGTTTATTCAGCGCAGTAAATACGTGTTTGTGTCTGTACAGAGTCAAAGCTCAGGGCTGCGTGGAAGGAAATAAGTGTATTTCAATTGATCTTTGCTGTGCAGCCCTGATTGGTATTCCTTGAGCATCTTCCCTCTGGAAGTGCAGCCCGTGTGCTCTGTTCGTGGCTGTGCTGCTGGGTGGGAACACAGGCTGTTTGGGCTCCCCTTGGCCGTGGCTCCCAGCCCGAGCTGTGTCCCTGCCTGAAGGCGCTGCAGGTCCAGCAGAGCCTCGTTTGTCAGCATTGATTTCCTGGGCACTGCCATGGAAACTGATGGTGGGGGCTCCAGCCAGACCAGCACTGCTCTGAGCCTCAGCTCCGCTGGGATTTCACCCTCCTGCTGCGTGCTACAGCATTAAAGCAGCAGCACCTTCTAAATAATTGCAACTCTTCCACTGAACGGGTGGCCAAGCATAGGAAGGGCTGGCCTGGGGACAGGGGTCACCGGCCCTGGGTGTGTTTAACAAAGCCTGGATGTGGCACTGGGTGCCAGGGTTTAGTTGAAGTGTTAGGGCTGGGCTGGACTCCATGATCTTAAAGGTCTCTTCCAACCCAGTGATCCTGTGTGTGAGCAAGCAGACATTTGTGACAGGGCTCAGTGGGCATGGGGGCATTTGTCCAAGACTGCGCTTGAAGATCCTGGGGGTCTTTTCAAACCGGAAGGATTTCGTGATTCAGTGTCATTCAGCTTGTCCTGGAGATCTCCAAGGACAAGGACGAGTGTGACAGTGGTCTCTGCCCCACGACAGTGCCGTGTGAGGGCAGGCCCCGAGCCCCTGGTGATGGCACAAGGAATCAGTGTCCCGAGGCTGCAGGAGGCTTTGT
>VXAX01004998.1:0-28004 GCA_013399835.1 Leptocoma aspasia
TTGGAAAGGACCTTAAAGAGCATGACACCATAGGCAAGGAATAAAATCATAAAATCATTAGGAGAGAGAAAATTGGAGAAATAGCCTCATGACAGTCCCTTACAAAAAGATATTTTTTTCCTTCTTCTTCTTTTTATTTTTTTTCTTTTTTTTTTTAATTTCAAAAATTTCTTTTTTGCAGTGCTCATGGGGTGAATGTGCTGTATAAATTCAAAATGCTCTGGTCACAATAGATAAAGTATAGGCAAATCACAAGAATGCTCAAGCCTCCTTTATTCTTGCTTCAGGTTCAAAAAGACCTCTATTACAGCCTTCCAAAAATAGGCCTGTAACAACCTAGAAGAAAGTTTGTGAAAAACAAGCCTTTAGAATAATCAGATTGTATAGGAGCAAAAGAAAACTTCTATGAAATGAGACAGCTTTCCAGCCTCCCACTCTTCCTACAGAAAATGCTAGCCCTCTAAAGCTGCTTGCAAAAATAAAAATTTCTGGAGGTGTGGTTATAATTTTAAAATTTTATGAGAAATTTAAATATTTCTCTGGTACTCTGTACTGCATAGCCCAGTAATTTTGATTATAAGGTGCTCTTACTTTTCTTCCTTTTTATGCAGTGTTGTATCTCTGTGCATCTACCGGATATGTGACAAACAAAAGAAGCCTCTAAGAGAGAAGCTAACTCTCAGCTAGAATTTCCATGGATTTAGGCTGATGAGGTACCTTAAAGAAGGCCTAAATAATCTGCCACAATTCACAAACTCTTAG
This sequence comes from Leptocoma aspasia, assembly GCA_013399835.1. Taxonomy (NCBI): domain Eukaryota; kingdom Metazoa; phylum Chordata; class Aves; order Passeriformes; family Nectariniidae; genus Leptocoma; species Leptocoma aspasia. The sequence goes on from VXAX01004998.1 coordinate 763, forward strand.
TTTTTTAAGATGACGGCTACCCAGCTCTTCTGTCATTAGCAGACGTGATTTGCAAAGGCTCTATTCATTCAAAACAATCTGCAACCTTTGATGTCAAAGAAGCTGTGGAGTGCCTGACTGCAAGCTGCAGAGGGTCACAGATCTCTGCTCTGCACACAGCCTTATCTATTCATCAGAAATTCATCCAGGCCATGGAAACTTTTTCATTTTCACTGCACGGACCTCAGAAAGCCAAATGGCATGGGAAATTTAATGTAAGTCAGTCTCACATTCCCTGACCATGAATGTGAAAAAATTAATCCTCTGCAGCTAAATACTTTTGTAGTCATTTGGTATAAAAGGCAATGGTCTGTCACTTATATCCTACGCTAAACCAGTAATGAAATCTTGAAAGAGGAGGCGGGGGGTGGAGGAGGCAGGAGTTTCACTGCCACAGTGAAGCCAAAATTACGCCATTGCTTTACTACACTGAAGCAATTTGGGAGATAGCATAATTGAATGCACAGTGTTATTCCCAGTAGCACAGGATGCAAGAAGACCTTGAGAAGTCAGGCGTGATGGCAGATGTTTTCAGTGACATCTGCAGAGCTTTTGCCCTTGCTTCTTTTAAAACATTTCCACCACTGACTGGAGCTCTGCAGCAATACTTAACATTTGGGTTCTTTTCTTCTGGTCTCATGCCCCAAATTTTGTCATAATAACATTGAAAGAAAGCGAAGCCTTGAGGGTCTCCATCATACGCACAAAACCAACACTTGATTATGATGTCTCTTCTTGCTTTACAAGCTCCTTGGGGAAGACAGTTCAGGAGAAGGTCAAATTATAGAAACACAGAATGGTTTGAGTTGGAAGGGACCTTAGAGATCACCTTATTCCAACCTACCTACCAAGAGCTGGGACATCTTTCACTAGACCAGGTTGCTCAAAGCCCCATCCAACCTGGCCTTGAACACTTCCAGAGATGGGGCATCCACAGCTTCTGTGGGCAACCTGTGCTACCCTCACAGTGAAGAACTTCTTCCTAATATCTGACCTAAACTTGCTGTCAGCCAGTTTAAAACAATCACCTTTGTCCTATCACCACATGCCCTTTTCAAAATTCCCTCTCCAGATCTCTTAAAAGCCCCTTTAGCTACTGGAAGGGGCTCTAAGGTCTCCTTGAAGCCTCCTTTTCTTCAGGCTTAACAACTCTCTCAGGCTGACTCCATAGCAAAGATATTCCAGCCCCCTAAGAATCTTCATGGCATCCTCTGACCTCCCTCCAGAGAAAAGAAACAGGTGACAAATATAGGTGTTCCAGTCACAAATATAGATAGTAAGTACAATAACAATATGAGAAAAAGTTTAATCCATCAGTAGTAGGAAATAGGAGCATATGAGCAGTGATGAGACTCTGTCCCTGCTGCTTCATAAAGCACACAAATTATGACTGTCCTTAGCATTCATTACACAAATTATCTCTATAAATAGTCATCAACACCAGAAGGAATGGGATCTTATAAATACTATGCACTTCATAATCTAAGGAATAAATATGCTTAGAATGTACTTTATGAAAAATAATAAATAATTTTCATCCTTTTAATTTAAAAAAGAGCAAAAGTTTGTTGCTCTTATGAAATAGGGGAGGTTAGTTTCTCATGAAAAATCTAAGTATTTTTTAAAATTCACAAAAATCAGAAACATTTATCAAAAGAGTTCACATTTCTGATAAATATTAAAGTGCGCAAGGCAGAACCACCGAGAACAGTAAATACTTTATAGCTGGCACTTTGTCAAAACTATAAGTGGTTCTGCCTTTGAATTTTACATCATCACTAAATTTACAGACCTTTTATAAGTGGCACAAGACAAGAATTACTTCTTTCTAAATCTAAACCAAGTAATAAATCTAATATCAGGATTCCTCTTATTATCCGTTATCATCTGATGACAATGCCTTTTACCTTCATTGTCTTGACAGAAATATGATATGTAAAATCATGATGTCACATCACTCACTATGATTTAACACTAGCCAGCCCATACCATTTTAATCAATCAACACTGTCGCTTTTTAGTGTAATGATTTTCTGGTGGATCCCTTGTGTTTAATACGATATATATGTCTTATCAGCAGATGATTTACTATTTCATTTTGGAGTCTACCAGCTTGGAAGGCTGTTCTTGCCTCCTACAGACATCACTGGAATTGGAAAACAAGCATTGTTTCAGGTACTACTCAAGAACTAATTGTGGAAATCAACTGGAAGATATGAAATTACTTTTACCACAAGCTTGGTGCTTAGGGAAAAGAAAGATAGGAAAATACTGTGAAATAAAGGAACTAAGCAGTCCAGCACAAGCAGGAGTATTTTTTTTTGTCTTCACTGTACCAAAATGGACACAGGTTGGGAACATCCCTAATTGGACAATGTGATTGCTGAGTTCCACAGTTTGGTTTTAAAACATAGTGAACTGTGCAGAAAGTAGCTCAGGAAAGAAGCTCTTTCCATTATGTTTCTCTGCATATTATAAAGTCTTTTTTGTTTACTATTCCAGAGGGCTACTGCATTTATTTCTCAGACAATTTCAAGAAAAACTATTTTTGCTTATAAAGTATTCTCAAACACTACCCAATATATGCCTGGAATAACCTACCTACATTTGAACATGTCTGTACATTAGGCTGTAGCAAAGCACAGATGTTTAGAGATGTCAAAGAATACTAAAGCAACAAGTTTAACAGGAAAATTTTGCTTTTACATTCTATTGCAGAATACTGAGAAGACTATACACTCATGCATGGAAAAATGCACATGTTCAGGTAACAAAGGAATGGCTGGAAACTGTTATATTCAAGTAACAAGTTCATTTTAAGAGTCCTCAGTCAGTTAATGTTTGACAACCTATAAGATGTAAAATTTCAAGTGACAAAATCACTCTAAACTCAATAAATATAGCCCTTCTCATTCTTCAGGACCAATTAGTCCTCTCTTAGTGACAGATAAAGAAACAAAGGTAAGACAAATGGTGAAACAGTGTTCACGGGGAAAAGTGACATTTAAGCTGCATCACAGATCATGCAGCTGACTGAGAAGACATGAAGGCTCTTTTATCAGTTTATGAGTGGATAAATTCTCAATATCCTACTGAAGATCAGAGAAATTGAAACATTCTGTGAAAGAACAAAAATATTTAGGAATATTTTTTTACCATAAAGCTAATTTTTTCACAATAAGAAAGTATATAAAATGCCATTTTCAGTGTACCTTTACTTGTTTCACAAATTCTTCTTTCTTCTAAACATATAATGTGACTTACTCAGATTAGGACATTGCTACTTTTTAGAACAATAACTAAAAAAATAGATCTGCCAGTAAAGTCCCAGCTATGTCTTTCAGGGCAATGCTGAAATTTGATTTACTTTTACTGTGAATCTCTACTTTTACAAGTGTCTGGAGGCAACTGAATTCCTTCATAATCCCTACTTTTTTTTTTTAATTATTCCCTTTATAAGGCACGACAACCAATGGGACAAAAACAAGTTAGAAATTACCAAGATAATTTCCCCAAGTGCAGGAAAAATGTACTAAGAACTTTTGCGGTCTTAGTCCACCTTTCTTTTGGGACAAGATCTTTTGTCTTCCACCATGAAGAGACATTCATCAAGCAATAAATACCCTCATGTTTTGCATTTTTTATTTTATTACGCTTAAAATACTCCATATCAATGGTACATCTTCCATCTTTAAGATGTAATGGTACATTATATCTTTCTCTGGCCCTCAGGAATAACCATCTAGTCCTTTTTTCTTCAGTCTCCAAGTTCTCTGCAAATCTAGTGGTGGAAAGAAACTCATCTGTGGTGTCACAGTGGCCTTCTGGTACCACAGACTTGGTTCTTACATGTTGGACATAAGCAACATAGCAAAAGAACTCCAAGAACTTTGATTAAACTCTCATAAATACAAATTCCCATTTTCCTTGTGTATTTTACACATCTTGAAACTTTTTGCAACAAAGTTTCAAGAAGGGCAAAGGAAGTCATATTCTGCTGCATAATGACTTAGCTGTTGGAGCTTTGGGATATGTGCAAGCAAATGGAATTATAAGGCAATATAGGAAGACAATAATAGGAAGACAATAATAGGAAATACTAAGAAAATAATGGGAAATTAAGTGAATTTAACTGCAAAGTTGAGAAGTCACATTTTTTTTTTATTTTGTAGTCAAGCATTCAGTCAAGCCATAATTTATAGCTGCTTCATGCAGGTACAATTTGTACCTGGATGACAGTGAATCCAGGATATTCCTGTGAAGAACACCCTGATGAGCAGCACATTGTTGCCTTGATGCTGGTGTACCTTTTCCAATCATCCACAGAAAAACAGATTTGGAAAAAAATTACAAGCCACAACAGAAGGCTGTGGAGTATCTCCTTCACTAATTCTTGTTTTTTCTTGTCCTTTTAGAATGATAATATTTCACGGTAGGAATCACTTTACTTCATACACAATCTATACTTTTAGCTACCCATCACACAAAAAGAGAAAAAACAGATTCAACTTAAGAGGGATATTTTTCTATGATCAGGTTATTGTCTAATCTTCTGTAGTAGTCTTCCTTATCTTTCTCCAGAGTCTTCAGTCTCAGTTGTGACAGCAATTCCTACCATAAAGAGCACATTGACATACCTCAGACATAATTACTACACCTGACTTGGTAATGCAGAAGCCAGTCACTTTTCCCTTGACCCTAAGGATAAATCTACTGCTGTAACACTCATGATTTTCTAAAGAAAGAGGTCTACCACAAATTTTTAATTAAAACATTTCAGAACTGAGATAGGTTCTGAAAATACCTACCCCACAGCTCAATACATTACAATTAGTCTGTAGCACTCAGATCTAAATACACCCACAATACAATTCAGTACAATACTATCAGTCTGTAGAGGACACACTCCCACATCACAATTTCCAAAATACCTTGTGTTTAAAGAGAAGACGACACTATATGTCATATCTAAGCTTTCACTAATTTTGTGCAAGGCATGGTTTCAACTCTGAAGTTTGTTGTGATAACTTAACACCATTCTTTATTATCATATTGTTATGCTCTTAATTTTTTAGATAATTGCTCTTTGTGTACTTTTCTCTAGAAATACTTGCTTTGGAGAAGAAGTTTGGCCTAATTTGCACACCACTTGCAGAGCTTTGTGCAGGCATAACCCCTTGGAGCAAAAAATATACATTAGGAAAAATATAGCAGATTATTTTCTTAGCAAGTGGATTTTATTACATTAAAAAAAAAAGGAAGCAGTAGATTTGAATTTCATTTTAATAAACCTCTGGCACTTTACCCTTATGAAGAGCTGAAATAAGCTTACTCTCTCTACCTTTTTCCTCTAATTCTTTGATCCATGGGTTTTTCTTACACGGTACAAATAAAAGTACTTTAAAATCACTAATATAATTAAAAGTGTTAGGGCTAGATATAGCTGGAAACCCCTTCACAAGCTCTCATACTCATGTCAGTGGAAAAATAGGATTTTTAAATAACTTGTTAGATCCATTTCTTTCACTCATAATAAAACAGATTGCATTTTGTGTTATCTGTGGCAGGTACAGAGATTCCCTCTTGCTGTCTGAATTCCATGATACCATCTTAAGTATTAAAAGACAAAACTATAGTAACTATACCAAAAATTCTATTACTGTTTTTAAAATAAAATTAATGCAGTCAGATAATTCTCTTTCCAGAGTATCACTTTGGAGATAAAGGAGCACTGTCCCTTGGAAAATTAATATTGTAGCCCATTGTTCTTAAAATATTTTGCTAAATAATGTTTTGAGTTTCTGGTTTTTTTCAGATCCTCCAAATCAAAATCAGGTTTAGATTCCTGCAAATAAACAATGGTCATTTAACAGTCCAGTGATTGGGGAAAAAAATCAAAAATCAGATTTTTTTTTTACCTAAACCCATTGCTTTAGCTGTCATACAACATCTGCAGATCAGATGATAGCTTCAGGATTAACTTGGAAAAATGTAGATGAGTATGCAACACTACTTTCTTTAATAACATTCTGCAGGGCAGATCAGTCATTGAATGTCTAGGCCTCAGCAAAACTGCAAGTAAAAATTACTACTAACTGAAAACAGTTCTCCATGCAAAGCACTTCAGCTCACACAAATCAAGTGACACAAAAAGGGTTTCATCTGCTTAGCCAAGATCAGGTTGATAACCATGACAGGTTGATATTGGTTTTCAATGCATTCTTCCCTGATAAAATTGAACTGCTAGAAACAGTTTGCCTTATACTGGATTACATCCACTATAGTTGCTAAGGTCATTATTTCTTTCCACCAGTTTCCTTTATAGCCACAAGAAAGTCACCTTTTATGAACAAATAAAGTTTAATCTCTTTCTTCCTTTCTTAAGAAAGGGTTTCAGGCCTGAATGAAAAGACCAAGTTTGGGTCTATGCCATTAGACTTGGCTAGACAGTTATAACCATACTCAGACTGAACGAAAAAAAAGAAAAACCACAAACCCCAAAAAAAAAAAAAATCACAACAACAACAACAAAAAAAAAACAAACCCACAGTCAGTATCAGGCCAGTGGCCAGTGTCCTTTGGACCTAAATATTCAGGAATTTCATCTCCCATGGACACATCACACTGTTTCAGGTTTGGGACTTGTTTGTGATAAACAGACAGTTAAAGCAACAGCCAAATACTTTAGTCAGATTATTTGAATTCAGAAGCAGTTTGAATGGGATGAATTTTGTTAGAAATAAAAATACCCCTATTCATACCCATGAAGAGCACAGAAGGAGATCCTTAGAAGTATACCCTTTCAAAAATAAAAGTGATGAAAAAGCTCAACTTTATAGCTCAGCTTTAAAGCACACAGAAAAATGCAAGTTCATGACCCATATCCCAGTACATGCAACTCCCAATTCTTTAGACAGTATAACAGTAATATTTCTTCAAGAGGACACAGGCTAGAAGACATTTCCAAAAAGGAGATAAAGCCACAGCCTCACGTGTTACATGGCTGAGCCATCCATGTCTCTAAAAAGACATGAATCCTACTGAATTAAATCATAAGTAATCTTATCTGTGCAGAAACAAAACAATCTCATATGCCTTTCATTCTTAAAAATGTGAAAACAAACTCAGAATTGACAGCTTATAAGGCATCATATAAATGCTTCAAATATCTAAAATAATAGAAGGCTGGTGGATATAGTACAGGCAACTATACTTGTCTCTCAGACTGTCTTTCTGTAAATACAGTACAGTATCTTACAATATCTTACACTTAAAATACCTAGATTTTCTTTGCTTACACTAAACAAAATTAAGTAGTGGATGAAACAATGACTAGTTTGTACATATGCCACAGTACTTTTTCCATAGTATGACATCCATCAGGCACTTCTAAGTACACTGCCTTTAGCAAATTAGGGGTTTCTTATTGAATTATGCTGCAGCTGCTCTTCTGCTTGTGCTCAGCTTAAAACACCACAGAAGCATAAACGAGACACTGAGCTCACTAACAGACATCACTCCAGCAGAAAGTACCTCCTTAAGTATAAAACCAAGTTATTACTAGCCTATTATTACTTGATTGTATTTTTTTAACATTTGTAATTCATTCATAATATATTATGAACAAAAGTGGCAAGATAGATATAGTATACAAGCGTGCAAAGCACAAGCCTTTATGAAATATTTTAATTCCTTGCTACGAACCCCTTCAGAAAACATTGTATTTACAATGTAAATACACAACATTTAAAAAGCTTTAAAAATCTGGGCACCCAACAGACAACAACTTGCTTTCAGGTTTTATGTAGGTATCAATAGAAAGTAAGGAGGAAAAAGAAGCTTGGCTTGTCTGTGGCACACCATGAATACACTGAACTAATTTGCTCAACTTATGCTTGACATATATGCTGAAAAATGGAGACATCCTCCCATAAATTTTATTCTGTAAATAATGGAACTAGGTCCTCTTTAAAAAAAACCACAGCTCCATTAACTACACTGTCAGGAAAGTTTCAGATAATTACATTGATATTGTCCATTATAACTGCCTGTGATTACATCAAACCAATCTCACATATTTGCTCAAATTTGTTAAAAACAGGTATGGAAATGCTCATTGCAAGAGATAAAGAATTCATTCTGTTGCCAGCCATTAGAGGTATCAAAGGTTAATTTTAGTGTGATTATCTTATCTTCTTCTGATGGTAAGCTATGACATTCAAGCAGGAATTGTGAATTCAAGTATTGTCACATAATTTACGAATGCAATGTAGTCAGTATGTATTACCTTCCCTGACCTACTCACGTTTGGCAGGAGTCACCAACCACATTAATATGAAAAGATGGGAATTTGAAATATTGGGGTTTATGAAAAACAAAGTCATAAGTACTTTTACTAGGTAGGTGACAACAAAGTCACATTAATTTCAATGTTAGGTAATAGACAATTCATGTTAGTAGTCAGATGCATCCTGCACTAAGGTGTTCTGATCAGGAACTAAGCAACATGGTGGTAAAACATGGATATAAGGAAGGTAACGTCAATCTATACACTGTCACCACTCTAATACCACTTCATGTTTGAAACCACTAAAAGCAATAAAATCTTTAGCCTAACATTCAGACTATGTTTTAAAAGTTTAAGGAGGATAACACATTCACTTGAGTCTTATTGAAAAAAGTATAAAGCTGCTGCTACAGGAGTCAGTTCCACTATTGCCACCTCTTTTCCTGTAGCCATCCCTGTCTTTCCCAGCTGTCTAATGCACCTCGTGAGCCCTGTATCTCCAACAAGATCTCCAGACAAGGGCATGAAATGTGCTAGACATATAGCATTCAGGGCAATCAGTGGGTCCTGCAAGAACTCAGTATAGCTCCCAAAGTTACACAATGTGCTGACACAATAAGGAAAAAAAAAGGTTTAAAAGTAATTCTGTTTTTTAACTTGCTTCCTGTCAAAACACCCAGGTCCTGTTCATTTCAGTTACATTGGAGGGTTTGAAAAAGCATGTTTCTGCTAAAAGCATATTTGAATCTTTCCACTGAAAACAATGCCACAGTATTTTCTGTATCACCTGGGTATCTGACAAAATCTAAAGGTGCAGCCTACCTGTTGCCACAGACTGTGATTGATCCCTTTCTTCTTTCCAAATGAGCTAGGGATGTGCTATTTGGTAGAAATACACCATCAAGGAATGCATTTCAGGACTTTTTCTGAAATGCTAGCTATCAGAAGCAACTTTTTTGTTTTTCTGACAATGTGCGTGAAACATGTTGTGATATGATAAACTCTTACTACTGACAAACCAATGAAAAGCAACAAATATCCCAAGTAATTCTCCATATTCATACTTTTTGTCTGTGTGTGTGTGTAAAACATCTGTTAGTTTAATATAAAAAGGAGTAGACTGTTTTTTCATAGTCAAAATACTCACACAACTAAAAATTTAGCAGCATGAAAACATAATCTAAACTTGTATGCTGCAAGCTTCTGGGGCTGCAACAGCTGTAATGCTGTCAGCCTGGATTAACAGTGAGCTGTGGACAAAATCAGTGGCCAGAACAGCCAAAGAGGCAATGGCAACTTCTGGTGGAAATCTTCAGCAATACTCATGGCTGACCAGTCACAGTTCCTGCTAAAGTCCATGGAAATTTTACTAAAGATATTAGCAAAGGGGTATTTGGACAACTATTGAATAATCTGTGAAAAACTGGCCAAAAATGACACCATGTTGTGAAGATCAGCAGTATGGAGACTGTAAGCTGAGAAAGTTGAAGGTTCTGTAACAAAACAATGTGCCAGAGGATTGTTCTAATTACATATGTTACAATCTTGACCTAAAAATAATTAAAAATTGATGTTTAGAGTACAACACAGCCATATTTAAACCTACTGTTTTCATAAAAAGAAGAAAGCTGAAAAGGTCACAGTCTAATTTCATGACCATATATTTACTCTTTTTTCCCAGTGAGATGTCTAATTGAAAAGAGCAAACTAATACTTACTTATTATAAAAATATTTTAGTCAATACATAATTTCTTAATATTGATTACTATTTAGACATTTAAAATATACTCTACAGCAGCAACGTTTGCCATACAATTCTTACCTGTGCTTGTAAGCATTTAAGATATCAGCTAAAGTCAGTATGCTAAAATACATTTTGTTTAGCCATCTAAGAAATAGAATTTAATTAGCAAGCAATTTAAACACTCAACAGTTAGATATATTGTTTAAACAATGCAGATTACTGTTACAAAATACATTTAAGCCTAAACTTGATTAGACATTATGAAGTCTGATTTCTCTTTCAGGGACATATTACCAGAGGGGGAAACAGCCAGGGTTGGTTTTGTTGGGTTTTGGATGTTTTCTTTATTTTTGGGGTTTGGTGGTTTTGCTGCTGAGCGGTTGTTTTCCCCTTTAATGGCAAGGGACATTTGCGTCTTTAATGCCATACTTGCAAAAATTACAAAGGTTCATTCAATTAAAAGGGTCCTTTAATGTCTCAAATTACTGACATCATGCCATATGAAACTCACCTGTAATTCATTATGCTCTGTGGTGGCTATTCAGAAATCTAAGATCATAAACACATCTTAGTCAATGAAGGTAAACATTCAAGCAAGTATGAAACCTTGCATTTTTCTCTGAGTTTGTGTCTCTCTTGTGTAAATATTGGGTTGTATACTGTGCACAAACCCTTGGCAAACCAATCTAATGAAGAAATCAAGATAGCTATGAGAATAGTTTTTCAATTATTTGTTTTTAATACTGACCTCAAAGAGTAGGTCTTGAAGCAGTAGCTTGAAATACTATCAGACTGGAAGTCTACATAGCCATGTATCGGTCCTCTTCCTTTTAACTATTCATTTAGCCTATCTTAAGTACTCCAGTTGGGTCTTCTTTGTAGGCAGAAAATATGTTTTTTTTTTTCCTTTAAAAAACAGGGACCTCTACTCCTATAAAATTACAGAATTACAAATAAGCCCAGAAACAAGGTTTTGGGGAGAATATGATATGCACAGGGGAAGGAAGAGAGAAGGGAAGATCTGATTTAAAAGCTGAATGCACTCTTTCTGTCCTAGGTTGCAAATGCAAGATGTGGTTGGGGGTGTATATTCTATTGCCATCTGTAGAGGTGGGGCAGTTATCTTCAGTTAATTGGGCCACCTGTTAAAACCAGGTGGGGCAGTTTTTGTATATCTATTCCACGACCCATCCTCCCTCCAGGGAAATATCTTCCTTTAATGGGCCATTGAGTCTCACTGCATGACTGATAAAATTACATCATCCCACTGTGAGATGCTCTGCCCAGGGGGCAGAGCTAAGCATTCCTACCTGGATATAATCTGAGAATTGGAACACCACAGGCAGCCTTTTCCCACTGGATTCCCAGAGGAAGACCAGGCCCATCTACACTACCACTGGACCTTCAGAGGAAAACTACACCCTTCTACAGGATCACTGCTTCAACAGAACCACATTTATCACTCCAGGAGGACTGTAGCCACCACTGAATTGGACTGCTACCAACACCGACCAACAGGTGTCAGGTGGTATTCTGACTCTGTCAGTGTTGTTTTGTATAACTGCATTTTCCTTTTTTTTTAAAACTTTTCCTAATAAAGAACAGTTATCCTACTCCCATATCTTTGCATTAGAGCCCCTTAATTTCAAAATTATAGTAATTCAGATGGAGAGGGGTTACATTTTCCATTTCAAGAGAGGCTCCTGTCTTCCTTAGCAGACACCTGTCTTTTCATACCAAGACACTTCCAATTTACTTTATGTCAGATCTTTAATTTATGGTTTCCCTAATTCTTCCTGAATTAGAGGACTAAAAATGTGCGTTTTGTGAGTGGAGCAGTCTTCATCAGACAGAGTATGGGCAAAACAATTTTTACATGAGGATTGGGTCAGACAGTTAAATAAAAGCAGAAGAAAGCAATTCAAGCCTGTCATCAACCATACTATTTCTCAAAGAGTAAAATTTGGGACCTGCTTGTCTACCACTGGGCAGGAAAAACTCTACAGGTCAGCCTTATTCATCATTCACTGCCTCTCTAGCAAAGGAAATTGAGAATTTTCAATAGGCACCATGGGGAGCTGAAGAACGTAATAAAAACATTGACATTAACTGCAAAGGTTAATTGAACATTTCTGCAACAGCAAAAGAGTTCAAAAAAAACGCTTCTCTGGTTTTCACCAGCTATTCTCAAATATGTTTTATGCATAAAATCCTCCACAGAGTCGTAGGCAGTCAGGGAAAATTCCACATAAATATAGCAGGTGTTTCTATTACTAGTGAATTGTTGGGGTTGAGCAGGATGAAGGCTTTTACCTAAGGCCGTGGGAGAAATCTCCTTAGTTATAGTGACTGAAAACTCACCCTCATTTCCCCCTGGGAGTTCTTATGTTAATGTTGCTAGAAAGTTCTTTGTTTCTCATATTGTTATTGGTTTATATTTGGTACATTGATTTTAATATTCCTAACCCCATTTTATGATTGGAACTCTTCCCTCAGATACTGTCCCTATCCTACTCTATATAAATTACTGTTTCTATCCTGGCCCTCACCTCTTCTAGTGTACCCTCCACCATGATTGCCTTCTGTGTGTTTGTTGTTTTGACTATTAAAGCCTCTTTTGTTACAGGTCACTGAATTGGGCCCATCTCTCTGCTTGTTCCCCACCTCTGGAATTTTGCTGATAGTCCTGAGGTAACACTGGGCCATACAATCTGGGCCCAGCATGCTACAGTGAATGAGTATAATTATTGAGTTTGGTGAGCTGCCCAAACCTTATCATGAGTTCATGAAAAGACTCCAAAATGACAAAGATAAATGATCAAGTTATTATTAGAAGTAAATAGTAAGACTCTGGTTGCAAAGCTAACCATTCTTGACTATATTGTATGATATACATATCATATACATATCATCTATATATATATCATAGACAGTAGGACTAGAAGATCATGGTAAGTCCTTTCCAGCTGAATTGAACTGTTCTCTTCCAAGTTGGAAGGGACCTTAAAAATCATCCAGTTCCAACTCCCTTGCCATGGGCAAGGACATATTTTACTAGACCATGTGGCTCAGACCAGGCCTTGACAGTTCCAGGGATGGAACAACTTCTCTGCATAACTTGTTCCAATACTTCAGCACCCTCAGAGTAAAGAGTTTCTTCCTAATGTCCAATTTAAACCTGTCCTCTTTCAGTTTTAAGCCATTAACCCTTCTCTATCACTCCATAAAAATTCCCTTTCCAAAATTCCCTCTCCAGCTCTCTTGGAGCCCTTTTAGGTATTGGAAGGGTCTCTAAGGTCTCCCAGACCACCTTCTTCTCCAAGCTGAACAACCTCATGTCTCTCAGCTTATCTCCATAGCAGTTGTGCTCTAGCCCTGTGATCATCTGTGTGGCTCTCTGGAGTTGCACCAATAGGTGTATGTTCTTCATATGTTGGAGGCCCCATAGGTCCAAGATCTCCAGGTGGGATCTCAGCAGAGCAGAGCAGTGGGGCAGAATCACCTCCCTCAACCTACTGGCCATGCTGTTTTTGATGCAGCCTGGAACACAAAGGGCTTTCTGAGCACACACTGCCAGCTCATGTTGACCTTCTTATTCACCAAAACACCCAAATCCTTCTCCTCAGAGCTGCTCTCAATCCATTCTCTGCCCAGCCTGTTCTTATGCTTGGGGATTGCCCTGACACAGGTGCAGGACCTTGCATTCAGCCTTATTGAACTCTACCAGGTTTTCACATACCCAAGTCTCAAGCCTGTCTAGAGGGAGTATCGTCCCTCTAGACAGCATCTCTTCCCTCCAGCATGTGACTGCACTATAGCTTGGTTTTGGCAGTAAACTTTCTGAGTGTGCACTCAATCCCATTATCCAGGTCACCAACAAAGATGTTAAACAGGGCTGGTCCCAATACCAACCCCTGAGGACAAACATCACTGGTTGCCACTTGAACATTCAAGCCTTTGAGTGTGACCATCCAGCCAATGCCTCATCCACTGAGTGAACCATCTCTCAAATCCATACTTCTCCATTTTAGAGACAGGGATGTTGTACAGAACAGAGTCAAGTGTTTTGCACAAGTCCAGCTAGATTACATAAGTCACTCTTTTCTCATCCACCTCTGCTGAGGCACCATCACAGAATTTGTCAGCAAATTTGTCAGCCATGATTTGCCCTTAGTGAAGCCATGTCAGCTGTCATCAATCACCTCCTTATTTCTATGTGCCTTAGTATACCTTCAAGGAGAGTTTCCTCAAATTGTGTCACTGTTCACGAGAGTGCAGAGATCAGTCTCTATCCCTACACTTTCCCTACTGAAGATGTTGAAGACATGATGAGGTCTCTGCTCAGTCTTCTCTTCTTCAGGTTGAACAGACCAAGTGACCTCAGCCACTCTTCATACAGCTTCACCTCAAGGCAATTAATCATCTTCATGTCCCTCTTTTGGACAGTCTCTCATAGCTTAATTTCTTTGTTATATTGCAGTGCCCAAAACTGGACACAATGTTCAAGGTGAGGCTGCCCCAGTGCAGAGCAGAGCAGGACAATCCCCTCCCTTGCCAGCTGGTGATGCACCCCCAGGATATGCTTGGCCCTCCTGGCTGCCAGGGCACTGCTGTTTTATATTCAACTTTTCACTGACTAGGACCCCCAGATCCCCTTCCATGGGACCGTTTTCCAGCCTCTCATTCTCCACTCGATACACAAAACCAGTGTTGTCTTTTTCCTAGTTTAGTACCATTGGCAAACTTAGTATTCCTTTAAGTCCTCTGTCCAAACTATTAATGAAGATGCTGAAGTGCACAGGGGTGAGGATGGAGCCCTTTTGGAGCCCTAATTATGACCAATCGCCAGTCTCATGCCACCCCATTTACAATAATCCTTTGCATTCAACATGTGAGCCACTTGCTCACACATCACTTAACATGGTTATTGAGTTGATATTTTGTCCAGAAGGAGGCTGTTAGAGCAGTTATGAACCCTGAGATTAGCACAGTTGGTTAGAGTATGGTACTAAGAATGCCAGGGTTGTGGGTTTGAGTCACAGGCCATTCACTGTAGGACTCAATGGTCTTTGTGAGTCCCTTCCAACTCAGAAGATTCTGTGGTGACAAATTCTGTGATAGATAATTTTGTGCTCTTGTTTCAGCCAGTCAAATGCTTGTACATAGGGTACAAGAATGTCATCATGTAAGTACTTGGTCTCCAAAGGCCATAGTCATAAAACCCACGCCTTTTTATGAAAGATATATCTTTACAAATACACTTCATAGAAAGTACATATACATTTTGAGAAGAAATTTAATGCACAGATGGCAAACGTAAATTTTGCTTGATACATAATAATACCAACCCAAATAATTCTAAATGCTTATTCTTCTGTATCAAGGTGGAAAGTCATATTATCAGACTCATTTTAGTTATCTAAATATACCTTTATGTTTTGACATGCTACCTCCTTCTCTTTCTCTGGTACTTTTATAAATAGGTCCATTTGATTGCATTATATGCAGAACACAAGGAAGATTCACAAATATTAAAACAGCTGTTTCATATAAAATACCACCCAGAATTGAAAAGGAATTTGTATTCTTTTCAGGATGCCATGTTTTATTTCCAATTGTTGCTTGTATGAATTTATGTATCTCATTAGAGGGTCATTCTGATGGTATTTGGGGATTTTAAAGTGTAGCCATTAGTGATTTCTTCAGAGGACAAAAACTGTGACCCAAAAATTCAGGCTGTAAATAATAACTTCATTTTTAATATATATTCAATGTTTTATTTACGAGCAATTCTTCTACTTATCTATTAATGGGTCTTTTTGAATCGGACCATTTTCAAAATATTGACCTAATACCGATTGTCGAAGTTTTAATAAATCATTACAAGTTCTGGGAAACTTGGCAAATACACCAAAGATCTTATATCTGGCGTCCTACACCAAATATGTATTAATGGAACAAAAAAATTTTCAATTTCTTTACGTTGTCTCATTAGTCATCATGTGGTGATGCATGCATTACCAAGTGCATGCTGTCTGCAGCTCTCATGACAGCTAGAAATCCAACATTCTCATAAAATTCATTAATTACTTCCTACAGTGATGATTATCTTGTGCAAAAGTTAATAAGATTATTATCTCTGCTGGAAAGTGTAGTTTTAAATTACTGCCAATGAGAATATTTACTTGCATTCCATCAACAGAACCTGTTGAAGCAACAGTTAGTGTAGGGGTAATCTTCAATTGTTATAAGCACTCTGCCAAGCCTAAAATGAAGGCACAGAAGGCAGCAACAGTTATTTTGCCAGTTGTGTGTCCACAAGTGTTTTTCAATTACCTGCCAGAAAATGCTGCATACTCAAAAGTCATCTGGTAAATTTAGTTAGATGTATTTGATGTTTCCTTAGAAAGTCATAGAACAAGACTTTTTAGTTTAATTAATGACCTAGGGTCTTTAGTTACTGCAAAGTTAAAGATTGCTTTTCCAGTTGCAAGTCAGAAGGATTATCATGGATTATTATTTTTCAAACTGTAAATTTTCCAACCTGCACAGCTAATTTTTACATATACTGTGTGAGTCAGATAATTTGTAAGCACAATGTTCACTGAAATAATCAGTATCTTTGCATGTCTTCCAAGTTGAACCATAAAATGTTAAGGGGTTGGAATGGACCTTAAAGATCATCTAGTTTCAACCCCCGCTGTCATAAGCAGGGACACCTCCCCCTAAACCAGGTTTTCCAGAACCTAAACCAACCTGGCTTTGAACATCACCAGGGGTGGGGCATTGTGGAGACAGACAGGGACACTAAACCTCTCCCCTGGATAGAAGTCCCTTGAATGGGCTATGATACGGTCATCTCAAATCCTTCTGGGTTGAGAAATCCTCGTCGGTCATGGTGAGAGCCCAGCATGCTTTGGGGTTACATGCAGATTCATTGTAACCCATTGGTTTTTGCCCCTTTGTACCACCCCAGCTTTTCTCCATAAAAACCCCAGCTTCTGCCCTGCTCAGGACAGAGCTCTCCATCACTGGTCCCCTTCGTGGGGTCTTGGAATAAAGCCTCATCCTGCAGAACTGCCACACGATGCTCCTCTCTCTTTATCCCTGCGGTAGCCTGGGTGTACCTTGCAAAGAAGAGCTGAAATCACTTAGAGCTTGGAATCACTGCTAAGAGCTGATCTGTAGCAGCCAAGGGCTGCCAGAGTTTTGCAGAGGTTACCCAGCGGCTGGAGGACTGCCTGAGACTCCTAGAAAGTTGTCCTCTGCAGGACCTCTCTGGAAAGCTGTGGAGTCTGATCAGACTCCTGACCAGCCTCTGCGACAGGGCATCCACAATCTCCCTGAGCAACCTGTTCCAGTGTCTTGTCTCCCCCATAGTAAAAGATTTCTTCCTACAGTCTAAACTAAATTTTCCCTCTTTCAGTTTGTACCCATTATTCCTTGTCCTAGCACTACAGTTCCTAATAAAGAGCTCCTCTCCAGCTTTCCAGTAGGCCAACTTCAGTTACTGGAAGGTTGCTAGGAGGTTTCCACATAACCTTCTCTTCCCCATAACTTTCAACAGCCACAACTTTCTGAAAATATCTTCATAGGGGAGATGCTCCAGTCCTNTGCTCCTCTCTCTTTATCCCTGCGGTAGCCTGGGTGTACCTTGCAAAGAAGAGCTGAAATCACTTAGAGCTTGGAATCACTGCTAAGAGCTGATCTGTAGCAGCCAAGGGCTGCCAGAGTTTTGCAGAGGTTACCCAGCGGCTGGAGGACTGCCTGAGACTCCTAGAAAGTTGTCCTCTGCAGGACCTCTCTGGAAAGCTGTGGAGTCTGATCAGACTCCTGACCAGCCTCTGCGACAGGGCATCCACAATCTCCCTGAGCAACCTGTTCCAGTGTCTTGTCTCCCCCATAGTAAAAGATTTCTTCCTACAGTCTAAACTAAATTTTCCCTCTTTCAGTTTGTACCCATTATTCCTTGTCCTAGCACTACAGTTCCTAATAAAGAGCTCCTCTCCAGCTTTCCAGTAGGCCAACTTCAGTTACTGGAAGGTTGCTAGGAGGTTTCCACATAACCTTCTCTTCCCCATAACTTTCAACAGCCACAACTTTCTGAAAATATCTTCATAGGGGAGATGCTCCAGTCCTCTTATCAACTTCTTTGCCCTCGTCTGATTTGTTCCAACACTTCCACGTCTTCCTTCTGTTGGGACACCAGAACTGTATACAGCACTCCAGGTGGGGTCCCACAAGAGCAGAGCAGAGGGGCAGAATCACCTCCTTCACCCTGCTGGCCAGGCTCCTTTGGATGCAGCCCAGAACGCGTTTGGCTCTCTGGGCTGTGAGCGCAAGCTGCTGGCTCATCAACCATTCAATTTTTCATCAACCATCACAACCAAGTCTTTCTCCTCAAGGCTGCTCTCACTCACTTCTCTGCCCAATCTGTAGTTGTGTTTGGGATTGCCATGACCCAAGTGTAGGACCATGCACTTTGCTTTGTTGAACTCCATGAGGTCTGCATGGATCCATGTCTCAAGCATGTCAAAGTCCCTCTGGATGACATCTCTTCCTCCCAGCATGTCAGCTGCAACACACAGCTTGGTGTTACCAGCAAACTTGCTTGGGGTGAGCTCAATATCACTGTCCCTGTCACCAGCAAAGTCAATGAACAGTATTGACCTGGTACCAAGCCCTGAGAAAGACTGCTTGTCACTGGTCTCCACATGAACAATGAGACATTGATCACAACTCTTTGTATGCAACATGAAATCATGTGCAGACATTGCATCACTTCCAGTGAAAAGGAAATTTTGCCAGCTGCAAAAGTTAAAGGAAAGAATTTAATCAATTCATGAAGAAGAAGAAGGAGAAGAAGAAGAAGAAGGAGAAGGAGAATGGTTGCAGTATCAATGAAATCTCCTCAGTTACATTCATTATTCATTCATTATTTTTTTTAATTACTTGTTCTGTAGATTCACCTCATGTTAATATGTATCAAGGTCTGCAAGCTTTGCTGTTGAGCTTCAATTGGTTATGGAATTGCTTCTACTTTTCCATGCATAAACAAGCCCTTTTCCAATGGGTTATGTGCAAAGGTGAACTTAAAATGCAGTTCCTATAACTATTCATGCATGTGACTAATACTTGCTCTTCTGAGTCTCTTGCCAGCAAGTCTTACAACATCTGCTGAGAAAGTATAAAGAGGAGTAGAGCATGCTTTAACACTTACATATTTGCTTGGAATACGAGGGGGCAGGTTTTTGTAGGAGTGTTGGGGGGTTTTGTTATTTTGTGAGGTTGTTAGTGTTTTGGGGTTTTTTTTTCCTATTTTGTATTAATCACTGAAGTCTAGTTACAAAGTAAGCAAGCGGAAAAAAGGCCAGATCCTAAGAATGGTCCTAGTGTGATGAGCCTCCATGGCAGTCTGCTAATATCCATCTCTAGAGTCACAGCCTAATGTGTTTCAGCTCATAATTAATGAATAAAATGTATGAAAGTGCTATCAACTGGCAGTGGGTGGGGATGGAGGGGATGCTTTCCTGGACTCCTGGGAAATTCAGCTCATGCTGGAATTCTGCAGTATCAAAGTATGAGACTATTTATTTTCTCTCTTGTTTCACACATATGGTTTCTTCTAACTCAACTCTGTCAGTGATTGCTTACCATTGAAGCTAATAAAATACTGTAGAAGTCTCACATTTTAAGCTTCAACAAAATAAACTGCAATCAAAAGACTGTCAAATTAAATACTTTTGTTCCTTTCCTGTCTCTCCTTTCTGGGCTGAACATCTGGACAATCACCAAAATATTCTATCCACAGTCACTGCTTAAAAGTAACCTGTAAAACATGACGTTAGGTATTTATATATAGTCACTTTAGAATGCAGGTTCAAAATTCATATATCTCTTATGAATATAATTAGGATGCCTTAATTCAACCAATGGAAAATTTTAAATAAAAACCTTTTTAACAAAATGAGTGCTGAAAAGAAATCTTTAAAAATGTAAGATTGACGAGGAGAAAGAAAATAAGTTGGTTTCAGAATTGTTTTTGCTCAAAGACCAACCTTGCACCTGGGAGATGCTAAATTACTCAGTGTGGAAATTTCATGTTTTTATGTTTGCTTTGCATTGTTTTCTGGCTGCTGAAAGAAATAGAATTCTGTCAAAGAAGATAACAGGATGTTGCTAAAGACTTAAAAGCATTTTTCCCATAGGGAAAAATGGGCCTCCTTCTAAGGGTGAAAGAGAAATCAGAAGCTTGGATGTTGTAAAACACAGCCTTATGAAGAATTGCCCTTGCCCCAGGCCTTTCTGATATGTGAGGCTGGGAACTGCCTAAGTGCTTTTTGCCCCCGCTGAGATAGAATAAGCTTAGCACTGTACATGTCCTCCTTTTGCCAGGATGGTGATGGAATAAATCTGTTCCTTATACTTCAGCTGTGCATTTTGACCATCTTCGTTACCTGCATACATTTCTATTCACACAGTAACATATTTGAATCTCTATGGTATGGTGGAATTGCTTCTTTTTCTCCTTAAAATGAAATAATATATGTTTATAAATATATGTATAATCTATTAACAAGTATACTTAACATTTTTTGCCATTAACACCTATTTAATTCCTACCTAACATTAAAAGGAAAAGACAAAAAATAAGCTTTCCTCGTGATTCTCACAACAATTTACTAAAGTATCCTAGCCCTCAATTTTGAGAGAGAACATTTTAATATGAAAATTAAGGAATAGGCTACTTAATTCCTTTTTTCTTCTATATGATAGTAGTATGGGTGGTTTACAGGGCTTTTTGTAAGATAACTGATTTTTATTAATACGATGTCATATCAACATCTATCTGTGTACATTTAGTGTTGTATTTAGTGACAATTTCAGGTTAATGAAAGAAATACTCAGTGTGATAAGTGGCAATAACCACTATCAATAATAAGGGAAAAGACTGAGTTTTAAACCCTACATTTAATATTCTTGTGGCACTTAATTCAGTCATCAGTATTCAAATCCATTTATGTCTGTGGGAGCTCAGAGTGCTCAGCAACTTGCATAAGTATCCAATAAATTGCTAGATTGAGCCTTAATCCTGCAGACAATGTTATGAGTGAGAGGAAAATCTAATTACAATAAGATTTTTTTCATATTTATTTACCATATGAGTTCAAGGCAAGATCACACCATTGACCTCAAACTATAATACAATCAAATTCAAGAAGGAGCTACAAGTTGCTTTGTAGGTCTGATCTTCATAAAAGCCTTTTATGAATTATGAGTCAAGAAGACATAATGAACATTTACACATCTCTGAGGACCAAAAAAAAATTTTTGCAAAATAAATTTGCATAATTGTGATTAGTGAGACCACTGTCACAGCCACTAGTTTGATGCAGGAATGGGGCTGGCTACTGATGGCTGAATTTCCACGATTCACAGGTGTGACCTGTGTGACCTGTCCATGCCTGGTTATAGTCTGTCACACAGATTCAACCCAGGAGCTTCATTGTGCTTAAGCAGCAAGGTTTCCATGTGGTTTCACAGACTGGACCCTCCTGGCTAAACTGAGTCAGCAGTTGTGCAAAACTCATCTCAGCTAGATGTCTCCTTTTTCAATAGTAAAAATAAGAGGACTTTATTGCTGACTAAAACACACATATAATGATGCTCCCAGTTGTGTGTGCTGAAAGGAAGCCTGCTCTTAAGACTTTTAGCCACTTCACTGAAAGGAAGCTTCCACTGGAATGTGAAGGAACTTGTCATGGTGCAACTGGATTTTCAAAGAATACAAACATCTGAATGAATGAATTAGACATGAACACAGAGGTTAAAGTACTACTAGAAGGAGCAGAACTTATATATTATTTTTTTTTTGTTTGGTATGTGAACAGTAATGAATAAACTGAGGGCCTGATTCAGTTACATTCCTAACCATATGAATACTCCTGTATTATCAAAACTTGAAAAAAACCCCATAGAGATAAATATGAAGATCGTTTTTACTCACTTAGTAGCAGTGCAAAATTCTCTTACTGAAACTACTACCAGAAGTTTCGCTTTGAAACTTGAAAGAATAACACTTTTTGAGTAAAATGTAGTCCAAATGGATAACGGCTTTTAAAAATAGTTTTTATGTTTTAAGTTCTTGCTAGCAAGTCCAAATCCTTACATAAGGTTGACAGTTGTTTGTTGGGGTTTTTTTTAAATTTTCTATACATGGCTACATTTTTTTCTTCTACAGAATTCCCAATTTTAATGGCATAAACTAAAGATGAACTAGTAATCTATGGGCAAAAATCTCCTTAGACTATAAAACAGTTTTTCTTTTCAGTCTTTGAAGAATTACACTCATAGATTCATAGTATGGTTTGGGTTGGAAGGGACCTTAGGGGTCATTTAGGTTGGAACTAACTAAACTAACATTTAGTTAGTTCCAGCCTCCCCTGCCATGGGCAGGGGCACTTTCCACTAGACCAGTTTGCTGAAAGCCCCATCCAAACTGGCCTTGAACACTCCCAGGGATGGAGCAGCCAAATCTTCTCTGGGCAATCTCTGCCAGTTGATTGAGAACACAGATATTTAAAAACATTCATGTAGACCTGAGAAATGGAAATTAAATACAAATAAAAAATAACTAGCCAAATTCTACCACTATTTACTATAACTTAGAGAAGAAAAGCTTCCCTTTTAGGTCACAGTTTGGAAAATGTCACATCTCTTCTAAACCAATACTATGGCGTTTAACACAATTATCTGGTTGGTTTTTAAGTTTCTTATTTTCAATGGAATGAAAAAGGTGCACTATATGCACTGTGACTAGGTTGAAGTATGTCGTATGTGACAATCAAAATGAGGCTCCAAAAGGACCCTGGCCAAGGTATCAGTGCTCAGTGACATCCTTCCCACATGAGGCTATGAAAACACACCTAAAAAAAATCTTGGAAACGCAAGATATTCCCAGGTCACTGAAAGCAGCTTACATTTTTTGCAAACAGATTTTGTCTACACCATTTTTGAGGGTTTCAGGAATCAAAATATAAATTAAATATGAAAATAGATACTATCAACCAGCAGGAATAGGCACCAGAGATTTTGCAACGTGTTTCTCAATCCATTTCTCCTGCTTCTAAAAAGCATGAGAGTTATTGCAATGAATAAGGCAGCAATGTTTCAAAACAAATCCCTTTAGAGACTTTAATCTGAGGAGAAGAGATTCAAGATCTGTTGCCAGTGGTAGGAGATAATCTGGTAGGTTTGCAAGAAAAAATTGCCTGAGCTGTAGATAAAAGACTAACTTCTGCTGTGGAACATCATACAAATGCTGAAGATGCTGAAAAGATGCCAGAGCTCCCCGGTGATGTGGGCTGGAGATGTGGTACACAGCAAAGGAAAACAACTGCAAGACTCAATCAAGCACAGCTACAGTAAGTGTAAGTGGGGACCTTCCCTCTATGGAACTGTCAGAAATCTTGGCCATTTTTGGAGAGTCTTCACTACAGTGATCCAGCCTTTGTTTATCAAGAGTGAGGATGACTTAGATGGGGAAAAAATACAGGGAAGAGAAGTAACAAGACAGTAACTCTTTTTTATAGATCATCCACTTAAAGAGTGAACTTAGGCCATGAAAAATAATTCTGTAGCCAAAGCTCACAGATAATGTCACCATCAGCTTTGTTCAGAAACATTTATCATAACTGATAGAAAAATGAAGAGGTATAAAACATCACCCATTTAGAGAGCAATGCTGAATGAAGAAGCCATTTACAATTGTCTAATACAGGTAAAAGAATGTTACGTGTAATAAATTTGCAGATAAGCAAACACATAAGTAATATGAATTGATCAGGAGATAAGGTAAGGCTCAGATTTGGGTGAGGTTGGCAGTTAACAGTTATGTTGGTGAATATGGGGAGATGTTAATTACATTTATCTTCACAGAAAACAAATGTGTGCTGATAGGTTTCATATGTGGATAAAATAAACTCTTAAAAAAAAATTCCAAAAACCCAACCAAAACCAGAAATTTCAATGCTTGCCAACACATGCACTCATTCAACATCATAGTTCTTAGCAAGGCCAAGCACTAAAATAATGTATGTGTCTTCATCTTCTTTATTACTATGCCAGTAGTAATCAACAGCACCTACAGCTCCAGCAATTGTCAGAAATTGCATAGAGAAGCAAAAGATATGATGACGCGCTGCCTCAGTTTACCAATGTCCACCGGCTAGCTCTAGCTCCTCAGAGGCAGCTGCCGTGTTTGGCCTCTCCCCGTCTAGCACACCTATCTCAGGTGGCAGGGGTGGAGGTTCTGGCTGTCCACCCTTGCAGGGTGACAGCACAGCAGTTGGATGCCAAGGAGTGATGAGGCGAAGGGAGAAGAAAGGGAAGGTCCACTCTGAGGTTTATCTGACAGGAAAGTGTTTACTCAGGATAGGGGTCCGCAGAGTGGCGGCAAGGGGCAGGTTACAACAGTTTATAAAGGGAGGTGTGAACAAGGGGAGGGGAGATACATCAACCAATCATGAGGGTCTTGGGGAGGAGACAGGGGAGGGATCACAATACACAACTTCCAATGGGGAAAAGGAGGGGAGGGAACTTGGCCACAGGACCCAATGGGGCATCGAGGGCAACATAAATTGTTGCGGTGTGTTTTATGCTTTGAGTTATGTATATTGTAATTATGTGTGTTAAATGGTTTGTTCCAGTTTTCCCCCTATTGTTGTAATGGTTTAAACTTGTTTGTCCCCAGTTTTCCCGCTCTTTTCCCTGAGGGCTCATGTCAGTCACCCCTGTCCCTTCCCCTTGGGTGTGTCGTTACCATGTTTAGAGTTGTTTTTCACCTTAAGACCCGTCCCACTCCAACGGTCCTTCATGTCAATCCTCCCTTGGCCCTTCCCCTTGTTCGAGAAAGTTCCCTGCTTGTTATCCCTTCCTTGAAGAATCAATGGCTGTTGTGGCCCAACCACTCCCCTTCTCCTATCCTATTGGATCAAGAATGTTGTGGCCCTTCCCTTGCCTCCTCCCTCAAGACTTCCCCATTGGTTGTGTTATCCCTCCACCCCTTGTTTGTACCTCCCTATAAAAACCGATGTAACCCCTCCCTCATTGCCACTCTTTGGTAGCTCCCTGCCCTGTCGCTTCTCCTGTTTCACCCTACCAATAAACCCTTCCTGCCTGCTACCAATTTGTGGTCCTTCCCTCCTTCTCCGACCTCCACTCTCGACAGATTCTATAGCGTGGCTGGTCCTGCGAGGACCAGCTGCCTGGACCTTCACCTCTTCGCGGCTCCTACGAGAGGAGACTTGCTTTCCGGGGGAAGGCCACTCGGACCGGTGCCTCTGGGGCAGCGTTTTCTTGGCTAGCCGGTGGACTTTTCGAGGAGGTAAACCGAGGCACCGCGTCGGCTGGCGCCCAACGTGGGACCTCTTCACACCAAGACCCCAACGGAAGACCGTGGCTCGGACCCACTGCATTGGACTCTTGAGCGTTCCGGTCGTGGCACGTCAGCACCGTGTGAGCACGCCGGTCGTAGGTGGTGCTCCCTGGGACCGGGAGAGACAACCGGAGCAGAGCCAGCCTCTCCCCGAGTGGAGGACCTTCCGTGGGGCTTTTTCGTTCCTGGGCAGATCGGCGGACACCTGGAGGGTGAGTCTGGGTGTTCCCTTGGGGGTGAGGAGTCCGATCCCAAGAGGAGGGGAGGCGGGGTGCACCTCGCTAGGGCTCCCCCCACGACTGTCCCAGGGCCTTTATCCTTTGCTTTTACTTTAGTTGATTTTCGTCCCACAGGGGGAAGGGGATCAGGTTTGGTGCAATGGGGGTTAGGTTGACCAAACCTGAGAGGGAAGCGTTTATCCAAGTTGTGGGGGCCCTTGAGGGAGGGAATTTTGAGTTTTCTAGAGGGAAACTGAGGAAATTTATCAAGTGGGTCTTCCTTACGTTCCCGGAGGTCACTCCTCAAGATATTGGCAATGTCAAATTTTGGAGCAAAGTTGGAGCCAGGTTAACTGGTCTGAGGTTGGGGGGTGATCGAAGGGTTGAGAAGTTTCTCCCCTTGTTTTTACTAATTCATGCGGCCACCAAAAGTAGTCCGGGATCTGAGGAACGCCCAGAGTTGGGAAACCCAGTTAGCTCAGTTGAAGCGGGAGTCTCTCCTCCTCCGTCCCCGATGTCCCAGCCTGCATCCCAACCCAATACCCAACCTGTCCTTACTTCCCCAGAACCAAAATCCCTTTCTCTTCCCTCTACCCCGGTCTTGGAGAGTCTTCCGCAAGTTGCTCCTTTGTCCCGTGTCCCTGAACCCTCAACTCCTAAACCCTCTTCCCTAAAACGGGGAGAGTCGAGAGGGGCTGCCCTCCACCCGGCTCCCTCTCAATCCTCCCTGTACCCTAGCCTCGATGGGACTGATCACCCCGTCGAGGACCTTTCCGACACCCCTTGCTCCGTGCCCGCTACCCCAGTTTCTAAATCCAAATCCGTTCGTTTTAAAGACAGTGTTCCCCCGAAATCCCCTAAATCCCCCAAAATGTCGTCCTCCTGAGACCTTATCCCTGGGGATGGAGCACCACAAAATGGCGGGCGCCACGTTGCGTGGCCCCACATGGCGGCGTCTCTTCCCCAGAACCCTTCACCCATGATTTCCGCTCCCGACACCAACCCCTTCCTGTTTCGCGGTCCCACCTATCCTCCCAACCCCTTTTTGCCGCCCAACCCTTTCCTTTACCCAAACCCCTCCTACCCTTATCCTGGCCCTCCCACAAATGTCTCTGCTGCCGTTGCTCCACCCCTTACTCCTCCTCCTCCGGTGTCTCCTCCCTTGACCCCACCCACTGCTGCCGCCCCTTGTCCGCCCACTGGAAACCCCACCCATCAGGTCCGTGGGAACCGCCCACTTCCTGTTTCCCACGCCCCTCCTTCCGGCCGCCATCTTGGCGAGGGGGGGAGGCGTGGGAAAGTGGGGACAGTTCAGATAGTGAGTCGGATTCTGGGGAAGAGGTGGTAGCAGCGCCGGTTGCTTACAATGGCAGGGGAAAGAGGCCCAAATATGTTCCCTTTTCGTATGAGAACATTAAAGAATTAAGAAAAAATCAGAAAGAATTCGGTAGAACAGATTCATATTTCATTGGACACTTAAAAACAACCTTCTCGACCAATGTTCTGGTTCCAGGAGA
>VXAX01004999.1:25066-354456 GCA_013399835.1 Leptocoma aspasia
AGGGTTTATCTCGTTAAGTTGTGCAGGACTTTACTGACATGACAAGGCACGGGCAAACTCTGGAGAGGGATTAATCTCCAGAAGCTGCTGTCACAAAAAGGGAAAAAAAAAAAGGCTGAAAATAGAGAAGGAATCAGGGTTTCGTATTTTAGGCGATCATTTGTTGAGCATCTGCGGGTACTGCTGAGGCTGGCTGGCCAGGGGATCACTGTTTGAGAGACAGTGGAGCGTTCTTGTGGCGCAGACTGATGTCCTTTCCCCGCGGGAAGAGGTGAGCGCCGCTCCCGCGCTACAGCGGGCGGCAGGGGCAGGGGCACGGCAAGGGGCCGATCCTGAGCTCCCCGGGCAAAACTTCCAGCTCAAGCGGGACCCAGTTCTCAGCCGACAGCAATTCCCTCCTCTCTAATGAGTCGCCTCTGCTAATAAATGGTGACTTTACTCAGGTTCCTCGGCGGGTTGCAGCTGAGTCCGAGAGAATTTGATTCTTTATTCCAAGACACGTTTTAATAAAACTATTATAACGTCGGCATTTTATCAGGAGCCTATTGTTCCCAAATTAATCCTTGATCTATGAAAACATCTATCCTACCAAACTGGATTTACCTCTGTGCACCCCTTTCTTCATCTACATGCATTTTACTACTAAGAACCTAGCTCTACATTTCCCTGAATCATCAGACCTAACATTAATTTGTTAGGGAGCTAGCTGTTTCACCCAGATGGATATGATTCAGAACAAACTCAGAAGAAATGCAAAAACATGTACTTTTCTGTCATATTACTCCTCCCCCCCTCCTTTTTTTTCCCTTTCCTCTTTAGTCGGTTTGTGCTGAGCAACGCCTTCAGAAACTTCATTATCTAAAAGGCAGACCTAGAGGGCAGGGACTTTGGGAATACTTCCCTTTTATTCTGAAACTGTCCAAACTCAGAGCAGGGTTGAACATGTCCTCAAATCTGCACCTACCAGGAAGAAATGAATGATGTGCCAGACACTTCTCTTCTAGTAAAAAAAAAAATATAAACCAAATGCTGTGAGGTTAAGGATTCTTTCTCAGGCCTATTTTCTGTGCCCATTTTACAGTCTGAATGTAAAATGGTCTCCTCAGAAGTTGATAAAAAACTCATGTAGATGTTATGGTATATCTTTAGCTCTGTTTTATTTCACATAGATTTTACTAACAATTCATATGAAAAGAAAATGGACAGCCAACCTGAGAGGATACCTTTGCAGGCTGCAGGCCAAGCAAGCTCAAACAGCCTCACGTTAGACATTAAGTTGGACTAGGTGTAATATTTCTGAAAAAAAATCCCCCTTCCCCCTTCTTCTCCTCCTTTCTTCCCACCCCCACGCAAATAGATATATTTTTGCACTTAAAATTTCACCCTCCTTTGACTTTCTTGAATGGTGAAAGTTTACACCCAGGTCAGCATGAAGCACTGTAACAGACGGTGGTTTGCAGTGGAATTTTAGGTTTCAGGGTATTGCACATAAAAAAAAAAATCCCAACAGAGCAAGTGTAGTTTCTGCTTGACATCTAAAAGAGGTATAATCTAGGAAACACCCTGAAAATATTCATCTGCTAGATAACATGAGCGCCGAATAGAAATGTATTTCCACTAGCTCTACAATATAAATCAAGAAACATTGTTAACATGTATGAT
The DNA here is from genome assembly GCA_013399835.1 of Leptocoma aspasia. Taxonomy (NCBI): domain Eukaryota; kingdom Metazoa; phylum Chordata; class Aves; order Passeriformes; family Nectariniidae; genus Leptocoma; species Leptocoma aspasia. Next base: position 26,729 of record VXAX01004999.1, read on the forward strand.
TGAAAAATCAAGAATTTGTAAACACAGTGCCAGCATACAGCACTCAAGGTATTTTTTCCTATTTATAAAAAGTAAGTGTTTAATTATTCAGGTTTGGTTTTTCCTTGTTGTATCTTTACGCTTTATTGGCATGTTAGGTTTAGGAAGTGGGGTTATAATACAGGCAGTTACAAATCTAATGTATCTATGTTTGAATCAATATAATTATCTTTCACATAGGTGAATGAAGCAGGTTATATATGCTTACAACAGTTTTTGTGTCAGTCATATTTTTTATCCATTTAGATTTTGTTATTTGTTTTTATTTACCATTTCTGCTTGCTGCAGGACTTTCACTGAGATAAATATCCCTAATATGAGCATTTTAAATTATCTTGTTAGTTCAAAATACTCAGGATATTTTTTTTAAACTAAAATGAAAAGCTACTTTTAATGCTCAATTAGTTTTCTGTTGTGATATTTGTAGGAGTTGTCTAGCCTCTAGGTATGTTTGGTCAATATACAATGTGGTTCATACTTCCACAGACATTTTTAATCATACAGCAAATTGTTGAATGTTCCTATAAGGAGCAGTGGACAAAGGCTACCAGGAAGGGTGACTACATTAAACTGGTGAAACACATGAGGGCTGAAATAAGGGACTGAACCAAACCACGCTGAAATCAATGGGAGACTCCATTGGGTTGGAACAGGCTTCAGGCACAGTGTAAATCACTGTACAGGTACGGCACTTTTCGTCTCTTTACAGTTTTGGTTTGGTTTATAGTGTGTTGTTTACAGGTAGCATTCTAGATTAAAATTATTCACAGGTAACATTCTGGATTAAAATTGATTGATTTATGTCTGGCATAAAAAGGTCTGTGTTTGGATGCAAGTGCAAATAAAAAGCCTGGACTGGTATTGCAGAGCTGGTGGAAATGACATGCAAATCGCCTTATCCAAGCAACGGTTGCTTTCAGGATATTTCTTAAAATATTTGTGACAATCTTAATATGTTTTTGTGGGAATGCAGCAACTATAGAAAAGATTTGGTCAGGTCCTTTCCAGTAAATATTTTTTTTCAGCCACATGACTAAAAGTTGAAAATTGCCCAGATTACCATAGCTATATTCTTCTTTGCCAAGGAGTAACAGCAATGAGGGACCCCCCCTCTCTCCCACTGCTGTCTCAGCCTTAGCATGGTCCTACAAATATAACATAATAATTAATTCACTGCTAATATTGGAACTTGACTGTGAAAAAGCTGTTTTCTGCTAGGAGAATTCAGATGCAGTAAACACTGCTACGGCAAATGGAGTGTTTCTGTTGGGATATGCTATAAATGGTGTTTAGTCGGTTCCCACTGGAGCCATAAGTTTAGGATCAGATCCTGCTTAATATCATATTTCTCCTTCTCATGATACTTATTGACTGTAGCAAAAAAACACAGCTATTTAAAAAACCCTGCCCCTAAAAAATATATGGACTTGCTTATATTGAAAATCTTGGCAATCTTGGTATCAATGAAATATTTAATTTTCTGCACACATTTGCAAAGGACTTAGAGATTCCTTTACAAACTTAGTCTCATACTTAGATACTCTCTCCTTTTTAGTTCTATTGTGTACTGAAGAATAGCTTATTTAATTAAAAAATCCCAACAGCATGAAATTGTGGAATGTTGTCAGTAGTTGCAGAGAAAGGGCCAAATTCTTATTTTCTTATTCTGGCAAAATTTCCAATTGGTGCTATGTTCTTTATGAAGCTTGGACATATACTTTAAGACCCTACCAGTAATAAAGAAAATTGTTTTACCCTTGCTTAAGCATTTTCCTGCTGGCTGATGGTAGCAATCAAAAAACTGCATGTTCCTAGTTTTTCTTGTCATAAACTAGGAAGTGTTAAGATGAAATCCTAGATGTTTCAAAAAGCTGTAAACAACTCACTTCTGATATGAATCTGTGCAGGAACAATCTGTGCATCCTCTTCCAAGAAGGACTTTGAGTTAAACGATAAGTTCTGCAGCCTTTTAACTTTTCCCCAGCCAAAGCTGTCATTAGTTAAAATATTATTTCTACCTGTAACAGTAAAAAGAAAGAGCTTCACAATCCAGATCTGTTTATACTCTGTAGGTCTAGTAAAAAAACAAAGTTTCCCCTCTGCCATGCCCAAATAAACAATGACCCTATTTTCAAGTTCTGCTCAATAAGTGTGTTAAATGCAGAAAGTATTTTGAGTAAATGTCATGCAGCTGTTTGGTCACTTGCAATTCCTGTGGTATCGTATCTGCCTGTGTTCTGTGTACTGCTATGGATACTGCAAGTGGACACTGCTATTTCTGATACATCTTGTCAGATTTTCTATAAGTCTACAAGTTTTGTTCCAAGTAGATGAAAATAATGAAACATTATAAATATTAGATGGTCTTGCTCCAGTGTGTGACGCTGTAAATCTCTGGAGATTTTCAAAGAGACAGTGACGGCACGAATGCAATTACACACGATTCTACTTTATGAGCTAATTCTATAAAGCAGCATCTCAGCTGTGCACTGACAACAATTTTTCACGGTGACTTTTGGAATGTCCCATGGAACCTTTTAATAGATTAATTATTTGCTCATCCCAAAATAAATTTGCACGTGGCTGCGATTAAACAAAAGGCCTGCCACTGCTTCAGGAGTTTTGCCTGAGAAGGAACTCAGGACAGAACCAGTTGTTTCAGGGCTCAAATTAAAAAGCTGAAATACTGTGATAATCTGCCAGGACGCTCTGCTCTGGTTGTGCACCACAACCATATGTGCCCCTGCAAAGCCTTTGCACTGTCCACTGGTCTCTAAAGATTCTGACTGGTGAAGGAGAAATATTTCTTCTCTGTTGGTTCAACAGGTGACTTTGAAATGACCTATGAATTCTTCCACTTTTGTCAAGCTGAGATCAATAGCTAGCGTTGTTCTAGGAAAATACATGTAGGTATTTTCTCAAGGCATGCTAATTTAAAAAATAAGATCTGGAAAAACACTTGTAGTGTTAGAGGATTCAAAGACCACTGACAAAAAAAACCAACTTTGGAATTGTAGCAGCTGCTATAATCTATTATGTAAATCATTTGGGAATTAAACCAAAATATTTTGGGGGATAGTTTTTGTCAAATAATAAATATGCTATCATTTAGACTTCATGTTTTTCCAGAGGTGTTATTGTTATGTGATGAAAGTGAAACCTCAGAGTACTCCTTATTTTGACTGATGAGGATTTAATATTTATTTATAGCCGTGCCAACGATAACACTCATATATCTCTTCAAGGGAACATATGTTTCTCAAAACTGGGTGTTGGAATTAACACTGTTGATCCATACCAAGTTATATTTGTCTTCTAGGTGTCACCTACATATTCTCAGCAAATTTAATCAGGGATACGAAAAGATAAAATATGTGAAAAGAAACCCTGAAAGGTGTAAGTGCCTTTGGCCACATTACTACTTAATTTAATGTTCATTTATATCACTGTAAGCATTTCTGTAGAAACTTGATGGTTACTTTTCATTACCTGAGTGCTGTAAACTGGCTTTTGCAAGAACAAAAATCAGGGCCTTTAATTAATTTTACCCTTCTGTAAAGAAGTGCTGTTGGGACATGTCAGATCATCAGCCTGTTGACTAAAGTACAGTATGATTTCACTAATGACTTGGATGCATACTGCAGATTACCACATTTTGCAAATTAGTGAGTAATCAAACACCATAAAAATCAAGGATACTGCATAATGAAATATACTTTATTCATTTATTTTTACAACCATATATTAGTTTTAATTATTTGCGTTAGCAATTCACTGGATGCTGGAACATGGAGCTATAGAATGTGTTTCTTCTAAAAATTATATTTGTATGTCCAAAGCCCCTGTTGTAGCAGCCTTATATACAATCTTTTGTGGGAAGACGGGTGAGCACCTCTTCCTTGAGTGGGGAACCTCGTTTCAGGGATAATTCCTAAGAAGGCCCTGAGTTCTCAGGGCCAGCCTGATCCATCCTGGTGAAGATGCTGGGGAGGGCTGGCTGTCACCTTGGGAAGCTCACTGCAGCTGGGCTTGTTGCTCTCCTCTTTTGGCTTTCAAAGAGCTGAGGAAGAGAGAGAAACTCATGTTGGGCAGGGTAGAGCAGAAGCCTGACTTGAGTGTCCTTGGCCCTCACTGGAAGAAATCTCTCTCTTCTGCTCCTTTATTCCACTCTTTCCTCTTCCTTTCCTGCTCCATACATCAAGCCCAGACCATGAAGAACACCAAACTGTATGTTTTATCCCTTGTTTATGGTGTAATGTCTAGTGATGGATCAGGGAGTTGAAGCTTCTCTATTAGGTGCCTGTAGCCTTCAAGGAGGATTTATTCCTGGGCTCCCCTTTGAGATGTTCACCTCCAGCACCAGTAGCTGCCTGCTGTCCACCTGGGCACACATCATTCCTTTCACACCTGCAGGATGAACTTCTGTTTCTTCTGAGCTAGTTTGAGCCTCTGGCATGGAGAACATCCACTCAGGGTCTTAATTTCTTGCCATTTCTTTAAGAAAAATTACTGATTTTTAAAAGTGTCAAGGAATATTTTGTGCATGTATAAAACCTATCTGCAACGTGCATGGTCAGTTTTGTTTTTTTCTCTGTACATTTAATTTTCTCTTTCATATACTAGCTTGTCATCTGGCAGTTCCATAAACTCTCAGTTGTTAAAAACATTTCTCTTTTTTCTTTATATTTTAAGTTTGATCCATGAATGGCCTGTCAAGAGTTTTGTATTATTGTGAGCTGAAGTTTGGATGGTAGCAGCGACAGGCCACTAACCATAATTGTGTTGCTGTTACCACTGTAACAAATTTGTGTCATTTAGCTATTTTGAAGCTTGGGAAGTACATAAAGAGAAATGTAGTACTGATGAATATTTATTATACTGCTGTGGGATCTCAGATTTACCCATGTTTCCCTCAATTCTGCAAAGTTTAGCAGAGTGGATTATATCAGAAAATGGGGAGAAGTGTGAGAAACCTTGCTGCAAAAATTATTTATGACTGTGGAAAATACTTAATGATATAATTTTAATAAGAACAGTGTTAGGGATAGTCTTCTTGCAAAGACTCAGGTAGGAGACACGCACTTGGCCTGACCCGGAGTCAGTGCACCAGTGTTGGACCAGCTGCTGAGCACTGTGTGAAGTGCTCACACAGATTTTTCTCATTTGACAGTATTCAACTGAATGCAGGTTTATGCCCCAAATATCTGTGTTTCTTGGTGACCTTATCAGAGAAAGGAAAGTTTCAGCCCCCTCATAGTCTCAGCAGGAGCAAGCCTTTTCCTGTATCACAGTCAGGGCCAAGGAAGGTTGTGTTCTCTACTGCTTCTGAGGCTGGTGGGGGTATAATTAACCTACTTGAAACATGATTTTAATGCATATAAAACATGCTAAAATTTCAACTTATTGGCAGGACATTGAATTTTTTTCTTTTTCCTTTTTTTTCAGATAAAAATGAATATAGGAAATAGAAAATTGATAGGCATGAGTCATAATATTTTCCTTCTTTACTTCAAGAAATAATCTTTTTGAAATAGTCATGATCTAGAAATAATCTTTTTTACTTCTGTTGGTAATATAGTGTGCATTGGAGACTTGACATAATGAATTATATTTTAGATAATTATAGTCTTCTTAGAAGCATAGCAGCCAGTATTTATCACATATGGAGGACCTCTGTGAGAATGGATCTCGATTTTTTTACTTTCAGTTTAGTGAGAACTGCAGTTATCTAACAACCAGTGAGTCACTGCTAATGGCTGAATAAGAACCTTAAAGAAATTGTAAAGTGTTGCAACAAAAAGAGCACTCTTTTCATGTGCTGAGTCTGTCCATCAGTGTAGCTGGGACAAACTGCACTGGTCAGCATCAATGCCCTTAAGTCAAGAATGACTGAAGTCAAACAATTTTGGAGGTTTAAATAGAGGCTAAACAGACCCTAGATGATCTTACGACTCCTGCAAACAGACAACTGAATTTCAATTATTCAAACGTTATGAATAATGAGCTGATGGTTATGCTCTTTCTCTTAGCCAGTGAGTGTGTGCAAAATATGACCCTCTCCGAATAGGAAAACCTGAGACGTTTACATGAGAACATCTCTCAAGGTCATAAACTATGTGTGCTAAAGAAAAAAGGATATTAATTTGATCATAATTTGTGTGAGGGCTTTCAACAAGGCAGTGGAATGCATATTTGTAAGACCTTTTTTCTCTAGTAATTTAATTTCTCAGGAAATGCTGCCATTAATATTTTATTTTGAGCACTGGGGTGCTAATGGTATTATCCATGTTCCTCTTTACTCCTGACAGTACACCCAACACCAAACACTTGTTCCAGTAACATATTTATCCCCTGGTACACATAAAGTCTTCTTTTTCTTTCTATCTCTTTTTTTTCTCCTCCATACCCCTCACTTATAAAAAGCACCGATGTTTAGAAAGGCTGGAAAAATAACGAGATGGGGTTCATATGAAAAACTGTGATTTTTCCAAGTGAAATTAGAAACAGGGTCTCTTTAACATGGAAATTTGATTTCTGTACAATTTGAGGACTCATTTCTGCAACTGTCACATATGTAAAATTTCCAGTGAAGTCAAAGAGGCCTTTGAATACAAAGAAACAGCACAATCAAGCTCTGAATATATATATATTCCATATGCTTTTCTCTCTCCCCCAGTGATGTACACGCTATAATAATTTCATCCAGATAAAACTGTCGTCATTTTAATTTTTACAGTCCTTAAACTGTTTAAAAAATAAAATTAATAAAAACAATTTCTGAGAAGAGGAACTTCTCTTTGTGAGAGCATTTAATTTGCATCTCTATTTTTTATTTTAATCTGAAAGGGGAAATATTGCATTGTCAGGACATCCTTGAATGATATCCTAGATATTTTATTTGTTTGGAATGGCTTGAAATCACACAACTTTACTGAATTATAACCAGATAAATATATCTATGCCTGAGGGCAGGAAGTCCTGGCAGCTGAGATGTGGGGAACATGGAGTTTGTCCATACCAGATTCTTCTGTTCCCTTTTATCAATAAATCTAGTAGAAAGCTTTGTTTTCACTCTCTGCATGATAAATAAAGTCCCGGGCTATGGTGCCATATTAGTGCTTGGTACTTATGCTTGTAATTCCACTTATTCTCATGGAGAGATGAGACCTCTGTGAACCAAACCTCATCAGGTCAGGTTTTGTTTGGGTTACTGCCTATTCCGAAGCAGGGAAAATACCACATATTGCAGGTCTTCTGGGATTGATGAATCACACCTTGGCTTCGTAAGGTCATCTGCAACAGTTATTTGAGCTGCCAGACCACCCACCTCAATTTTTGATTTTCCACAGTGTCCAGTTTTATCTTCTATTTACCCATTTTAAAATTCCCCTCCCCCTCTCCCCGATCTCACTGGTAAAAATCAGTTGAGAGAAGACTGTCAAAAGTCCTTTGCATGTTCATACAACTCTCTTTGGTTGAACCCTTTCGTAAACAATTTTTTTTGCATGACAGAGCATGTGCTGTGTGGCAGACACTTTTATGAGGTAGCCCAGGACAGGGCTAATCACATCACCCTGTCTCAGGTTTTGACCTTATCACTGTTGTGCACTGAGCCTAAAAATTGGACACTGGCAACCACACTGGGGGAAAATAAATGGGGAATGACATTTTAGTTAAAAAGAATAAGCAGATTTTATTTTATTGAAACAAAAGGTCATAGGACTTTTATTTATTGTTCTTGCATGAGTGTAATTAAATAGCTGCCATGTTGCCACATCACATGATTAAAAAACAAAAAGGGACAATTTCACTTGCCAAGGCCCAATTCATGGTTCTGCAGCTGTTTTACATTCAGGCCTTTAATGAAGCCAGTGCAAACTCTACCTGGAAAGCAATAAGAGAATAATATTCTTATGTGAAACATCATTTATAACATCTGTAGTAAAGCAGGCTAAATCATACCTCTGCCATTTGAAATCATAAATAGTATGTTAGCTTTTAAAAGCAGCCTTTGTCCTTTTGAAATCTTTTGATGTCAGGCTGCTTTAAGAAAAGCCTAAGTAGATCTCTTCTGTACAGTGGTTTGATTAAGAATAAAATCATTACAGAGTCCTCAGTACATCTCTAATGAAAAGTAGTATATAAATGTAAGCCTGATAATTCATTATCAGAATCAGAAACAGAAGAATTTGTTGATACAACCATTATTGTTTCCACAAGAAATAATAAAATAAGCTATTCTAAATTGATTACTGGCATTTTTTAAAAATATATGGATATGTATGTGCATGCATGCAGATTGGTGACATAATCTTTAATAACCTGTGTTTGAGAATGTAATTTTTCACTGATGCACTAAACCTCTTATTCATAGATATATTGGCACCTTTTACAGTGATAGCCTGACTGTACAAAATCAGAGACAAACTCTGGCAGTACTATCAAGAATCTTTCTTAAAATGAAGTAGAAATAGGTTCTGCAAATTCAGAAAAAACAATGTGTATTTCTGCAAATTGGAAAATAACAGTTACTTGCAAAATGCCAGGCTGCAGAGAGGGATGTGGTTTGGAGGGCAAATTTGCTGCAGCTTCCAAGATAAAACCATCTAAACGCAATGTAATGCCACAAAGCCAGATCTGAGCCACGTGTGTGTGACCTGCACTGCCCTGGGAAACCTGCACACCACACACAACCTGCAGCCACAACCCAGCTCCTCTGGGCTGCCTGTGCTGAGGGGCTGAGGCAGGACCGGGGAAAGAAACTCAAGTTCACAAGAAATGGTGCTTTAGGGTGTTTCCCGAGTAAACTGACTCCAGTGAAAAATTCTCAGCCTTTTCACTCTTGAGTTTTTTTTCATAGCTCCCATCTCTGGCACAGAGCTCCCCACAGCCCAGCAGCTGGCTTTCACCGTGTCCTTCCCTGCGTCCCCAGGGTCACCCTGGTGTTTCCTGCCCACTCCTGCTCCAGCAGAAGCCTGGAGACCCTTCTGGGAAGGGGCTGGTGTGGGGAGCTCTGGATAAAGGCAGAGGCTGCTGCTGCTTGGCAGAAATGAGCAGACAAAGCTCGTCCCAGCACCTGCCAATCAATCAAATCCAGCACCAGTGGCCAGCCCTGGGAACCCTCGACCATCACTTACACTAACAGAGTTATCTCCCCCTGATGTTGCCTCAGAGAAGCAGGTCCCAGATGTCACCTGCTTAATAATTTTCCCACTTCCCAAGGACAAAGCTCCCTGCAGCTCCTGCACCGAGGGCTGGGTGGACACCTGTGGTGGGTCCTCAGAGCTTCGCTTTGCCTCGGCAGCTGACGGAGCACATTGCAATGGCTCCTCCAAGAAGGACAATTGCATTAAGGCTTGATCTTATTTATTTTTTTCAATTTTTTTATTAGGTGAAATAAAACAGGATAAGCACAGTGCTCTAAACCAAGTACAAATGTAATTTTGCTGCCCTTCCTTTTGCTGTGTGGATGCCACTTGCCAAAAGGCATTGGTTGGAATTTGTACCCCATGAGACATGAAGATTTCAGAAGTTTGAGACAGAGAGTTTGAGACTCTTATCTGCTGTGTGCACGTATGATGCACAGGGCAGGGTGATTAGTTGCAATGATACCAGGATGCACATCGCCCATAACTTTGGGACAATGTTAATGTTTCCTCTTTGCTTCCAGTTTATTGTGCCCAAGGGATTGATGACCTCTGGAGCCTAATTTTCCTATCATACTTTTGGCATGGATATTAAACACACTGTAGTTGACCTCTTCTGATTTATAACAGAGTAAGTGTACTCAGATTCATTCTGAAGTGGACAAGCTTATCCACAACTTCCTGATGTTGACAATGCAATTAGTCCCTATGTGGAAAGAAAGAGAGGTGTTTCTTCAAGTCCATATTCCATTTCCACTCTCCAATCCCTCTTTGTTTTAACTTGGCCCACATGCTGGTATGTAATGGTGGTAGTTGGATATTTTGCTTTTTGAGTCATATGGAGAATCTGCACCCAACTCACTGATAGATGGATAAGGTGCCAGAAAAAGAAGGTAAATACCTCAATTACAAGCATTGTAAATAATTGGTCTTAAACAAGAATATATGGAGAAAACAAAAATACTGCTATTAAATACACTTTTGCTGTCTGCATTAGAACACAAAACAAATTTGCAAAACAAATTAATTATTTCCGTCAGCTTTGAGCCTGAAATACAAATATGTCAGGTATTTAAATACTAATTTACTTAAAAGAAATCTCTACTTTATTAAGACATCATTATGCATATTGGAAAGTTAAAAGTCAAAGCTATGTAGCTGCTGAGGTAAAATTCACATTTATTGTCCACTGAATGTGATGGAAATTGAATTTGTCAGGAAGCTGATTGATATCTAGAAGTGTTTTGTTTTCAGTGACTGGCACTGCCGAGTTACAACCATCTATCATCTAACAGGTAATTAGTCAGATTTCTCATCATGAGCCTTCAATCCTGCTGTTTTATTATTGAAATACCACAAACCAGTAGGCATCTGAATGCAGATAAAGTTCTCTGTCATGGTCTTAAGGACAAAGACAACATTTTGCAACCCAACTGTAGTAAGTTTGAATAAAAGTCACTGAAATGTGAGGCATGATATTAATATATATGGGAAAATGAGATCCTGGAAAACATCATCAGTGTTGGCTCATTTTTTTCTGCAAAAGAATATTTAAGATTGAAATCTCCAGTGTTGTAATGTAGAAAAATATGTCCTTGTACAGAAGGAGGTTGACTGAGGCAGAAAACTTTTTGGAGCTTGGCAGGATAATGTGGAAATCAGGGTCTACCTCTCTGAAGCACCATGGCCCTGTCCCTCTCCCCAGTGTCAGACATCAGCTCTCCCCATGCAGGACCCCAGATCCTTCCTGGGGTATCCCAGAGAAGCCAGTCCTGCTCCTGCATGTGCTGTGGCAGCTCTCATTTGTCTCCAGGAAAAGCAAAGCACAACTCACTGAGCTTGGCCCCATTCAAAAGTGGCCAAGAATGGAGCTTGGCACTCAGGTCCCAGCTGATCCCAAAAGTTTATGTTCATACAAAAGCAGCTTTGCTGGGAGATGGTTATAAACACTTCACTTATGGTTTAGTGCATGTTTGAACCATTTGCAAACTCCAGTATAAAAGGATAACATAAAGTATTTGATAACAGTGGTTACCTACACGACTATGATTTAACTGCTTTTTTCTATGCACCCCTTTTCTTCTCCCCCATCTCTTTGAAGTGTTCACTGTAGATCATATAACAGCAGTTGAACAAACATTATTAGATAAGGATATAAAAAAGTAAAAGTAAACTGTTACTAGAGCTTCAGGAAAATAAGAACAATGAACTGATTACACTACTAAATGCATTGCACTCCAGGTTCTGACCGTCTTTATGTCTACAAGGAAATTGAAAACGTGTTGCTGTTCATCCTTAAAATATTGCTTTTGTAACAGAATGCAATTGTATGAACTAATATTAGTAAAAGCTTAATTAATGTTCAATTTTGGGACTAATTAATGTAATCCAGCTGCACAATTCCCTCATAGCACTGGCTTGCTGGCAACCTTGGTGGCTTCAGTCAAATCTAATTTTTTTAAGCTTAATTCTAATATATATATATTTTTTTGGTGGAAGTCTGTGTTCATAACATCCCAGCCCTTCATAATGTCAAGACACAACACCCTTTAGTTCTTAATGAGTCATAAATGTTGTTATTTTCTAGAGAATTTCTAGAGAATTGTTGAATATGTAAATTTTATATACTTCTGCAATTCTGAGTCAGAAAGGATAATTCGCCAATGATAAAGTGTTCTTAGTTTGTGCTACACACAAGAAAACAATTGCTAAGAAAGTTAGCTAATCATAGCAAAAAATGTTTTGATCCAAAATGTTAAAACATGTCTAGAATGAATAAAATATCCAATGGGTATCACTTTTTTAATGATTCAAAGAATTTGACAGTAGTAGAATTTAAATCACAGTGTACATTATCAGATAACATATATGTGAATATTGTATTTCAGTATTTATTTGCAGTTTTGTTAAGATTGTCTTGTATTGTAAAGCCAAGTAATTTTGAATTATGAGTTCATTGTGCATGCTTGAGCTGACATTGTCACACGTGAGCAGGAGGCTGAGACATGATTAACAGTGAAAGAGAAGAGTGCATATTAAAGAGACACCTGAAACGTGAAGGAAGGTAGCTCTTGTTCCACTGAGTTGGGCACAGAGGAGGACCAAAACTTGGACATTCTGAATAACTCCAGACTTTTGGGGAGAGTTAAATGGAATTTATATTTTGTGGCTGAGACCCATCTTTCAAGTAAATGCTCCCTGCAGAGGGGATCAAATAACCCCTTGATGGAAAATGCAAATATAAACCTGATCATGAGCCACAGCTTTTCTTTACTCTCCTTCAGTACAAGAGGTCTCTTTTACGTGAAATTTGGATAGCTTGCGTGTTTGGGCAAAGTAACCCTGTCAAGCTGTTTGTAAACAAATCCCTTATTTCTTGTGCAGTTATTCTACAGTCCAGCCCTTACAATCCATCTGGAAAACAAGGACAAGTTCCTGTCTTGAGAGGATGTAGTGAGAAGAATTCGTAGATAAAGATCAGAGGCGTATATGAAATCAGGGTAATTGACAAAAACCTCCAAACTGGCAGAGCATAAGGTGACTGCGAAAGCATGGTGGAACATATTAGCAGTAATAAATAACCCAGAAATCTCACTTCATGGAAACAAACCAATGCAAACACTGACGACAGCCAATGCTAAACACTAATTAGATATAACTGCATTTTCAAAATGATTTAATGGGTCAGAGAGCCATTCCCTGGCAGTGCCCTAGTGGCCACCTGGGCAGAGGCAGTCAGCTCCCCCTTCAAGGTCCCCAGGCTTTGCAAAACACCAGTGGGGAACCAGGGGCCAGATCAAGGGAACAAGAAGAAACAAAACACCTTATGCGTGGCAGACCTTGGAGAATCTGGGCCATGGAGCAATTCAGAAGTTGGGATTTCTGTAGGTTATTACAGATTAACAAGGTTTTGCAGGAAGACTTCTAAGCAATAGGTCACAGGCTATGTTAGGTTTGCGGAATATTTTCAAATATGAGTTATAGTCCTTGTCAATGAACTGAGCTAGTCATGAGGGATGGGAGTCTTGTGCTTCAAGCTGTACTTTGAAGCAGCTTGTATGAGTGGCTGATGTGATTGCTGACTCTGGCATAGTATGTTATAATTTAAAATAATTGATACTGGTTCTGGTTCTGCCTTTTCCTTTCATGAGCGGTTAGCAGTTTAAATTTTAAGAGCTCTGGTGTATCAGCATTTTGTTTCTTGCTTTACTTTTCTGCCTCTCATCAAGCAAGTACCTAGTTAAGGGCAGGAGGCCAGGGAAGTGAACAAGATGTCTTGTTCTTAGGCAATCACCTTTGGACAGTTGTCACATGAACACATGGTCTCCTAAATGTCTGTTCACCATCATTTGCATCAATAGCATCTCCACTGGTCTCTAAACGGAGGAACCTTGTGCAGTCCAGATCCACTGCTCTCTCCTCCCATCTCCTCTGTGCCTGTGGTCTGTCTCCAGGCACTCGTAATGTTCGCTACTCCTCAGGGCCTCCTTCTGCCTAGCACTTGACCAGCAAGAGGTCACTGAGCTCAGAGGAATTTGGCCAGTCACTGCCCAGTGTCTTACACGGGCAGCCTGGTGTCATTGGCACAGCATGGGCCACAGGGAAACGTAAAAAGGGGCTACCCTGACTTCCTGCTGTCTCTTCATGGTTTGCTGCCAGGTCCTGCCACCACAGTGACCTCATGACCACCCCCTGTACAGCCATAATCTGACAGAACAGGTCTGTGACAGCCCATACCCTTCAACCCCCTCAGTTTTGGTGCTTTGTGGCTTGTCTCTCTCTGGATGGATGAGTAACACTCTTAGAGTCTTATTTAGACAAAGGTACAGAATAAATAGCAGTGATCAAATGGGCATCTTGCAGAGGTCTGGTGGAACAAAAGTGACAGTGGTGGAGGCTCACAGGAAAGGGTTCTTCTCGTCTGAGTTTTACATTTGTTTTGATATAGGCGAGATCGATTTAGAAATGAAGGTTCAAAGCACCAAGTCTTTAGAAGGACTGCTCTGAACAGATTATTTTCCTTTTGATGTTAGTAGATTAATTAAGCTGCTGAAATCTAAAGTGAAGTGTAAAGTCAAGCCTACCCTCAGCAGTAAGCATGAGCTGGCAAGTATGTACTGGGTACTTTTCTCTCACCTTTCAATTGCAATTTGGGTTCCTGTTTAGAGTGAAGATGTGTGGGCTGCTCTTTCAGGAGATCCAGCAGGCACATGCTGCTGCCAGAGCAGGGCACTTCTCCTTTGCCAGGTGACAGCCTGTGCGCTCATCCTGCACCATCAGAGGTGTGTGGGAATGGCACCTCCTGCTGCAGCTCTCATTCCTCTCACATGGAGGGAAGTGGAGGACAACCCACGGTGGAGGGACATAGGGGACATAAGGGGATGAGGAGTGCTGGTTTCCTCTCCTGTGGGTGCAAAATGCCCGAATTCCACCCACACATCCTCCCACCTCCAGGCACCTGAAGCAAATCCTGTAAGAATGGCAAGGTTGCAAGGGCTGAATACGTGGGGCTTAGCTAATATCCTCAGGGATAATGATAACTGACGCATTCACAGAAAGAAATTCTTTAAAGTTCAGTGGTTGTAAAATGGATAATATATTAATGTTTCGGTATGTTTATTAAATACTTAACAATGTAATTTTTTTGAAGACTATCCTAGCATTGCTATCTTTTTGCATGTGCTTAGTTACCATTTTAAACAACTACAAAACAGTGACATGTGGTAGTGAAGATTTCCTAAGCATCCCAAAGCAATATATGTGTGTGATATATGACATCCTTCCATAAATCCTAAATTTACACAGTATGCTAATGCTTGATTCCATAATTTCTTTTAAAAATGATTATACCCTGCTGTTAAGAGCAAAGGCATACTAAAATCAGTTTTCTATGCTTTTCCAACAATGAAATGCAAGCCAGCACACCACATAACCAATACTTACCATATGTTAGAAGATAATCCAGTAGGCTTCAGACACTGACATGATTTGCTTAAATAAAAATCCCATTTTTAAGGCAGTAACAACAGCCTACCATTTTTATTATTCCTTTAGTGACCTACTACAGAAACACTAATATTAAATATAAATATTTTTATTGCAAATCAGCCTAGTCTATTTTCATTGCCTTTAATGTGGGATGGCACTGTCTTCGATGCTAGGCTAGAGGAAAAAGAGCTGCCATTAAATCATTGGGTTGTTCGAAGAAATTCTCAAAACCAGGAAATATTCATCAGATCAAAAGAAGCCTAAAGAGCAGCTTCAAGATTTCTCTGGTATATTGGAGATGAGATGAAACAGTTCAATTTGGTATTAAAATAATTAAATATAGTCTAGAAAAACAGCTATAAAATATTTTAGTAGAGCACTGGTTTCTCTTAAGTGCAGTTCATTGCTTTCCCATTCTGTACCAAATGAGACAATATTAAGCACATGCTTAAGTGTTTGCAAATTTGGGGTCTAAGGAAAGAAAATGTGAAATGCAATTTTTACAGTGAAAGGAATGAATGCATCTGACAGGTTAAGATTAAGGCTCTATGCACTAATGTGGCATCTTTCATTGTTACAGAATGATAAGAAAATAGAAAAATTGCATGTAGAAAGTAGAAGGTAGCAAATACATGAATTCTCTTTCTTTCAGACTCACCAGGGAAAACATGCTTGATCTCAAGTACTGCTTAAAGGTAGGAAATAAAATTTCTGAGATACTGAGATACTTCCAATTTTTCCCAAATCTTTAGGACATCAGAGCTGAACTCTTGGCCCCACTGAAGTCAGTGATAGATGAAAATACAGATCTAAAAGAAATTCATAACTATTATCACTAGGCTATTTCTCTCACAACATACTTTTAAATACTGTTATCATTTCAAGTTATGTAATGATATGATCCTTAGTAAAGGATTTTTTTTACATTAGTAAAATGTATTTGCACCTGTGTGGCAGTGCTTTATATTTCCTTTTAATGCAAAAATTTTGTAATAAATCTCAGCTTGCTGGATCTATTAACAGCCCAGTTTCTCCAGCTAGATATGTTTGAATTTCTGGTGCCCTTTTTCTCAGACCAGACTATTCCAGCTGGAGTAGTGGCTAGTTTTATTGAGTAATGGACTGAGCAAAACCAGTAGTTATGGGGATACAAGGAGTATTCCCAATGGGAGCATTTGGCAGTATGTAGAAATATTTGTAATAGGAGGATCTGGCATGCTTCCAGCATCTGCAAAAAATGTAGACTCCTCCTTTACTCCCAAAATATGCAAAGGGTTTAGAGCCGAGAACAGAGAAATGTGGGAACTCCACAACTTGACACATTGATCTGCTCCCAAATTGCCCACAAGTGCGTACGTGCTTTGGAACACCCTCTGCAAACCCCAGCACTTGGATTAAGTGTTCCTTAGTTCTTTTTCTAATTAATAGCAGAGTGAATTATTTTGCCCATTATGTAGTTAGCTATTTATTGGGCCAGATCCTCAGCTGGGGTTAATCAGCATAACTATTGATCTTGACTGAACTTCCCCAATTATATCAGTTATAGTTCTGGATATTTGACTTTATGTCATTTTTCAATAATATACTAGAAATTAAAAATGGAAGTATATGTTTGAATATTTCTGGGTAAATTAAATGCAGAATTTTGATAAATACAATAAATTATGCACAGAAATTAATTTTGGACAAGGTTTTGTAGGAACAAAATAGGATTCATTCTTTTAGCTGCTGGGATAATTTTGTGAAAACGTATTCAAAATTACTGAGAGGATTCTATTGTGGCATAATCCCATTGAGATGAATAGCTACACTATACCACACTTACTAGCCAGCAACTTTTTTGGCATTTGGAAAATATCACAGGTTATCTCAACCTTCTGTTCAGTCAGAGCTCACATGTTCAGTTTGTTGTAACCTACTTTAGAGACAAATCAAGCATATCCTTTTCCTTAGCATTGAAAATTAGATTGTACTAATTGTTTATAACCTTGGGTTATAAATGTACACCCTGGGAAAAAGGGCCAACAGAGGCCACAGAAAATTATATGACTGCCCAGTGGAATATTACTGTTGAGAAAATATAAAGGTACAGTAACCTTAACAAAACTTATGACATGAGAACCTGGATGCCACTTTCAGAACATTCAAACATGTAATCCCTGTTGCAGTAAATCCCAAATCCTGTCCTGTAGAAATGCAGGCTGTGAGCACATTTCAAATTAATTAATGAACGCACACATGGTGGACGTACTAGAATTTAGGGAGGATTTTAAAGCATACTTAGATTCCTAACTCACTTATTAAATCAAATCATCTAAATACCTTTAAAAAATGGCCATTTGCACTATTTACTGAAGGACTCATACAATTGCAGGCTAAACCCTCAGTTATGCAAAGAGGTATGTTCTTGTGAAAGTGTTAGGGGATTTTGGCTTGAATAGTATTTTACAATAATTGTCATATTTCTTTTTGTGGTTCATTCTGTGAGCGTAGGAAGAGCCTTGGCATGGTCAGGGTTATCTACAAGGAGAGGGAGTTACTTCCACACACACTGTGCAAAATAATATAGCTGCTTGGAGGCATCTAAAGTTGTGCTATTTTATGCCAATGTGATAGTGTCACTTTCCAGAAAGGTGACTAATTTACACCTTCATGAAAATGTGTCCCCCATAGTCACCTGTATTGTGCTGTCCCAGATGAGACTGATTAGTCACAAAGACTGAGAGGCACATTGCTAGCAAACTCCTGAATTTTAGTCACATGAGGACTCGCTGTCCCAGCTGCTTCTAATGAGGGTTGCATGGCTAAAGCCTAGTCTGCTCTCGAAGATCTTTATGCAGAACCAAGAATTATTCTAGCAACAAGAGAATTGGCTCAGAAAGTTGTAAATTAGAATTGGTTAGATAAATATTGTGTCCTTCCCAACCCATAAGCAAGAGGTAGTACTCTAATATAGAAGCTATAAAACTGATTATAAAGTATGGTGTAGAGCCAGTGGTCAAGAATATATAGCTATACCAATAAGATAAACTCAGATTGTAGGAGGTTTGAATAATCTTGCAACATGAGGTATATCAAATATATCATGTAACACTTACCTCTTATTTTCCTGCCTGTACCATGATATTTATACTTGTTTCACAAACAGGTAAACTGAATTACCTAGTAGTAGCTATAAAACACATTGTATAAATACAGATTTCTCCTGGTATTTGTGGGCTGTGGTCCTGCAGTTCATTGCATGGTCAATTGCTGGAAAAGTTGTTCCTGGAGAATTTCAGTGGGCCTTCCTCTGTACAAAAATGACAGCTTCTGAGGCTTGCCAGACTGTGCTTTGTACAGGGGCAACACCTAACCCAGATATATGGTACTTTAGTATCAATGTGGGAACACCTTGCAATCACCTTTTCTGCTTCTTGAGTCCTGACTGTTCTATAGACAAGTTGAAATGCATTCACTGATGATCTTTAGTCATCAGTCCAACTGCAGAGTACACTTACACTCACTTTAGTCTCTGGGGGAGAAGTTGTACCTAGAGCAACTCCTGAAGAGCAACAGGAGTATCAACAAGCAGAAGAAATTCCTCTTTGCAGAGGCAGAAATTTCTTGAGAGTTAGTTCAAGGATTTATCTACCTGTACAGTGCTTTGTTAGCAGACCTTCCCCAGGTAGACTCGTTGTATATTGGCAAAAGTGTATTTTGTCAGCACATCTTCTGCTCATTCCCCAGGTAGGAAAACTATGCTGGCAAAAGGACATTAACTGGCAGAAGGAATATTTGACCTTGTAATCTCACCAAAATTACAAATCCTGTCTGACAGAGATACAGCAACTAAAAAGTCAACTTTGAGCTTCTACTGGAAGTAAGAAACATATCAAAACTTATCTTCCCTCCCAAGATAAATGTGCACCTCTTGTGCAGTCTTTGTTGGCGTATACACTTGACATTGCATATTTGCCATTTTAGAACCAGAGAAAAGCAAAACCTGCAACCCCAAAGCCCACCCTTCAGAGAGCTCTTTCCTTGTGAAAGAAATTCATGGAGCTGCCATGAATCATCTTCCAGTTTGCACCATGCAAAGCTCCATGAATGGTGCAAGATGGGTTGCAGCAAGATTTATACAGAGGACCAAAGATAATGCCACCAACACCCAGAAAAATAATAACTTTTCTCTTTGAGGCAACTGTGGTGAAACTGATACAGATGTATGCACATCTTAAGCACAAAGTCATTCAATTTCTTCAACTTATATTGTGTTAATACATCCATGAAAAGGTGTCTGACCCTTCTAGGCTGGGCCTGATACACAGCAACCCTGGATCAGCTTAGTTTAACCAGTCCTTGCTCAATAACAAACTTTCTCATAGAAGCAAACAGCTTGCTCTCTTTCCTCCAGAAAACCTTGTCTTCTCATGTTCCTTTGCTTACCTGTCACTACATGAAAGATCCACCCTGGCTGTAAGTTCTGACACAGCTTTCTCATTAAGCACCACAGATGACTGTGCAGCCACAGAAAGGCTCTGTTCTGTATTTCATACTTCTGTCACATGAGAAGCTAAACTGCTAAGTATGGTAGCCACACTTCAGTTGGCATGCTTTGAACATGTGATTGCCATCATTTCGCATAAAGCCAGGCAATCAGCAGGAGTTCTAATCATTACTAGATAGTTTATTTTCACACTATTTTTCATATAGTACATAATTTTGGAATTCATATCGCTGAATGGGTTAGTAAAGATTAAATTAGACAATGTAATGATAATCAGGACATTGTGGTGACTGTAGAAGAACTAATTTGATTCTCTGAGAATTTGACAAGGGGGAGGGAACATGAACTAGAAGTTTTAAGTGTCTCTGAGATTTGAAGAGGATGGCATTAAACAGTAAAAGAAGAAAACTTCACAAGGTATAACTAGCTGTGATGTAATTAATTGAAAAATAAAAGCAAGGTTTGAAAATTAAAATTGAAAACAGTGATTTTATTTTTTTAATTAAAAAAGTAAATGTTACATTAGGTACTTTTAATTACATATGAAAACAGAGACAGTCTAGGATGATTTAAAAGTTGGTGTAGAGGATAAAACTGAAAGTAGCAAAAAGTAAAAAAAAACCCCAAAACAAATAGAATTAATAAAATGGCAGGGGAAAAAGCCCTAGAGAAGGAATTAATACACCTCTGTTTTGGCATTAGCACTTTCAAGGAAGCTCTGGCTGCCAGTCAGAGCCCCACTGGAATCAATGGGTTACTGTATGGGTGTGGATATCAACCAGCTCTGTGCAGTTTGCAGGCTCTTGGCTAAGATGTGAAGCTATCATCACCTTAACCACTGTGCTTGTATGCTATATCACATTTCCCCATCTGGATTCTGTTTTTTTGTCTCTTAAACCAAACTCTCCTTGGAGCAGAGACTGTCTCTTCTGAGTATTTAGCACTTAGCACAATGAAACCGTGATCCCATCTGCAATTTAGAAGAGTAACAAGTATTTTTAATGATATAGAATGTAAAGATTGAAAAAAAAAAAGAAGCAGAATTTGATCACCAAAGATGCTGGACTGGCCTAATAAAATTTGGGAGTTATTTTAATAATTCTGTCTAGATATTTACAGGTTCAGCAAATGTCTGTAAGAGTTACATCAAATCCAAATGTTTCAAAAATTGTTTTGGTGGTGTTTGAAAACACATATGAAAATTTTAATATAATTACTCACTATGTATAGAATCTCCTCTCCTTCAAAAAGATTTTAGCCAGTCAGTTGTGGGGTAGAGGTGCTGCTGTTTGAATTAGATCTCTTCTTACAGAAAGCTGATGGTGCAGATGACCACTGTACACCCTCTGTGTGGGCTCCACATCCCACATGCCCCACATCTTATCACTGGTGCTTATGGTGCCGTGAGTGAATGTTTCAAAAAGCCAGAAATGACTTGCAATCATGCCACTTTTCCCAAAACAGCAAAGAGGGGTTAGTTTCAGGATCCTGAAGACCTGAGGTGACCAAGTTAGTATTGATTTAAAGATTTCAGGAACACGCATCTTTTGAGCCCTCTCTGTCAGTACAAAACCACTCATAAGCATTTGTAATTTTTGAAAATTTTGGCCTAAGCTTCTGTCAACCACAGATGTTGACAGAATGGGACATACATACAGCTCATTGTATGAATTTAGATACCTCTGTAGAAATATTGTGTTGGCAATAGTGATATTTACAGCACCTTTATACCCTGGACAATGTCACTGTTCTTTGATGCTGAATATTCCCCTCAATGTACATCAGGGAACTGAGGTCCTTTTGGAAACTGTGGGGATATTTAGTTGAGCCATAATGGGTAAAAGAGAGAGCACCCCTGTGACTTTTAAATATGGAGCAGTGAGCTTACAAGATTCCTGAAATTCATATTAATTTCACATTTATGGTTACATATTTTTCATTTGGAAGTCAAAAAGAAACGGTAGCTGAATTAACAGGAAAAAAAAATTCTTATCACAAAACGATCTCTGCTGCTTTTATGGTTTTCCTGAATCCATAAATTTAGGTTTGAGAACCAGCAGTTCCTAAGAAAACAGGCATGGAAAGTCCATTCTGAGAGATTACAGACCCGATGCTCTCAGAGGCAAGCAGAGTGACCAGGCAGTAGCTGTGTCTAGGAGGTACAATTGTGACTTTCTCTGCCCAGCAGCCTTGCTGTTTTGACATACAGCTGTACTAATACTGCCATCACCCTTCAGATCCCTGCAGCTGGAGAAAGGCACAAGCTAGATCTGCTTTGATTTAATACATAAATATCAGTTTTTAAGGTGCTTTATTCACATGGGCACAATACATAATGACTCAACAATGTAAAAATTATGAGATTATGATTTGTGTCATTCAAGACACTGTACACAGGTAATCCTAGAAAGCTGGAGACTGACAAAAAACATATGGGTAGCTCTTAAAACTGTTCACTATTAACAAGAGAAATATGGTAAGCCACTGGGGAAACTTGACTGAATTTACATTTTTGTAGAGTTGTTGAAGATGTGTAGCTGGGCATATTGAAGTAAAATCTTACACATACAGCTAGTATATTCACATACATTGGCTAAAATTTTCAAATACCTAGGATTAAAATTTAGTCCTAAACTGATATTAAGTTTCCTAATTATGCATGGCTGTGGACCCTGTACTCATAATTCTCTGCTGAAGTCAGAGCTTCCAGTTGGGCACTGCCTGTGAATAATCAAGCAATTTTATTTAGAAGGCTAAATTTGGATGTCATAGCTTAATGCTGTAGATAACTCTCATCATGTTTGTTTATTTGCATGTTTCTCTGTTTGAAATGTTAAATATTCTGATTTATACTGTGATAATATGGCTTTTACTTTTAAAATTTTGTTTTATTTGGAGAGATAAGTAGAAACAGTGGGTGTAAAAAAGGTGATTTAAAAGCTGTGACCAAGCTGGGGTTTACTTACAGGGAGCCGTATTTTTTTCCTGACTCTAGTCATATGTGATATAATACAAGTGGTGATCTACAGTACACCCTGTACTTCAATTAGTGAAAGACTGATTTGTCTAATGGTATGATAACAGGGGCAAAATCTTAATGAGTCTACCTAGAGCTTTGCACATTGACTTCACAAGGGATTTGCATGATTAAGGCTCAGGAGCCATGGGCCACACGGGTCAAACCATATCTTGCTGCATATGGGAATCCAAAGCTTCTCTCTTTTTGTTTTGCTGGAGTTGATTCAAATTCACTGTGGTCTACATATGAAGAGCAGAACTTGATAATAGCTGATTTGTGACAGGAAACACAGTCAGCTCTGTGAGTGCTAATAGACACGAGGCAGTGGGGCAGGCCAGGGCATCCGTGTCACCAGCTCTGGGAGCAGGCTGGCCCCGGGTGACAGTCCCCAGCCACTCGCTGCCTGCACAGCCACCAAACCACTGTCATCGTTGCTGAGGGGTCTTTGTGTGGGGGAATGCTGGAAAATGAAGCTTTTTATATGTTGAAAAAATAAATTCTTGAGACCAGGTTTCTAGAAGGATGTATTATTGCTCTGTGAGACCGAACAAGAGAGTCAGGAAAAGCATGGATGCTTCAGTCCTTCTGTAGCAACTGTAGAAGCCCTGTGTGCCTGGGGCTAGGCTGCCTTAATCAACTGCTGTGTTGGGATGACAGAAAGGTAATTTTTGCCCCTATTCTTTCTTGTTAATATTCTTTTGCCGCCATGCAAACCCAGAGTGCTGCTGAAGGCATTGTGGAGCAGAAAGTGTGGGTCACAGCCGTGCGGGTGGCAGGGAGAGGGGCACAGACAGCTCCTGTGCCCATTTGCATTTCTGGAGTCAGGGATACCAGTCTCTGCCCAGAACAAGCTCTGTTTTCTCTGAGGTTTACAGAGATGCACAGGGCATCTGTGCATCTCTGTAAATCAGTGCAAAGCAGGCATGACAATGGCTCCAAGTTGACACTATAAATAGCAGACCTGACCTGTGCATCACAGAGGCATGAGCCAAGGTTTGTCCAAATGTTGGAAAAGCCCTGTGCCCCCAGCAGCCCACCATCCTCCCTCCTCTGAGGTGTTTCAGCCAGGGTGAATATCTTTTAGGGTACCAAGGACACTAATGTGAGTGTTTTTTGTGTGAGAGAGCTGTTGGGACTGTCTCATTTCTGAAATTTCTGAATTCATGATGATAAACTAAAATCCTCCATTTCTTGCAAAACCAAATCAAGCCCATATACTTTTTCACATTAGATACTGGTGACATCTTGTAAAATTTAGCTTTCCATTTAATTGTCTAGTTCTCCATATTAAGACACCTTTTTGCCTATTATGCAAACATTCAGGTAGATTTATATTAGGTGCATTATAAAAAGTGGGGATAGGTAGTAAAGATTATATTGATGTGCATAAGACAGAAGACAACAACACATGGAGAAAAAAGATATACGACTGGCTGGAAGCATTGCAAGCTAACACTTTACTAACTTGCCACATGTGTACATCACATAAGCAGCTGAAAATATTTAATAGTGAAGGCTCACACAACTGCAGTGCACTCAGTTTGGGGGAAGCGTATGCAGCTGTTACAGATTTAAGTAGTATTTTCTTTTCCGTTGGTGACACTGAAGCAAAAAAAATACCTATAACTGAAAGATTATATGTTAAAGACAGGCTGTAATGAAGCATGACGTGGAAGTAAAAATAAGTATTAGGAAGAGGAAAACTACTGCATTCTCTGAAAGTGCAGACATGGACTTTAAATACAGATAAGCCTCTCCTTTCTCTCCCTCTGGGATTTCCTTTGTTTAAGGACTTGCTTTGAATGACTTTCCAAAATGGACTAGTAGCACAAAATTTAATTTACACTATTATGAGGACACAAACGATATTTTGTGTACCAAAACTTTCAAATGTGCTATGTCTGTCTGTGTTATTTATTTTTTAAATAATGATGGTTAAAGAACAAATGTTGTTACTTATAATGCTTCCAGTATCCTCAGAGCTTGTTTACTATAGTCTTTTCACTTCCTATACAATCAGAATCTAGTTTAATTATATAAAAGCATCCTCCATAAAAAATAGTGCAAAATGCTTTGCAGAGAGAGATAAAGAAGAGAAAGAATGTTTTAGGCAGATTGCCACAGTGACTCTCAATGAGATGAAAAATAATCTCTGAGGATAGACTACCATGAACATAAAAACATCAGAAATAAAGGAGAAATAGCAGCAGAATTATTTTTGAAACATAGATCGAGTTTAAGAGCCACAGAAGAAGGAAAAAGGGAAAGGAAAAGAATGGAAAGGAAATGAGTTGTGTAACAACAAAAAAAGGAAAGGAAATTGGAAAGTTTTTAGACGAGATTTAAGAACAAAGACATTTCCGGGAGAGGAAGATAAGGCAGCAGCACAAAAAAAGGGGAAGAACATCCATGGGGTGTAGGAAATCACAAAAGAAAGAAGAGTGGCTTAGCTTATGGGCAACATCCAAGGATTTGGAAAACCTGGATACTGTTGTCTGGGTGCCTTTTGCCTCTCTGGACTTTCTTACCTATGAAATGGAAAATAGGTTATGTGATGAGGCATGAGTGTCTCAAGAGACTTCTGAGAGAAAAGCCTTGAAGGGGCTATGGAGCAGTTGCATAAAATTAAGATATGGCCTGTTGATCTTCCCTGGTGAGGTAGAAATGTTCAAGTGTTCTTTATAGTTGATAGGTAAATTATTTTGTAGCAAATTACAAGGAGTAGGAAGGAGCTGTGACTAAGCTGACATAGAACATAGGGAAGAACAAGGAGAGCTGTGATACTTAGAGCAGATATAGTGATAAAAAAGATAGAATTAAGAATAAGAAGGCCTAGGAGGAGAATAGGGAACAATTTATTTTAATAAAGATGAAAACCTCCTTCAAGGGAGCTGAATAGAAAACTTTTGTTGTAACTGGAGGAAAAGCCAAATGTAGCCTTGTGTTATGCCAGCTTTTACCATTTTTCTCCACAATATGTATTCCAAAAATAAATAAAATCCTCCCACAGAGAAGCTTTGAGAGTGAGGTGCCCCACAGGTTGGCCAGTGTTGGCTGAACCCAGAAGGGTGAAGATGGGAAGGGACCCATCTGAGGGTCAGGCAGAAATTTTGTTCCTCCTGTCATGAGGAGCAAATGATGAGGAACAAACATAGAGCAATGATTTGCTCTTTTGCAATTTCCCCTAGAGGTTACTTTCTCCTCCTCTTCTCTGGAGTGCTCAGGTAGGCTTTCCTGCCCCACCTGCCAGTGCCTGCCATGGCTATATTGACATGTGATTTACATTTGTGATGTACTAAACAGTGATGCAGTCTGTCCCATGTATTTAGTCAGATGAACCAAAGGAAATGGCTTTCTGCTGCAAGATCTTAAAATGTGCTGAGGAGATACTGAAACTTCCAAGAAGAGCAGCTAGAGCAGAAGAGCTAAAACAGGGCTGTTTGACTCAAGAAATAAACATCACCAAGCATTCACAGAAGTGAAGACTCTCTTAAAGCCACTCTTTAAGCTATACTTTTACTGTACCCATGGCATGAATTTTGCTTTGTTGTCCAAAAGCTACAAAGCAGCATAGAGCCCGCTGTACTCAGACAACATAATTCACAAGCATGGTGGATCTTTCTGAGGACTTTCCAAACGAGCTACTCTATACTTTGTGAACTTTTACACATACCTTAGTTCTCTTAAAATGTTTATTTTATAGTCTACTTTACATCTTACTATACCTAAAAACTTGAAGGGCATCACATTTAATAGTGGAGTCCATCAAATGTGGAGATGGGAGAAGGAGAAATGGGGCAGTTATCTCTGTGCCACTGCTCCACCCACACTCTTTGAGTAAGTCTGCACAATGACACTTGAATGAAAGCCTAAGTAAATTCTGGTTGATAACTGCATGGAACAAATGTGGAACAAAGAAGCTATGCTCTACTCTTTATCTGTTGGAAGAATGAACTTGTTGCTGCTTGATCAGTTCCTTGTCCTTCACTAGTACTTGAGTTCCTCTTTTTGCTGAGAGAGCATGCAACTTTGCAGTGCAGGGCTGTGTTATATTTCCTGACCTTTGACACTTTTTTCCCCACAGAGATTTAAAGGAGTTAATATGGGAAGCAGTTTTTGTCTCACTTTGGCTTTTAAATAGCAGAGTCTATTTATTTCTCATTCAGCAAGCCTCAATTATTTGTTTGTAAAAAATCATTTGGTAACCGGTTTAATTCATCCTTCATGTAACTACACTGGAAAACAATAACGTTACACAAGAGATGAATTTAACAAATATATAACTCTTGTAGGGACAAAAAGAATTCTTTCTAGAGCTGTGTGAAAGGTTTATTATACATGCCTGATTTACTGTATTTCTACAAATCTGAATGTTAGAGCCCATTTGCCTTTCTTCAAAAGGACTTAATCTGAAAGCAGGCCCAAATGTTGAACCACCACTTCTGCTTTTTTAAGAAAAACTGATTTGATTATGCTTTTGCTGAGGCTGTATAATGCTTCCTGGCAAGTGCTCCATTCAATATTTGCAATGTTGGGCAAATCCACACAGCTGCACAGCAAGAGAACTCATGTCAAGAGTTCCTGCCTAGCTCCAGGTTCTCAAGGGCTGGGTGAAGTGGTGGTGCTAGTGGGGAGAAGGAGACCAGGCAGGGCTGTGTGGCCTCTGTGTAATGTAAGTCATGTCTCTGTCATGCTGTTCTTTCTCTCCTCTTCCCCAGGCCTGGAGCACACAGAGGCAAACATCTTACTTTTGGACAAGGTTTTGATTTTTTCAACTGTATGCACCCACACACACCTGTGATACTACATACAGTGTAGTGTCTCCCTAAATTCATGTTGTGTCTGTAACCAAGGTTTGCAGTGAATGTGGTGTGTGTGATTTGTGCTCTGAGGAGGTGATGCCATGCCCTGGAGAGAGCAATAACGCATGACTCAGGACCCAGGACTCCTAATCCTGGCTGTGCTGCCAACCTGCTGCACGGACCTAGGCAAATCACTTGACCCAGATTCCCAAAGACAGATAAGCACCTCAGATCTTTAAATAGTGACATCCAGGACACATTTATCTGAAGTGCTGGATGCAGCTTATAAGTAGGCCTACAATGGGGCTGCAACTGGGTGACTGGGCAGCTTTCTCTCCTACTTTTAAAGCTGTATCTGTTCTTCATCTACCTTCACTATTTCAGCTCCATCCAAATGCTGAGATAATGCATTTTGCAAGGAGCACCAACATTGTACCGTGTATATGGAAAACCATGGAAAAACTCATCTATGGTTGGTGGCCTATAAGCCCTGCAGTGAGAGTTTTAAATTAGGTGCCCCACTGCCATGAGAACCTGGGGTTTGAAGATGTGCTTGTATTCAGAGTACATGTAAGACAGAGATTTAGGGAACATGGAGGCAGAGAAGTGGGAGTTACCCGGCTCATTTGGTAGTTAGAAAACCAGCCTGGGGTGGTGAAAATGCAAGTTCAAGTCTCTAACCCAAGCCAGGTATGCTAGGGATGATTTGGCCACAAATCCCAAAAAGTGTTTGAACCAGTAAACTACCAAAAACTCTGTGAAATATCTTTTTATTTTTTTGGGAATTACAGGGCAGGGAAGGAAAATCAAGCATGGCAACTGAGTCATGAGTGAGTTTTTTTTTTTTTGCATAGAGTCCAAAGAGGCACCAGGACAAACTGAGCATACCCAAACCCCATTCCAGGCTGGTGTTCCAGCAGGAACAATAAAAACTGTCAGTAAGGAGAAGAAAGGCAGCATACAGTTAAAAGCTGTGATGTCCACTGTGTCTCTGAAGAACCACCTGTGTGTCCTTCTAGGTTTTTGTTTTTTTTTGTCGTCTCATAAGGGCAAGGGACGCTCTCCAGGGCATTATTAGCACGTGTGGAGGTGACCCTGCACACAGAAGAGCACGACCTTGAACCTTGCTGCCACAACAGCAGGCAACACTTCTACCATTTGTATGGGAAGCTTCAGGAGAGGCAGGGGCACCAGGATGCCAGGATCCTTGGAAAATCACGGTAAGAACCTATAGATGGTGCACAAAATAAGCATTCATGCCCTTCAGCTCTGGCCATGTTCTGAGTAATGTGACAGAACTGTGAGGGGCCTCTGTTTCTCATGATCAAAGTGGTGAAAGTATTCAGGACTGCTCGGTGGCCTGGAAAAGCCTGGTACAGTGCAAGATGGAGTCCGGGTTAAAAAAACCAACATATTTTATGAGTAGATCTGGAAGCAAAACAGCTGACTGCCTCTTTCAGCCAGGCTTTTATACATGGTCGTAGGGTATTTGGGAATCCATGAATCCATGCTGACATCTGCACACTTAGAATCATGATGCTGCAGGCCCTAAGTATATATTTAGACTGCATCTACAAACCTTGCAGAAAAACATTAAATCAGCAAAATGAAAAAAAAAACCCAAACAAAAAAGAGACATAAAAATGAGCTGGCTACTCTAAAACACAGATACAGTAATTATTTCAGTCTTTTGCTTTGGGGTGTACCAACTGTTTACAATTTACTGTTTGGCAAGCTGGGTGTTCTCATTTCCCTCATGGTTCAGGAGTCAAAAACATATGCTACCTTTAGTAATGAACTCTTCCAAGATTTGAAACTATCCATATTCATGTCACAAGAAATGTTTACACAAGAGCAAAATGCTCCAACATCAAAATAAATCAGTAACATCTCAGAGTTTATATTTCCATATGCTTCTTTGGCATAATAAACCAGGCGAAGGGCTGCTGTTGTAAAATGGAGTTTAATTAAAAACAAAAGAAAAAGAACTTTATCAGAAATCATGGGCATCCAAAAATCATGCAGAATAATGCATGGATTCAACGTAGTCTAAAGATTTATCATCTATCAATAGAAACAAGAAAATGCAATATAATCATATTCTCTACACACCTTGCATATTTTCCATATTATGTGCATAAATTATACATTCATTTTCATAATTATGGTAACATTCTAGTTTTCACATAAACTGCTATTACTCCTGGGTACCAGTAAGTTTACATCTACCAAGGCTACACGCTAATTACATTTTCTTTTTATAATGTTATCTATTTATCAAGTTTAGCTTCTTAATGGAAATTAATAGACTAGGTCTCTGCAGTAAAAAAAAATAATCAGAGGTAACATAGTGTTTTGGGTATTTTTCAGCTTTCATATTATTCAAGCTTAGAGGGCTTTGAGTGCTTGATTGGTGATTATAGTGTATGAAATAAGTTATAAAACCAATGTCCAGGACGTGGTTGGGAAGGAGTTAATGATTTCCCTTTTGCTAGAGGAGGTCCACAGCTGCCTGAACTGAGTGCAGGGATTTTCAGGGTAGCCAGCTGTGGGGATTTAATTGATTCACCCACCAGCCTATAAAGGGGGGTACTACAGGGTGGCTCTAAATCCTGCTGTGATTAAGGGAGGAGGAGGTAATTTAGGGTGGATATTGTAGCTGTGAGAAGACCTAAGAAGGAATGACTAGATGGGTAAATACTTAATGTTATTTTTTCTTCTGAATGTCAAGAGAAGAAATGAGGAATTTTTTGTTTGGCTGGTTTTTATTTTTTTACATGAGTTTGAAAAAAGAGTGCTCTTTCTATTTTTCTAATACTTTCTTTTTCTAACTTTTAATGGAGCTCTGTAATACCCTTGCTTGGATCTAAAGTTAGGGCAGCAAGAAAGCTTGAACTGTAGGGACATCAGTGGATGGGAGATGTGCCTCAGCCAGTTGCAGCGGATGGGTGCAGGCAAGAGTGAGGAATAATCCCACAGTGTGTGGGATGCTGGAGGAAATCTCCTTGTCTATATATACAGGAGGGTGAGATCTTAAGCAGTCTTGGCTTTCAGATCTGCAGTTACCTGTTTGCTGTTCAGTTGAGTGCCATAGAAGGATTGTTTACTTTCCCCGGACACTTGACTGCTTTTAGCAGCAGTGTTTATCAACACCTGGCTTATCCCCTGGGTGGGTTTCCCTTCTTTTTCTCTCTCTCTGAATCAGAGTATTGTCAGAAATCTGCAACTTGTTCTACAGGGGCAGAAGTGGTGTTGTAACACCTTCTGTAAGAACCAGCTTTGACTCTATTTTGAGTTGATCCTCAGCACTTTTTTTCCTTCCTCACCTGTAGTGATAGAGGAAGTTTCCTTCCTCACCTCCATCTGCCTTGAGGTTTGCCAGGTTTAAGCATGGTAATTTACCTGAGGAAACAGGCTTTATTGAGGGTAAGAAATTCTACATAAATGTAAGACATTAATACCTAGCGGCAGCCTATTTTGAAATTACAATATTTTAGTTGTAACATATTCTATTTCTAAGTTACTTTAGAAACAATTTATGTATTTCAAGCACTATTTACATCCACTTGCACCTCCTCTGGCAGTAACTCTGCTGTAGTTGAAATGTGAATCCAGAGAGAGGGTACCACAGGCTTCATTCTAAATAACATGTTGTATCTGAAGAATAAAAGTTAACATTTTTGTCTAGCACCTCATTCTAGCAATTATACACTGCTTATACAGATAATTAGGGTCTCTGGGATGCTTTGCACAAGTCTAGAAAAGAGCCATGAGCCTCATGTGAGGCATTCAGAGGTTGCTGCAATGTGCCACACTTCCATGGCTTCCAGTTAACATGTCCTTTAACATGGCAGGTGTGCTCCAAATCTTATTGGGGTGAAGGCCTGGATGTGTAAGCATCTTCCCTGTGCAGCAGACACACTCCAAGATTTTTCTAAGTATTGGTGTATAAAAGCTGGCTTTCACTGGTATTTTGAAACCTTTCACAAGTGATTTTTGTAGAGTCCTGCTTCTATAAACACAATGTGTTGACTCAGGATATTGTCATGGTTGAAGTGTTCTCAGACCATTTTCCCCCTAAGATTTGAAAAGCTCACTTATCTTTTGCCCTCATTAAGATCGGCTACTGCCTATGAAATACCTTATGTATTCAGAATGCTCAGCGAAGTGTTAATCATTGACACAGGAGATGTTCCAAGTGTTGTGAGTGCTGTATGTCAGCCAAAGTCTCATCAGCCCATGAAATCTGTTCCAGATCCTCTGGCTATAATTTATTGCTGGATTATTCTTTATTAATCCTTGATAGGGTGCTCTGCTGTTGTATACAACAAGAAAGGAGATGGTATTTGTTCACTTAAGTGGCAAACAGAACATTGAGAAGTGATGTGGCTGTTGATGGCAGCCTGTGGTTTTTTATTGGCCAAGATTTTCAAAAGGTCACTGACAGCACCTTATTGCAGTGCAGTCTCCCAGGAATATTTGAGGACACAGGGTAAGCAGAGACTCAGAACCTCCCTCAGAGCTCTTCAGCTTTCCCTCAAAGCCAAGGGGTTGTTCACCTACAT
Organism: Leptocoma aspasia; assembly: GCA_013399835.1. Lineage (NCBI taxonomy): Eukaryota > Metazoa > Chordata > Aves > Passeriformes > Nectariniidae > Leptocoma > Leptocoma aspasia. The sequence continues at coordinate 58,777 of VXAX01004999.1, forward strand.
TCAGTGTGTTTCTGAATGATCCCAGGAATAACCTATTATAAAATTGAGAGAGCGCCAGTCAGCCTTAAACTGTGTAAAACCCAAATTGGATCTAACATACAGGAAGGGTTTAGATAAGCAGTCTTGTACTTGTGAGATTATCTCTAAAATGACTCATATTCAGTTTGCCTCCTGCTATTAAAATCTCCATCACCCTTGGATCATAGCAGAGCCCAATGAAACATCACCCTCTTTCCTCTCTCCCTTTGTGTTAATGCTTTTTCAAGACATAACATTGCTCAGAAACATGAAGTGTGTCCTGAGTAATTTTTTTACAATGTTCAGAAGTAATTTTGTTAGAGCAACTGCAGTAGCTCAGACGAGGGCTTGTCTAATATTACTGTTTTTATAACAGTGGCTAAAATTGGTTGTCAAGGGAAGATTATACAGCATGCTCAAGGCAAATGTGTAAAATCTGTCCACTGAGTATTTTTCTGGCTTCTAACTATTCTGGCTCAGGGACTTTAAGACCACTGTGGCTTGTCTGTTTACAAACCCTCTCCAGCTCTCTTTTCAAGTACTTATTAAGCCTGCCCTTGAACCCAGGAAAGTTTTGTTTTTGCCACATAATTTGGCAAGGATTTACATAATTTTGCTACATATGAATGAAGAACTGCTTGTGGGTTTTGAATTGGGATCAACTGGCTTCCTTTGGCCACCATGCCCTGTACTGAAAAAAGGAAAGAACAATTAATCTCTATCTCATGGTGTGGACCTTCATAATTTTTCCCCTAAGCCATCTCTTTTCCAGGATGAAAAGTCTTAGCTGACTGAGTCATCCCTTGTATAGAAGCCATTCACCTTTATTGCTCTTCTCTGCATATTTTCCAGTTCTAAGACATTTTTCCAGGTGGAGGTCTTATAATTAACCACAGTTTACAAAATGTGGGAGAAGCATGGATTTGTACAATGAAAGAATAGATGACTTTATTTTTGTTTTCTGTTCCTTATGTGTGAATGACCTTAGTGTTACCAGGTACCTGAGTGATATTTTCATGGTACTATCAAAACCCTAAGACTTCCTCTCCGAGGGATGTTGACTACCTCAAACCAATGCTTTTTAGACATAGAGCAAGCACTGTTTTCACCAACAATTATTATTTTACCTTAATCTGCATATTAGTAATGCAGCACCCTCAGTTATTGGATTATTTTTCCTGAAGTATTATCTTGATATTCATTCTCTGACTTTCATTTTCAGCATATCTTGTGAGTTCTGTAGCTTCCATTATTGTCTTAGACTGGATCTCAAACCCAGTTTTCACAAACAGACAAAACCCCCAAATATCTTTCTGAGGTATACATTTAAACCTTTTTTATACATTTTGAAAAGAAGTATTGTATAGAAATAATTCAGTGGAAAAGAGTAGTTGATACTCAGGAGCTGGAAGGGATTTTCTGTGTAAAAGAGGCAGCATTTAAGAAAAATAATGAGAGAAGGTTATGAAGAAGCATTAGGAAGAGTGGTGTGCGAAGAGCACAGCCAGCAGGAGGTTTACTATGAGGAAAGGAGAGCTGACACACAGGAAGGACTGGTAGAGTCTGGTGCCTTGAAGCAAAGATGAAATACTAGAATACGATACAAAAGGTGAAGGGGAAGCCATTGAAGGAACTTGAAAGGGAATTTGTATGCTAAGAAATGGGGAAAGATGATGTAATACCTCTTGATTTCACCAAGAAGGAAACAGATTCAGGATAATTTTTCAGGTATTTTCCTAGTGTTCCAAAGCACAGACAAGAGTATAAAAGTGAGCACACTGAAGTAGTGCCTCATTGTGTGGGGCCCTTAAGAGCTACTGTGACAATAACTGCTGCTGAAAGGGTTGATGCTTGGCTTTGGCTGTGGAAATCTGATGAGACCTGCAAAATGTCACCTGATAGAAAACACAGAGATTTTAGAATGTCCTTCCAATAAGCTGGCCACTATTGGAGAGGGCAGAAAATATCTGACTGTTTTTGAGGGAGTATTAGCAAGCTGTCATCTGTACTCCTCATGCTGAGGGTAGATCAGAACCAGGACTCATCTTCATCACTCACAAAAAGAGCCCCATGGAAGATGCTCTCTCTTCCTGTCTTTGCATTCCCCAGGACAGGCTTCCCTGACTTCAATCATATTCTTTGTGATACTTGGCTCAAATCCTGTATACGTGGACATTGTCTTAGCACTCATTCTCATTTGATGATTCCTACTTATGCTTTTAGTTAGGAAACTTAAAGAGTATTTGAGATTCTCAGCTAGTGTACATTGATGTAGACCTGTAAGCTTGTCATCTTTATCATATCTGCATCTTGGTTCCTCTATTAGAGGAAGTGGGAATGATGAAACCACCTGTAAAATGCTTTGATGAAAAATGCTTGCAAGAAGTGAGTATTTTATTATTTTGACAACTTTTTCCAGCTGATAATATCCATGAGCGTTTCAGTATGTTTCACTTCACCTATTCAAAATGGGGAGAGATCTGGGGTATAAGGAAGGAAGAAGCAATTTATTATTAAATCTGGTCATTCCTCCTTAATAATGATATACAAAGGACTGGACTTTTTGACAAAGTATAACGGGAGAAAAGACATGTTTTCACCAGATGCATAGAACATAAACCAAGGTATAGTAGAGATATTTGTCAAAAGATAATTTGGGATACTAAGCGTGCATTTGAGGTGCTTTCTTTTTGTTTGAGGATTTTTTTCTCCCTGAGAGGAGAATAAAATACCTTTAGGGCCACCTAACTATTTTTAAAAGGATTTCAGATGATTAAGTCTGTATTTGAATTATCAGGTTCATACTGCCCCAGGCCTAAATGTTATACCAGGTGGTGAAGCAGGAATCTATAGGAATATAATTGTTTTCTATTCACATTTTGATTAAATTTTGGAAGAAAACATTTTGTTTTTTGTTAGGGAATTGTTTTAATTTTTTTGAAAAGTACAAAAGATTTTTTTTTTTACAGACAGTGTTGTGTTAGAGCTCTCATATCTGAAATAGGTTGATTTTTCAGTACTCTAAAAATCAAAACATTTTCTTCTGATCTTCTGTAATCTTACTTCTAGAAATGGAACAAAGAAATTACTAGAGCTTTACATTTAAAATAAAACATCAACAGATAAAGTGCATGAATAATTGTGAATGTGGCAAAAAGCGAATCAAGCTGAGGGTTGAGAATATTTCATAAAATATTGAAAGCCTGCAACTCATGCATGCTGCATAACAGCGTATGTAGTTAAGTTTCTGCACTGGCTGGCACCTCAGACCAAAGGGTTCATATATCTGGCTGCCTTTAGAAAGCATGTGAGGCATTAGGTCTTAACCTTATCACAGTTATTTTAATGATGATGTTTTTATGTTTAATTTAACTGGAAATCATGTTAGTGGAGTTTTGACTGCTATGTCAGAGAGCTTAAAATCCGAGCTCAAGTTATTTCAAAAGCTAAGAATTTGTCTAGCCTGTGATGTTTAGTCAATGTGATCCACTCAAGTGTGGAGCTGTCAGAGAGGACACCAGTGGATGGTGCTTAATCTGCTCAGCTTGGAAGGGAAGTCGGACTCTGAGTATGAAGTTTTTGATCTATCTCGGTTTCTGTTAAATAGCCAATTTATGGATTTGTTAAGGGCATTAAGGGAGTCACAATGGCCTACAAAACACTGTGCCATGCCATAGTGCATTTTCTAGTCAGATATCCATGAACTGTTTACTTTTGCTGTATGGGAAATGATTGTTTCTGTTTAGTTTATTCACTCTGGTGTCTCATACAGTGCTGGGTAAATACTTCAAAAACCACATTGGCAAGTGTTGGTTCAGATGAATCCTGCACACCCATGTAAGCAATCATGAGGCTTTCTGTTTGCTTTCTTTTCCACAGGCATTCACACATTCAGTTTCTGCGTAGTCCAAGAAATATAAATTTAGAATGACTCTGTAGTTTTTGCTGGAGCATTCTTGTAGATCCAAAATCACCCTCTGGCTTCCTGTCTCTGCTGATGTGCTCTTGATCATGTGTAAGAGATCATCTCCCTGTCCGATTCTCCACACAAATTAAAAATAAAAATCTTCCTGGGGAACCCTGAAGAGTTTATGGTTGAGGCGATGATCAGACTGAGGTGAACCTCTGGTAGTGTTGTTTTCCCTCAGGATTTTCTCACCATGCAAATCACACACTTTCAACAGGCAGATTTTTTTTCTTTTGCCTCATAGATCATGAATACACCAGCCTGTGCACCAGGCTAGGAAATAAGATCATGAGTAGGACATTGGTGGCATTGCTTGAGCAGGAAAAACCTGTTTATGTGATTGTTTGGGAATGTGCTTTATGTGGGAAAGGTTCAGATTTAAATCAGTTTCCCTGACATGCTATTCATACAATGTTCCAGGAGAAACTGAAGCAAAACCATCCTAGTATTTTCAAGGAAAACAAGAAAATTACGTTCTCTCTCTTTTTGTAAAAATTGTCTAAAAGGTCTTGCATTTAAGAATAAATGAGTCAAGAAATGCAATGAGCCTAGGTTTGGGTTTTTTTGCTTGATTGGTTGGTTTGTTTCCTTCACCTGACCTGCTCCAGCTCTGAACTCCAAGCTATGAGGCAGCAAAATTTCACATAGCAGCTTGAAATGGTGTTTTCATCAAACCTTAGTGCTTGTTGAAAATTTGGTCTGGGAAATATTTTTACTGAGTTTGGGCAAGCAGCATTCTCACCAGTGAAAGCCATTGGTTTATGGAGCCTAAAAGGACCTCTGCCTACAGCAAACCTTGTGCAAAGGCATACAAGGTTTATTAACCACCCAACCCACTATCACTGGTTAGAGATAACGTCACACATGGCTGGATTCAATGGTGGTGGGCTGTGCATAAATACAGTGTCTGAAAAATTCTTGCTTCTACCACACTTTGACATGAAAGGGTTTTTACCTGAAAGTAAATGAAATATTTGTTTTCATTTTGATTAATGAAAGTACTTGCAAAATTTTAAAATGAAACTTGAAATTGCTAGAAGTTGTCTTCTTTCTTGGCCCTGTAACAGCCTTTATTTTTCATTCTTATAAGTTACATGATATTGTCTAGGAAAAAATTATACCTGATCTTAATCTCCAGGCGTGCTTTTTCCAGAGAGAAACCAGTAGAACATTTACAGTAATTAACATATTTTCTGTCTTCTCATTTTGTTAATGATATCTCTTTGAAGGCTGTGCAGTAATTACTGCCCACAGAGGTACGTACTCTGAAATAAATTAATGACCAGTGACCAATAATGATTATAGATGTAATCATCCATTGTGGAATATAGGCTAAAATAGATACTAGGAACAGTGTTGGAAGCAAAAGTAAACTGCAGTGTTAGGCACTGCTCAAATTATTTTAGAAATTGATCAGAAAAATTTAGAGTAACTTATTTTCTAATCATATGGTAATTTTACTATTTTTTCAGTTTTTATTTCTAAATCATTTACTCAACAGACTGATAGAGCAATAAGTAAAAAGCTAATCCTACACCAGCTATGTGTTTTCGGTGAAACCTATTTTAGAGATATGAGTTTATTGTTAAATGTTGTAAATTTGACAGATGAGTTTTCAAACCAGAATTAGGACTTAAATTTAATTTCATATAAGCATGAGTTTGAAAATCTCAACCCCTAACTTCTTTTTCAGCAATTTCACTTGTTAAAAAATACTGCAGATGAAAACAATCTCCTGCCTGTGCCTGTTCAATTTTGAACTGATATTTGCATACAGAATTTAAAGGTTTAAAGGTGGAGAGTCTCCAGTAGACAAATATGTTCTTGCCACTCAAAGAAAGCATGAAACATATACCTAAGGTTTCTTAAAAATTAAAATTTAATAAAGCAAGCGCTTGTCTTTTGTTCAAGGCAGCAATTTATTTTTAAAATAGAGTTTAAAAAAAATCCAGTGGCAATTCTTTAAAAACTTCACTGATTGAGAGCATGATTCTTTTTCAAACAGCGTAGTTTAGAAGCATTGTTGAAATCCAATAATTTGGTTGTTCACCAGTAGGAAATAGACATCTTAAACGTCTTAAATATTTGACCCTTTGGCCTTGCAAAGCACATTTTCACTTTAGCAAACCTTAATATGCCCAGGGTGGTTTGGATTAACATCTGTAGTGTCCTTACCTGTCTTTAGGCGTTCTTGGGTTAAAGAAATACAGCTTTAGAAAATAAGCTCACCTGGAGGAGTTCTGTACTTTGCACCATACAGCAATAGGTGATGTAAAAGTGGCCCTTTTCTTAAATCTTCAGTGTTCTCATCTTTGAAACCATGAATTTTGGAGGTATGTGTGAAAGAAGAGATGAATACCCATTGAATTTTGGCCCGAGACCTTTATGTTCTTAAATTTACCCAAATCAATGGATTTAGCTGCATTTGAGCACTAGTTAAGATACACTATCTCACAGTGGGTTAGATTCTGACTTTTCTTTTTAAGTTAATGCCAGCATAAATAGAAAACATGCACTGCAATGAACAATATGGGAGAGGGGGACTCTATAAAATCCAAATGTGCATATAAGCAGCCACAAGTCCATTATCTGAAGTGGTTATGTCATCTTACACCAGCAGAAAACTCAGCCCCTCTACATTTGATTCCTAAATCTCACCTTACATCAGTTGTTCAAAGGTTCAGATGAATAAGATATGTCTCTGTACAGTGTGTTTTAAATTAAAAGCTAGTGAAAAGCATGTCTCTCGATTTCTGGATGACAGTCTTGGAAAATGTGTTTCAACTGGCAGCTGCCCTTTTCCTGTGTGCCTCCACCCTCACCTAGAAACCAGCATCCAGCCGTGTCAGAGCTGATACACTTGAGAAAACCAGCAACCCCTCTCTGCTGCTTCCTCCCTGGTTTGTTCTGGGTTTGAAAGGGCAGCATGTACAGGGCAGAAATATTTCTTGAGGGTATGGGAGGTTGTTCTCTCATTTGAAGGAAACCAAGACTTCCAACTGATTTTAATTTTATTTTTAATGTTCATGGGAACCAGTCTTACATGCCTGACTGGATTCAGAGTTTGGATTTTTGGCAGGTTTTTATTTGAGCCCAGCTTGGCTGTTTTTCAAAATGTCCAGATTGCTCACATTAAATCTGAATAAGCACTACCCACTAGTTTAATCAGAGTCATCTGGTATACCTCTAATTAGTGTTAGTTAAAGTTGAAATACTTAATAACATAAAATGCAGCATTTTTGGGATTTGTTTTGTAAACTCCTAAGTGTAAAAACTGTAGAAGAGAAAATATCTTTTACAGTATTATTCAAAAATTGGAATACATGAATTATGATGACAATAACAAAATGGTAATAAAATAAGGCTAAGTTCCCAAAAAATACCATCTTTATCCATTTAGACATGCATACACATATACAGTTTTTTGATACAAATGCATTTATGAACTTTAGTTGTTGTTCCTGCTAATACAATAATTGACTGTAACTGTATATTGTGCACAAATCAGTACAACATGTACACATCTGGGAGTATTTCAGCAATTAAATAAGCATGTGACACTGTGGGTTTAGATGTAAATTGTTTCCTGGTCTTAACCCATTGCAATAAATGATATGTAAACAAAGTGTTATAGAAGTATCTTTCTGTTTGAATTCAATCTATGTTTTGCCTGAGCCAGGAACAGACCATTACTGTGTTACTGTAGATTGTCAAAAATGAAGCTTGAAAATTATTATACTTGTGCAGTTATTGGTACTTAAAGGATCAAAACCCTGTACAAATCTAATTTTTTTTTATTATGATCTATACCTACGTGGTGGTTGTTTATGTGGAATTCTTCCTGAATTCTTGCCTTTGAAGATGTTTTAACTTTTATTATGTCAAGACATAGGTCAATTAAAACAGCAAGCCCTGCAGTTTGATTGTTTTATTAAAGTGTTCACCAAATCAGTAATGCAAGATTTGACTTTGATTTTTCAGGTGTCCCTTCTAAATCCTAAAGAACTGGTGAACCACACTTTTGTATTTTGTAGATGAGCTATTGTTTTTATGTTTGTAATGTAACAGTAGTGCAAAAAGCATCTGTTTTCTCAGATTTATGTCTTCAGTTCTTGTTTCTCAATCATGCTTCTATTGATACTCTGGACATAGAAATATAATTTGTATTTTTTTTTTTGGACACATTTCAGCTTCACTGTTCAAAGATTCAATGGATCATGATTACAGAGGTGGTTTTTTTTTTGTGTTTTTTTTTTTTTTTTCCAAGGGCATCTGTTCTTAGCCACAGCTGAGGATGGGGCCCACTGAGCTGACTGGAAGGATCCACCTAGAATTTGTTGAATTAAGTCCTTGCACCTGGATATAATTGTCATGCTGCTGTGCTGGGGTTTTCTTAAGCTACTGGTAAAACAAATTAGCTCAATTTAAAGTGGCATCCAGTAGGGAAGCAACAACTCACCTCATATAATGTTTTTCAAATAATTATTTTTCTATTGCCAGTTTTGCTCCATGAGTATTTTCCTAGAAGCAGGATGAATTGTTAGATTTTTTTTTTAAAGTTAAATGCAAGAAGCAAAAAAAGCATTATATTCTGTGTATCTGCTGAGTTACAAGTATTAGAGTGCTATGTGATTATTGATTTTGTGTGACTGTCTCTTAGATAAATATGTGTATAAATAATATCTAAATACACATTAAAAGGAAGGCAACAGCAGATAAAATGCATTTTAAAATGCAGCATCACAACACCACCTTTACCCTTCCAGAACCTCCAAAGCAGTCTCTGCACACACTTCATGTATTTTTTGCCAGATTTAGCACTGTAATGGTATAACTGCTTCTACGTTTGGGAAAGATTAATGCAAGTTTGTTTTTTTTGTTGAACAAAAAAGTAGACAAAGGTAGCCGTTTATGTCTGACATGGGAATTTGTATAAATACCATGGGATCTCATTTCCTTATGTATTTTAGAGCTGTTTGAACTTGGCAACAAAATTCACAAGCTTCCTGGAAGGTCCACAAAGTTCATCACCTCAGTTGGACTTGCAGTGGCAGGACTTCACATGAATCCCTGGAATGTGTGCATCTGTGTTAGCTTCAGCTTTTCATAATATTCCCCAAATGTAGACTCTGGGGGAAAACAATGAAAAATCACCTCTGCAGCTGAACATTTCAGGATGACTTCTGAAATGGAAGAAATAGTACTTTTTACTGGTGCTCTAAATATTGCTGTGATTTTATTGGTAGATGATGTGCTAATTTGGAGAAGAGAGGGATATGCTCACTATGGAGGGTGCTTTTGGATGTGCCTCTGGAATAACCCCAGCTTCAGCTGTGACCAAAGATGCTGCTCTTTTGACCTGATCATGTCACTGTGGATACCAGTTTAAATTGCTAAGATGCTTCTCAGTTGGCTAAAAAATAATGTGGACTGAAGTTACTTCTTGTTTTTTACATATTAAAGTAAGTTTAAAAATATAAAAGGAGCCTTGGGTTGGATACTGTGGCAGAAATTATTAAACCATCCTCTAAGCTACACTCTTTCAATATTGGGAAGACTCAAATGCACCAGGAATGTGAATTAGGAAAGCAGCTCTTTTCTAAAGGATGGCAAAATGTCCAGAGATCAAAAGTTAAACGTAGAAGCTGCTGCCAGTCCTTCGGCTGTGATGTGAATCTCACATTTTGGAGACTGTATGTATACACTGGCAGGGGCAAGCAGGGACATTTCTGTGGCTCTCAAGAACAGTTTAACTCATGCCAGCATCAGCTTAAGGTGATCAGTGTGTGTCACTGATCAGGTGACCGGTGACAGTTCTGTTACCTGCACAGCTGCTGTGTGGCCATGAGGCCAGTGGGAAAGTGCTAAACAGACTGTCCTGAGTGAAGGCAACTTTCAAATAGCAGCTGATTCTGAACTCAAGAGAGTTTAAGGGTGTAGTGCAGTTGTTTGTTTTTAAATCACCTCTTTTATTAAAAAATTAATTTATTTTTTAACTGCTGTGTCCGATTCTTGCTTGCAGGGCAGCCTGTTTTGTCCAACCCAGCAGTGTAACAGGCACTCTTCCATGGCATGGATTTGCCATTGGTGCTTCAGCTGAAGGCTCTGCACAGACCTGGGGTGCAGAAAATTCACAGAGCAGAAGGGGCCAGCACATAAAATAACACTGAGTTATTGCCCCTCTTCTGTGGAAGAGCAGGTCATGGGAGAGAGCTACCATGCCCTAACCCATTGTGCTGGAGCACACCCAGAGCAAAGTTTTTCTTCCAACTGACATAGTCCTTAATCAATGCATACAAGTAGGCAAGCAAGTTGCTTTCATATAATATTCCTTTTTATAAGTTCATTTTTCATGAGCTTCAGGGGAAAGAAAAAGCCTTCAGTCTTCCCTCAGAGAAGGGGTTGTAACAGCTGTGCCTGGTGTAAAGGTTGCCTCGGATCCTTTCTGTGCTCCCTCTCCTGTTCTGGCTTCCAGGGAGGAGAAAGTAGGAAAATTCAGTAGCAAACTGAGTTTAGTATTTTTTTTCTTATGTGATGATAATCCTAGGACTACACTAAGAGAGAAACTTCCAGTGGGAAATTAAGCTAAACTGAAAAGCATAACAAAACCCAAATGATCTAGACTGCAAGAATTCCTCCAGTGTTTTGTTCTTTAACGCTTATTAATAGAGACAATACCAAACCCTTTTTGTTATAGCATCGATTTTTGTTTAGCAAACTCCATGTCACATCTTCTAATTTAATTATTGAACTCACAATGTGGATAAATGTACAGACATGACTAATAGCATTCTCTCATAATTTCATTACAGAGTAATAGATGTGGTTTTTAAAAACTGATTTTCTTTTCTTCTGTTACAGTATGTTTGTAATATAAATGAACCCTCACATCCTGCCTTCTTTTTCTCTTTACCCTCTTTTCATTTCTTTTTAGATTTGACTCATAGAAAAATGCGAGTGATGGGTGCTACTGATTTGGGTCATCTGCATGCAATTCAAAAGGAAAAGGTGATTTTTTTTTTTTAAATTGCCTGTCAAGTAATTGGGAGAGGTGTAGAAAAAAGTGGATTTATGCATAAACCAGAAAACTTCAGGTGAAAGAATGGACCTCTTTTATCATTGTAGAAAGAATTCATCTTCAATAATTAACAGTCAGACTATCCCCACACTGTTTCCTCATGACATCTGAGAACTGCTGCACTTCTTGAACCAATAGCTGCTATACAGCAACCAGCATCAATCCTGAATGAAAAAATTGTCCCAACTGCTGGTGAATGGCACTCAGTGGGTTTCCCATTGAACTATGCTGCGAAACAATGATGCACATTGGTAAATCACCGTGTGTGCCTTTCAGTTCTTATGCATATCCCATACTGGACAGCTTCCATTCACTCTGGCACCCACTGCAAACAAATGTAAGTATGCATCAGAGATGAAAGTGCAAATGCATATGTTAAATCCCAAATGGAAGCAGAAGAGTGTAATATATACATAGTTGCTTAGCAACAAACATGTTTTGGCCACAGGAATGGTGACATCAGTCAGAGGAGCGAGAGGGAAGCTGCTCTGCCCTCGTCTCTCTCCCTAGAAGCTTCAGAAAGGTCTTTTCTTATTTCTTTCAGTGCAGAAGAGCGAGGGCTATTGTAGATATTTGTTTATGCTATTAATGCCACAGACTGTAGGACAATTGGACTGGGAGCAAGGAAATCTGTTTTCCCTCTGGATGTCTCCCGTGCAGGCAGGTGCTTCCATCCTCGCTGCCCGGCTCGTGCAGAGCCCCTCTCCACCAAGACACTCCAGGAGGAGAAATGAGATCTGAAAATACAAACTGCTGCAAATCAAATACACTTTTTGGCATCACTCACTCTGCCTTTGACTCTATCATCTCTTTCATACTCCTAGCATGGGTCTCTGTTATGACTCTTCCAAGCTCCTAGAAGGTTTTATTTTACTGATATTTCACATTCATTGGGCTCTGAGTTTTTTCAGGAAAGCAAGAAATGTTGATTTCAATAAATCACACACTGTCTATGGCGAGTAGATAGGTATTTATTAATTCCTCTTGTTTCAGATGGTTTGAATATCTTTTGTCTCTTTTCCCCCTTCCTGCACTGTCCTGCCCTCTGCAATGGGAGGCAAAGGAGGCAGCTGGTGAATCCTGGTCCCAGCAATGTGCACCTCTCCATGCAGGTGGCTCCTACAGACACGAGTGCAGCTCACACACACTGTGCCTCAGGTTTTCAGCAGCCTGGGTGCTCCACTGGCCCACCTCACATGTGTAGAGAAATTGCATCTCAGGGATCAAATCCATCTGCCACTTTGGATTGCTGCAGACACATCCCTGTATACACTATTATTGAGTGTTTCCTTTTAATTCAAGGTAATTCATATGTTTGTTGGATCCCCAGTGGGGGAAAGAACATATCAGGCATGCACTTCTCTTTGCAAAGAAGGCTTTCTCAACCATGTGAGAGATGTGTAGGAATGCAAGATATACTGAAGAACTCAAGTGAAACTAAAATAATAGATGAAAGCAGGTTAAAGGACAATTATGGTAAAACAACATATTTATTTCCATCCATGGAGCTTCTGTGTAGATAGTTTTGTTTGCTCTCATTTTCAGTGAATTCGTAGAGCCCCTTTTTCACACACTAGCACATATCAAACTGACAATGCATAACCAATAATATGCCACTTACTATCAGATAAATTTTGGAACAAAAGTGTGTAATTCTGAAAATATGGCAGAACTTGAGACAAGGTGTGGTGATGCCTTGGACCAGAAAGGCAAATAAGGTCATTCTGGCAGGGTGGATCAAAACAGAAGGGAAAGACAAAAGACTGGAAAACAGGAAAAAGTGTGTCATTGATTCTTTCTGAAGAGCTAGAATATTTTCTTCTCCTGAAATGCTAAGCAAAAGCACCAGAAAGTATATAGTTGATGTTCTCAGCAAAGAGTTGAGGTGAATTCTTGTCTTCATTTTCCATCTGTGACTTTAAGCAGTTTTCCTAGTTTGGCTTCCAGCCTCAGTGGCAGTCCTGAGTGATCCTACAGAAATTAAGCTAGCATATGGATCAGAAGTTCATGGCTGGCTCCTCAGTTTCACCATAGGTGAGACTGGGCTCCCATATCTAAATTTTGTGAAGTTGGCAGCTTGAGCAATGAACTAAAATTGGTTGCCTGAAGTTCCCCCCAATAAATTCTCCTACCATGCTACTGCATTTTCCCCCCGTATGTAAACTCTTTTTTTTTAATTTGTGAAGTGAATGACTATACAGCTGAAAGGTAATTAAACTAGAAACCAGAATAGATGTTTTAGAGGCCTGTTAGATTGCTGGTATTTTAAATGTGAATAATAAAAAAAATTTAATGGTGATTGTTGTCATTGAGTAACACGAGATTTTGCAATTCGCATTAATTACTGAACTCTAATTTATTTTCCATTTTAGTTTATATTTCTGTGACCCTACTCTTTAAAAGTAGGCTCAATTGGTTGTCTAGAGTTGGCTTTCTTAGAACTATAATTTATAATTTTCCTAATGGAAAATTAGGAAATTTTCCTATTCCTATTTTCTTATAGTTAACCACACAGATGGGCAGGTAGTATCCTTTTTAAAAAGATGCATCTCCTTGTTAAGGAAAATTATGACTCTATCCATGCTTTTAGTAGTTGTGTCGTGAAGCTTTATTCAAGTGTCTGTAAAACACATTGAAAGTTATTAACAAGCTAATATCTCTAAGAGTAAAGTTCGAGTTTGAAGAGTAATAATAAGAGAAAAGATGGGATGGAGCCATGATTTTCAGAGTATGAGCCAGTTTTCATGAGTCAGTGACACTTTCATGTCACTTGGAGTCATGGGGATATCCTTAGCAGCTCTACTGGTCCAGTGACATTATTTGGGAACCTGGCTTTAAGCAAGACTCCTGAGACTGTTTCACTATGCATACAGGCCTCATCAAGAATTATTAAATGTCTTATAGGAAAAATTGCAAATACGTCAAACCCCATTTAATCTCTCCCTCTCTTGATAGCTCTTGATAAATTCATTAAAAAAGCTAAGAAAACATAGTTTTGATGAAACTATCCAAAAGACAGGTACTTCCCTGGTTGGAAAATATATTTGGAGATCAGTTATCAATGAGACACTGTTCAAATGGAAATCTGTACCAAGCAGGATCCTGTGCTGTGATCTGTGCTCACTGATTAGTGTCAACAGTGTCCTGGGTGCAAGAACCAATCGTAATTATTACAACCACAAAGAATGGCAGCCTGGGAAAACTGCAGGTATGTTGGAGAGTGGAACTGGAAATCAGACTGGAGAAGTGATTAGATAAAATGTTATTCATCGTGAAGAGAAAATAAAAGATACTTACTGTATATACAGAGGAAAAGCTGGCTGCAGAATGGAGGGTAAAATATTTGATTTTAAAGAAAATAATAGAGAAGTTATGAGGGGTTCAACCTGCATTTAAGTCTTTAATGATACAATGTTGTGGAAAAGTGTACTACCGTGAATTTTTTTCAATGAATGTAACCTGGAAGACAGGTGTATACGTCCTCTTATCTTCCTCAGCATGGACAAGCTTTGGGCATTATTTTCCAAAAAGTACATGAAGGAAAGGAGAGAATCCTGAGCCAAGTGGTCAGAACCAGAAAAATTGGAAAGATGGGGGCTGTTTACAGAGTACAGAAGGGAGCTTCAAAATCTTCAAATAACTAAAAGAGGTGCTGAACAGAGGAAATAAATTAACATTTTTTCCCCTGAATTGATAAGAAAATATAAACTTAGATTACTCAAAGAAAAATTTAGGTTAGGTGTTATATAAAAGTCGTAATTAAAGACCAGGTCAGATGGCATTGGGAAAATGTGTGCATTTCCACTGCTGAAGGACTTTACAAAGTGGTTAAATAAACAGCTGTCAAAAATAGCACAGGTACAGTTGATTTTTGACCTCTTAAAATCTGTTTCAGCTCTGCTTTCTATTATTTTCTCCAAGTGGATTCTGCCTCTTGGATGTTTGTTGGTAAAGCCAGCAATCAAAATAATAATGTAGAAGCAGAGGCCTGTAAACACAGAGGATCTGGTACGGTTTCCAGTCATGTCATTCAGCCTCTGGTGGAAAGTGCCAAGATATGTGCTTTGGAAGGCTCCTAGGGCACATAGCTGCATGTCAGCCTATTTCAATTAGCGTGTTGAAATGGCGGATTACACATCTCTATAAAAATTAAATTGGTCTCATCCCTGAAATTATAAAAAGCCTGAGGATCCAATGGAAGAATGAAATCTTAAGCACCTCGATTTCAGGGGCTGCTGGAATGTGTTGTGCCACTGTTTCCCTGGCACCCCGCTGCTGTTGCTTGTCCTCTCTGAATGTCCCCTCTCCCACAGTGTGGGGTCACAGAGCCAGGGAAGCACGGATGGAGAGCAGTCCCTAACAGATGGCTTTCTGCTTGGAGTGTGTTAGCTGCTGAGATGTCAGGGAGCCCTGGGAGCCTTAGTTCTGCAGTTTTCTGAAGACAGGCTTGCTCTCCTAAGTTCCTGTATTCAGACTATTTAAATGTGCACTTTAGATGGATTTTGAGTGTCTAACTGTACAACTGTCCCCTCTGCAATATCGAGCTTGTGGCACACTGTAACACACCATCCATTCACTGTCATCCAGTGCCCCAGCCAGGAGCTCAGGTGAGCTGCTGGTTTCCCTTGTGTGCTCAGTCACTTCCCTCTTTTGAGTCTCCTCCTTCCAACCCATCTGTGTCTCATGCCACCAGCCAACACATTTGCCTCCCCCAAGCTCTCAGGGGGATCTATCATGAGATCTATATGAGACTGAAAAATTTCTCAGATTTTCTTATTTCTTCATGTCACTTAAGGGGGCTGTCAGTGTCTCTGAAATGTTTGGTCACCACTGGTTCCTTCTACCTGTGCTGTAGGTGGGTAGCAGCCCTGGGCAGAGGCAGAGACAGCCTTTTGTGTATCCATTCCTGAGGCAGCCAGGTTTTTCCTGGTGGCCCCTCTGTCCCTGCTGAGTCTGCAGTGGTGGGTGAGTGGGTCATGGAGAGGCTTTGAGAGCCACTGAACTCCCTACTGCTGTCCAGAGGGAGAATGACCTCTGACAGATCTTCCCACCCTGCGCTGGGTGGTGACTAATCCTGAGGGGAAACCAAACACAGGGAAAAGATTGGGCAAAGTTCACACAACTTCCCTGGGGAGGGATCTTAGCCTTCCATGTGTGGATCCATGCTTTGTACATGAATACAGTGACATTTCTATCTCTCTAACATCTCCTCCTAAAACTGCTCCAGGATGTCTTGCTTGTCGGATGTGGGTGGGTCTGGCTTTGCATTTATTGTGGACCAAGGCACAGAGTTCTTGGGAAATGGTCTCGGGAGTTGTTATTTCCATAACTCTCATTCTCCAGGGACTGGGGGAAGTGGGGACAGGAAGAATTGTGAGACTAGCTATTATAAAAAGAAAAAAAAAACCCCGTAAACCAAAAAACTGTTTTCTCTGATGCTGCATGCTTGAGCTCTAAAAGCACTGTCTTCTAGATGTCTATAAAAGTCACTGAATTTGTTGGCTCAGATTTTAATTCTTTTCATGGTGAGAAAGACACTGGAAGGTGGGGGACAACTCCAACAGCTTCTACCAGCAGTCCTTAGGCCTGGCACCCCTCCCTCTGCCCCCCTGGCCATCCCTCTCAGCCCCAGTGCCACACCAGCCACCAGAGGCAATGCAAAGTGGTTTTGCACAATTCCAAAGCGACTGCAGTGTCAGGGAGGGCTGCCACGCCACAGAGCTCTTCAGATGCAGCTCTAGGTGACAGGTGGGAATCCAAAAGCTGGATGTGCAGGTTCGATTCTCTCTGCTTACTCCTGTGCTGGGTTTTGATTGACAGACAAGAGATAAAAAGCAAATATATTTTAGGAGGTGCAAAGGAAGTAGTGGCAGCAGACCTAAGGTTCAGGGGCTTTTCTGGACTGCAGTTCAGTTTTCAAGAGAAGAGCACTGGTGGGATGGCAACAGATTGAATTACTCCCCCCGCCTGATATTTTTCTTTGCTTTCCTTTGCTTCTTTTTCACCAGGGAGAAACATTCAGTGTGGGTGCTTCTGAAAGGAAAAGCTTGGACGCCCATCTTCTGGCCTCCGACAAAATAATTTGAATTTTTAAAAATTTCCTGATAAACAAAACTTCTGCATTAATTAAGACAACATCAATGTGCATGAAACAAAATTAATTTGAAATTGAACTGTTTTGAAATGAAAATGTTCTTTCTAGATAAGGGCAGAATAAAATGCGTTGAAACTTTTCTGCTTGGTTTGGTTTAGAAAGTGCAGTACAGCTGAAATGGACCTATTCCTCCAGGAGTTTTTTATTTTGAAAAAGCAACCTTTTCTACCTGAAAAGCACTGCCTTCCTCCAGTTAGAAGCCTAACAGCCCTGGTGGTTTGTGGTGAGAGTTTTCTGAGGTGCATAAATAACTTGGGTAGTTATGAACACTTTACCCAGAACCAGATTTATCATATTTAATGTCTTAAATATTGGTGGAACAACTCGTATTAAATACTATGTACTATAATTTTTTCCTGATCAATTCCATATTTATGGCATTAATCATTTCTCTGCAGTTAATTAAGAGAATTGATGGCTCTCAGCCTTCCTTAAGCTGATTCTTTAAATAAATATATCAAACAAGATCTCCATTACCCAAATCAGACTCCGTCACAATCGCTGTACAGGGGCCAAAGAGACAGGAGCACAGATCCAGAGAGCATCCACAGGGACTTGACAAACAAAAAAGTGATATTTCAAGCCTGTGTCTCAGTGGAATGGGGAAATAATAGCAATATAATCAAGGGAGTGTTTGTGTAGCCCTTATGGTTTAAAAACCTTTTGCCTCAGCCACGCTAATGCTCTGAAACAAGGATGCTGATTATATGACCAATTGTTTGGCATGTGTTCCTAAACTGGTTTATAATTACCAAATTAATCTCTCTGAGGTATTAAAAGCCTATTTGCACAATCTTTGTAAAACTAAAAGGGAAGTGAAGCACTTTACCTGTGTTGATACAGAGCCCTGCAAATAGCAACTATTTGTTTTTGTAGCTGTTGTGGCTCTGGGAACAAGTAAATATAAACAGCAGGAAACACAAATACAGAGGCAGTGCAATTGGAGGCTGTCAGGAAGCAGTATGGTGGCTTCAGGAGCTGAATTCGGCTTGAAATAAGCTTTGTCTCAGTATGCGTAAGAGGCTTTGGCACTGTATCAGACCTCTGGGGAAGCCACTCAGCAGGGTGGGGATTACTATAGTTTGTGCTTCCCAATTCACGGCAAACTTGCTTCTCTGTCATACTCGTGCATTAACTCTCTCTGTCCCACCTCGGCGCTTTTTGTGGGGGTTTGTTTGCTGTGCAGCGAGCAGGCTGAACCTGCTCGGGGAGAGCGGAGCGCGGCCCCGGCGCTCGGGGCTGAGCGGGGCAGAGCCGCTGCTCCGAGCGCCGCGGAGCCAGGGAGCCAGGGAGGCACAAAGATGGCTAATTTTGCCAGGCTGGATCATTCTCCTCCGCAGTGCATGTGCTGTAGTTGCTCTGACAATACCATCTAAAATGCAAATGAATTATGCCGGCAGTGAGGGTTGTGTAGACCTGCTGCTGGCATAAACTTCCTCCTAATGGGGATTTTTTTTTCTTTCTCTCTCTGTGTGAACACATGGACTCCACTCTCTCTTTTGAGGTTTCACAAGGGTTAATTCTCTCTTAGCTGTGGGAATATTTTTCGTCAGGAGCAACTCGATGGTTATTCCTAACACATGACTATCAAAGAGTCAGATTAGCCGAGGGGGAGGGGAAAGACTCCTGAGTTTGCACTTCCTGTCTCTTAATAAAGCTGAGATTCCAGAAGTATTTAATATCATTGTGGTTTACATAGGAAATTGTCTGAACACTCTTAGTAAGTAACTGAATATATGGCTGCTATATTGAATACCATTTGTCCAAGGTCGTTTTTCTTTCAGTTATGTTAGATATCTAGAAAATGTTGTAAAAAGCAGGATCTTGTTACGGTGAGCAGCTAAATGAGGAACTATAAAATACAGTTTTAAAAATGTAAATATTTAAAATGTATTGAGAAATGTGAGGTGCACCAGTACTAAAGAAACAACAGCAATTGTTTTATATGCACTGCTAAGGCAATAAAATGTGGATTCCTTATGTAGGTCCAAATGTAGCAGCTGGATTTGGCTTTATGAACCATGAAAAATAGTTCCCATCTGGAAGTTGATGTTGAATAAAGATGCAACAGTAAGGCTGCATCTTACATGTAACATTTATACGTTTCCAACTCAATACAGAACTAGTATTGGAGAGGAAAGAGTGAGGGAGAGGGAGATGGGAATACACAAATCAGAAGCCTCTGGCCAACATTTTAATGTGCATTCTCTAATTTAGGAGCCTCAGGTTTTGGCTGCTGGGTTGGGGGTTTTTTTAATTGTTATTTGTTTGTTTGGGTTTTTAAAATTTTTTTTTCTGAATAACCCTACCGATAGTCAACAGAATACAAGTAAAAAAGGCTTCTGAATGTCTTCCACCATGTTCACTGCTTCAAAGATCATTGTCTTCATCTCCCTGTCAGATAAGTAAGAAAGTGATAATGTTACTATTCTCTGATATTCATCACCCCAAGCCTCCTTACAGCCTTCCCACCTATCAAACTGGCATTTAAAAGTGCATTCATGGTGCCTGCAAATCAGGAATTCTGTTTCAAATTGGCTGGCCCCCTGCTCTCTACCTGCACCCTGCCATGAGCAATGTTTGCAACATGCAAATCCCTCATTTTCATACCCCAAACCCCCAATCATAAGATGCCCAGGAGACCCTACTTCTTCTCACACAAAAATATAAAGGTCGAGTTTGGAGACCTTTTTACAAAATCTGGCCCTGACAAAACTCTATTAATTCTTAAAAGATTTTGTCAGATTCTTGATGCCCCGAAGTTTTTTAAAATTTAAATTGCATACAAGCATAGTCCATGCTAAAACCTTACACTGTAAATTAGGTTGTAAATTCTTATTAATAACATAAGGCAACCAAAAGTCAATAAAGGAATGAAGTTGGAACATTTTATTGGCTCTTTTTTGCTTCCTTGAGCAAGAATTATTTCTAATGCAAGATGAAGTGTTAGGAGACGTGATGATCCCGTTTTTGCCTAGAAGATGTTGTGAGGTTTCTTTAACTGCAAGACTTTCATGGTGGCCCCAGTGCTGCAGTGCATCTGGCTGAAAAGATTTCCTGTATTTTTCTAAAAGGGTGCTGTTATTGTTCCTGCTGCTCTGGTGTTTCCATGAGCCTTTAAAATGAAACCAGGTCCCAAGCCAACTTGTGGGGCAGACATTTTAAATGTTGGGAAAACTTTAAAATCAAAGTTGGATTTTGCAGGTATTCATTGTCATCAGACCATGGGAATCTTGAAATACCCTTAATCCACATTTACCTTTCATTTGAAATAACAACATACCCCTGATGCTTGCAAACTGTATTCCTTTAACATAGGAAATAAAAACCACATATGTTTAATATACTGACATGTGCAACACTTACTTGGTACATGTGGCCCACTGATGTGATCATAGGCTTTCCTCAAGTTAGCTCTTCAAATCAGAAGGTAGTGTCACCCTTTCACCTCTTGATATCCTGAGATCCTACACCTACACTACTCCTGCTTATTCTGATCCCCTGCTCAGTGTAGCACTAGAGCACTGCTTTTGGGGAGGAGAGAGAGAAAGAGGGAGAGGGTGATGGGAATATTTCAGAAGCCCCATAGCAACACTTTTATGTGTATTCTCTAATTTGGGAGCCTTGGGAATTGATTGCTGATTTTGTTTTTCTTTTTTTTTTTCTTTTTGTAGGATAACCCTGCTACCAACAGTCAGCACTGTACAAGTAAGAGGCCTTTGAATGTCTTCCACCACATACCTTCCTCCAAAGCCCATTGCCTTCATCTCTGTGTCGGTTAAATAAGTAAGTCATGTCCCTGTTTTGTGATATAAAACCCCTCAAGCATTCCTACAGCCTCTCCATCCATGGAGCCCCTTGCTGGGGAAGGCTCTGGAGGTTTGTCCCAGGAAGGTGTGTGGCTGTGCAGGCACAAGGGAGCCACAAACCCTTTGACAGAAATGGTGCCACAGCCTGAACGTCTGCCATAGCCCTTTTCAGAGAAGTTTCTGAAACTGAACTGAATATGTTTGACTCTAGCAGTCTATTTTCCATGCATGGATCTTGGAGTTTCTGGCAGATACTCCTCAGGCTGGAATCCAGACAGCTTGTCTGAGAACAGAGAAAACACTCTCCTTTACTCCTCAAAATATTAGGAAAAGGCACTGCATTTGCTGCTCCTTGGATAAAAGCATCCCTAATGGTGAGTGTGGTCTGAAAAGAACATGATGGACCTGCTTCAGAGGAGATTCACACTTGTAGGTTTAATGTATCAGCAGCAGCCCAGCCCCTGAAGGGAAGGGGTCGTGGCTGTGTCTGCCACCCGACACAGGAGCTTGAGGGTGGCACTGGGCTGGGGCAGGTGGGCAGCAGAGGAGAAGGGCAGAGTGAAGGCAGATTTGGGACTGCAGCGTGGGAACAGGGAGGTCAGAGGAGCCAGTGAGGCTTGAGGAGGGAGGAGAGCCCTAACAGCTTCCCTCACTCCATTTCCTCCACTGTGGGGCTGTCCCAGCTCTGCACTGCAGCCCCTGCAGTGCTCTGTGCACCTTGGGCTGGGAGCATGAGGGCAGCCAGGCTGTGAGATGGAGAGGATACTGCTGCCCTATCTCCCTGCCAGTCAGTGAGCTGCAAGTCTTCAGCCTCTTGGCCTGGCAGGAAGAGGAAGAGCACAGAGCTGCATCCACAGGAATGGGCTTTTCAGGGTCAAGGATCCAGTTCCTTTCTCCTCTGCCCAAAGCAGAGCAGATGATAACCATTACCTACTTTGTCTATGCCTTGAGCATGCTCTGGATTCAGTACAAAGACCATAAACATTCATTAACTTCCCTGTCCAGCCTCCATGAAAAAATCCCCAACACCTGGAGTGAGCCTATAATGTTGCCTGTGGCATACAGAGAGGTTGCTGCCTCTCTCCACTGTATATATACATTTATGGTCAAGTTAGTTTTGTAATTAAAATGGCGTTAAAGAAATTAAATATTTAGGCTTTCAAGTCACAGACCCATTTTTATCCTTAAACTCGCAGAGAAAAAAAAGATCTTTGAATGGAGGAGATTTCTATTCTCATTTGCAGAATCTCCAGCGTTTTCATTGTTTAATTCACGTGCATGCAAATGTAGGGATTATGCAAGCCTTGGCAGGGCATGCTCTGGATGTTGTATCCACTGCTGAACAATTTAAGGAGCTAGGTTTCATGGAGTTTGGCAATCCCTTCCAAAAGTGCTGAATCTAGGCCAGGATTTAGGATAGACTTGCACGGTGCTGTTAGAAAGCATAGGTTGAGTGCAGTTAGCCTGGGAGCTGGAGAGCAGAGCTACAGTCCTGCTTCTGTCCAGTGGCTTTAATAAAGATTCCCATTTATATTCATTACCACAACCAAGTCCTGCCTCTAATCTATCGCAAGGGACACTACAGATACATTATTTCTTTGTAGTCTCAAAATGCTCAGATGGTTTTTAACCTTATTAAATCTAAACCCCTTAAATGTGCTTCCGAAGCAAAAGTTTTAGCAATAAGCCTTCCAAAAAGTGCAAGATTTACAAAGCAGATTTATGGCTGTGTGGTGAGTTAAGTAACGTTTCTCTCAGCATATCATTTGCCAAAATTAGAGGAAATTCCCTACTTCAACTGAATAGGGAGCGTTAGGAATGTGTATTGTGCTGGTAGATCAGGTTGTTAGCACTCTAAGAAGCAGGACAACAACGTGTTAATCTACCTAGATGATGTTCTGATGGTTGTTGCATTTCAGGAAATAATAAAACTTTGTTTGAATTATGGAATGCTTCAAAGTCTTCAGGATTTCATGTTTACTATATGAGAATAAAATTGGTCATAACCTCCCAGAGTCTCTATCTCTGTTTTTTAATAGGACCAAGAAAACAATTATTTTAAAAGGTTAAACCACAATCACATGTACTGTGGCTCCATGCAACTATGTGATTGTTTCTAAGTGTGCAGGTACTGTCTTGGTGTTTACAAGTAAAGGATCAGGCAGGGTGTTTCAGAACCACTGTGGTACATGGTGCAGCATCATGGCAGTTTACTTCACACACACACACAAAAAAAAGGGCACACAGGTGCAGAAGTTGTAGGTATTGATGAGTCTGAAACTAAAAGACAGATGCTCCTAGTCATTTTAGGATTTTTTTCTATTCAGAAATGATGTAAACAATCATTGGCTGAATGAGAATACTCAGTGTTAGTAAAATAATATGCTATCACGTTTTTGCTATATTGTGTAATAACTAAGCAGACTTTTTGGCTACAGAAAGAGGAAATAGTGCATAGACAGGACTTTGATTTCAGCATTTGGTAAACAGTATGATAATACAGATGTTTGTTCATTTTTCATCTACATTTTGGGGCCACATGTTTTCAGTCAAGATTTGGAGACTTATTTTCTGAGTTAACTGTATTCTTTAAATTATGATTTTAGACAGAGCTAGCTGGAAACTCAGTGGGAACTGCCTAAGACCATCTCTACACTCACATTAGTTAATTTTATTGTATCAGTAAAAGCAAAATTCTATGAAAGTATAGAATTAAAAGCCAATCAATGGAGAAAAAGGCCTTAGAAGCACCAGTGTCAGCATATCAGAGGCAGGAATTCCCCTTTCTGTATTCTAGGCAGAGTTATAGAGTGGAGCCTTCTCCCAGCACCTGGCCTGGGATAGGAAGTGTATTCTGGCAATTTGGCTAAATATGCAAGCTGAAATATGAGCAAATCTATGCTGTAAAATCCTGTAGCCAGATACAACAGGAAAGCAAATTTGTCTGTCTCTAGGCATATTGGTGCAAAATGCATTTGAGGGATATCTTTTCCCTAGACAGAGAAAGCAAAATTTGGATGCGTGTTTACTCCATCTGCCTGTTTTGGACAATGGTGTTCAAGGTGACCAGGAAACACTTCAAAATAACGTACAAGTGTTCCTCTGAAGGAATTTCTGTATGTTAAGTGCATTAAGTTCCTAAATGGATGGATATTGATTTTATATAAAAGAATGTGTCCCCTAACAACGTGATGCTACTGACAGCAGGTCTCATCAGTATCTTCCATACACCAGTCACTGACAATTCCAGGGAGAAAGGATTTCCTTGGGTAACAGTGATTTATAATATTAATCCATTCAAAGTACATTGTTTCTGTAGCTTTTATATTGAGTGTAAATGTGTTAAATGCAGTATGAACCAATTGTTCAAATGTATTTATAATATGCATTTATAGAAATGTGAAGCGTTCCCAAAAATTAATTTATGAAAAGTTTGAGGTTAGATCTATATTTATTTGAGGTTCTTTTATGTATTTTTAAAGTACTAGGAGTTAAAATATCCACTTTTGAAATTGTATTCTGGGCTATAAGCTTTTAACTTGGAAGTAGATCCATCTGGAGTGAAGTCTGAATCACTTGAGGGAGAATCTTGTTCTAAATCTGTATTGCCTTCAAAGCAATAGATATCATCCTTGAAGTTTGGTTTGTTGATAACTTCTCAAATACTTTGAAGGAAGAAGTCTCGGGGTGAATTTGCAAACTTGGCACTGGGCAGAAGAGGAATTGTGAAGGCACAAAATATTGTAGTGTCAGATTCTTGGTCTCATTTCAGGTGATATTTAAAATGCATGAAGGGTAAAACTGCAGACTGCCAGAGTGATTAATCAGTGGGAACCAAGGACACGGATTCATGTGTGACTTGCAGAAAATCCATGGATGTATCCAGCTGCCTTCAAGCAGAAGTAACCTCTGGGGGGAAAGGCAGGGTGCATGTCTCTACTGGTCACCCCCAGAGACAGCTTGAAGCTGGTCCCAGTCCCCTCTGTTGGGGTCTGTGCTTCCCAGGAGAAGGCTGGTTGCACCTCAGGCAAGAAAACCAAAGGCACAGGCTTTGCTGTGGGGATTCCCTGCTGTGGGAGCCCTTCAGACACCAATATCTGTCTTCTTTCCTATATGGAAACTTAGGAAAGGGTTGAAATATATCTGAGGGAATTCTGCCAGATATTCATGTATCTACATTTTCTACTCACTCAAGGGGAGCAGTGGTAACCAATGTACTAAAAGTCTTCAAATGCTGACAAATACAATTTAGCTTTGAAGGCTGCCAGCAATTCTATGGTAGTAAATCCCATTTGCAATCAAAGGGTGAGTCATTAGCCTTGACATTTGAGAAATGGAGATTACTATGAATTTATGAAAAAGGTTCCCTAAAATGTTTCCTTAGCAACTGCTGCTGAGGAGCCTGGGGCATCTCTCAGGTCCCCAGGCTCAGGAAAGCCAGCAGCAGTGGAGCAGATGGTTTCCTATCCACTTGCTGTATGTAGTGCTAAGGGTTCACTATCCCTTTCTGCTCAAGTCTTGTCTAAGTGAGGAAAAAATGCTGTTTTCTTATGTTCAATTATCTTTACTGAGCTGGCTTAGTGCTCTGAAACTATTGCAATGGGCACAGCTTATTATACAACTCAGGGGGTTGAACAGTATCCTGCACAGGGCTATGAGCAGCTTGGCCAGTTCCAAACATGACCCCAGATGAAGTGATATTACTTGTTACCACCATAAAAAGCATAACATTTTATTTTAAAAGGGTTTTATTAAAAAAAAAAAAAGAATTAGAGAAAGCTATTAGTTTTCCATTTGTCCTCTGTTTCTGAAATGCTCTAAAGTCCTCTACTCAATCTTTTTCTTATAGCCACAAGTTTTTCTTCTAGGTCAAGAAGACAGAGTAATGAAGACCTTCCATCTATAGGGGAACAACAGAATATTTCTTGACCTGCTGTAAAATCACAACCATCAACAATATTATGTATTTTGTAACTTAGCCAGTTAATTTAATCTCAACACATTTAGTTTGGTTAAGCCAGAGAAAAGTACTTTTCTCTTAGTTGAGTAGGATCCTTAGCTGGCTGCCACATCAACAAAAAGGTGAAAGATGTTAAGGTGAGTAGTGGGAAGGTGGGAATAGGGAAGAAGGGAACACAAGCATATGGAGAGACCTGGGTGCTCCTTGGAAAGGCAAAGGGGGTATTGTCGGAGGTAGAAGGCACTGGGGTTATACAGAAGGAGGAATCTCTTGAGTGTACCACAGCAACATCTGTGCCTTGCCTCAGTCAGGTAGGCTGTGAAACCAGAGATAAATCCCAAGAGAAGCTGGATGATTGCAAAGCCATGGAGGAACACCCTTATGGCACCTGCATAGACCAGTGCAGAAAGTTTCTTCTGGACCTAGGGAACAGGTCTTACTGAAGAAATGTGCAGCACCTCAGCAGCACATACTGTATTCCTTTTTTTTTTTTTTTNTAAATTAATTCCTTTAGTAAATTAAATTCTAATTTTCTGTTTCCAGTAGTCGATATTCTATTTGCATGACTTCCTATGGCGGTAACATCTCATGAGTTTAATGTATATGTGATTTTTTTTTTCTTCAGGGTTTTTCCAAGTGAGACCAATAAAAAACCCAACAACTTCTATGGAAAAGATACTACTGCTGGTGTAACCCACAACGCAAATATGAGCACAGTTCTTAGCAATTCTACTGCAGAATATTTTCAGGGGAGTGGTTGCACTTCATGACATTCTTACAAAAATATGAAGAATATTAATTTTTTCCAGTGGAAATAGATCCTTTATTTTCTCCTCTGTGAAACAAGACACTCCCCGTATTTCTATTGCTCCTGTGCTGTACATCCACGGAGAATGGCCTGTCATTCTGCAAACCCTCATGTATTTTACAGCGTCAACATCGCAATTCATCTCATGCAACTGCGGCCGACCTTGGCTGCCAGGTGAAACACGATGTTGAAACAGAAGAGAAGCCGTCTCGAAGAAACACAAGCTCTCAAACCGTGAACGGCTCTGTGGATCAAAAAAGGCATTTTGAGGCACACCTGGAGATGAAGCGGGGAGCGCGGCTGCCGGGACGGGCGGGAGGAGCGGCGGCGGGCCCAGCCTCGCCTGCTGAGGCTCCCGCAGGTCCGCTCCGAGCACATCGGATATGATTGGGAGCAGCTGAGCCCAGTGCAGCGCTCCCAATACATTCCAGATGATGGATATGATGCAGGCTTATATTGGAAGAAAACTGTATTTCTGAAGAGAAAAACAATTACTTCTCAAAGCAAGACAATGAAGCCGAACCGACTCTACATGGGCAGAAAATAGAACAGAACTTTTGGGCAATGGCTTTAGCTTCTAATAAATCACTCACCTGGAGATCCTTTTGCAGAGTGAGCTTGGATGTATAAGACCCCAAATATTTCCAGAGGTATATAAAGTTGAAAATTTGTGCATTTAAACCTTGATTTCTCCCCAAAGGGACAGATACTTTGTTGTGTCATAGCCTCCGATTTTCATGTTAGCAGAAAGGTGCCTTTGCCGGTCCAAACAACACGTGGGCTGTCTCACGGAAGTTGTGTAAAAAAGACTTGGAAACACCACTTGATACAGTGGGTTTCACTGGCTGAGTCTTCAGAGGGGACTTGAACGAAATTTGCAAAAACATGTCAAAAGTTAAGTGGCGAAAATCAGCTTAAATGCCTAATTTTAATTTTGTTTGTGCTCTTTGTTATTTCATTGTGGAGGGAGGGAAGAAGCTGTCTTTTTTCTCCCTGTCCTTTCATTTTGTTTGGGAGAAAATGGATGTTGGTGAAAAGAAGAGAGCTCTGGCAGGGACTGGAAAGAGGTTGTTTATTCTGTTTTGTTTTCTTTAGAAAGGGGCAACTCTTCTAAAACTGGTGATGATCCAGTTAAAGGGGGACTCCGGGTGGGGAAGAGAAAAGAAAACTAATAATCAGCCTCTAAATGACAAGTTTTCTCTTGAACAAAAGAGCAACAGGAGGCAGTGCAGGCAGGGGGTCGGTGCCCAGGGGTAACGTGACCAAAACAATGGCTGGAGAATGTGTGTAGCTTTTGCCACTCCAGAAGCTGCTGCCCCGGTGCCTTCACTGAGGAACTGCAAGGATCAAACCTGATCCAACACTGGGCAAGTATGGTGCCTCTTCTGGAGTCCTCCAAAGAGGAGGCAATGACTGACTGTGGGTAATGCAAGCACGAACTGAAGAATTGCGAGGGAATCCCCCCAGTTCTGAGTGAGAGGTGTGACTGAACAGCCCCAGCCTATAAGGCAGGGCCCCTACCAGCAACGGGGCTAAAGGTGGGGTTTAAAGTGACTTCAGTTAAAGATGGAGACTGCTTGGCAGTGTCTGTGCTTCTCTTGCACTGGGTTAATTGCCTGTTGGGGAAAACCAGTGGTGCTGGATAAACCGAAGCAAGATGATTTTAAACTATTATGAGCATTCGCGCAGAAGTTAATTCTGGTTTAGACTAAATTGGTTTTAATTTCAATTCATGTAACTTCTGTGTAGACAAGGCCTATGGCTTGCCATTTTGCAGCAATGGTGAATTTATAGCATATGTGCTGCAAATGGACTATCATGCAAATTCTCCTGGTATTTGCTCCAAGTCCAGTTCCAGCTGTCGTTGGAGATGGAGGAGCAGAATAGACCACTCACATGGCCTCCCATGTAATGCAGATTGGATCTATTGTCAGTCAGATGGACTGGTGGTGTGGGAGCAGTGTGAAGCCAGTTCTTTCACTACATGGTGTGTAAAGCAATGAGGCAGACAAAAGCTGGATTTAAATTAGGGAATATTTCTGCCAAATTTCGTTCTCTGAAGCAGAAAAATAAAACACTTAATATGTCTGGCAGTGTTTATTCTGTGCACAGGGTTTTAGCTGATCATAAAAGAAAAGCTATGTGTGAACATTATCTAGCAACTTCATCATATTCTGAGGAGATGAGAGAGTGTGATTCCACCATGGTCTGAAAAAGTATTAGACTGAGAAAACTGAAACATTTGGCAAGAAAACAAGATGGCAAGAGGAAAAGAAAAAAAATAGGTTCTTTTCGATTAGATAGGAATTACCAGTTATAATCACAGCAAAATTGTATCTGCCACAAAGGCTCCATTTTGAAAGTCCTTGATGCCCTCAGTGTCCTGCTCAATGGCCAGAGGCTTCCCACTTTGCCTTCTTGCTGCTTATTCAAAGAAAGGCAAGATCTGAATGGTTGGAAAATATATGTGCTGCTCAGCAGTGACTCCATGTGCATGAAAATAAAAGAATTCCTTGCCTGTGCACCATGGGTGTCTGTGCTGATAAGGAGGCAGTAACTCTCATTACATGCATATCGGCCCTTCGAAAATTTGGCCCTGAATTCTACTGGTGAAGTATTTTCCATGACTTTTCCACTGTATCTTCTTAGAGGTTTGTGCTCCAATCATCCAATACCTTGACAGAAATAGAAGATGGTGTTAAAAATAATCCAAAGAAACAATACTAGGCCGTTTTTAATTCCAAATGATTGAAAGAGCAAGTATCAGCTAATGTGAATGAAAACATAGTTGTGTAATCCAAGTAAGAAGAATGTCAAGAATAACAACTTTGTAACTGGATTTGGAAAAATAAACAATTCTTTCCTTTTTTTGCATAATAAATGTGGTGTGGGTAGCAAAAAATAACATTTTATGAACGCTGTAATGTGTTTTTATTTCTACTGGTTCAAAACAGCATTTGCTTCTTGAAATTAAATGGAATCTGATTGAGGTTTGTCCTTTCAGAGCCTTGTCTGGTACAAGGTAATGCATTGACTACCCTATTGATATTGTAATTTTTCTATTATACATAGAAATTCTCATATTGCAAGTTGCTGGGGCCCTTGATATTTCACAAATTTGGGATCATTAAGAATGTTTTCCATGTCAGAGCTATACTAATTGTGACTGTGTTGATGACATCCACCATTCTACTTAAATTGAAAATTGTTGCCTACTAAAGAAGTTGGACCCTGAGCTTAAGTCCTTGGTGACTGATTTGATTAGTCCATTTGAGTGAGAATAGGGCAACACAGGGGCTATGTTAATGGAACTTAAACAATAGGCCATCACTAATCAGAGACCTCAAGGTTGAAGTGAGGTTAATTGTTATGCGGGTGGTATTTGAAAAGAAGTGTTGACTGGTGTAATGCACTATGGGACTGTAGCGTTTGAACATGCAGCCCTAAGGCCAGAGGTTTTGTTTAGTTTCCCAATGAAATTTAAAGCTACATTATGTACATCTCTAAACAACAGCCTATATGCTACTGCCTTTTGATACATCACAAGAGCAACAGCTAATTGATAACAGAAATGAGCCCCCAGGCACAAAGTTCAGATCCAAATCTGGTACTGGATTTTAATCCCTTTCTAAACTTGGTGAGGTGGGAATTGATTGAGTTTTGATTAAGCCCTTCATGAAATGCACATACAAGATTCAAATGGCTGCCCTGCCCCCAAAAGTTTAGAATATTCTAAATTCAGTTTCAGTTTAGTCCTAGAGTGCACATTTGGTGGAAACATATGAGCTGACAACTACAATGTCAATGCAAAAACATTTTGGCATAATTGGGAAGAGCTGTTACTGGTATTGCTGTGCAGACAGGGATTTTATATCTCAACATGAGTGGCACGAGTTGTAGCTAGATTTCTGAAGAAATGCAGCTTGTATGAAAATATTGGTATTTCATCCTTCCAGAAACTGTGAACCTGAGATGAAGTCTCAAACTTTGAAAATAATCTTAAAGGGCACAGAGAATCTTAGTGATCCCACTGAAAGGGAAGCTGCAGACTTGGCAGACATTACATGTACTATAGGCATTAAATTAGCCTGCAATTCACTGCAATAGAAACAGATCTTGTAAACTGGATTGATACGTGCTTAGGCTCCTTACAACTCCATTTCATGTGGTTCACAGGACTTATTTTTAATTAAATAGAGTTTGGACCTCTGGCTTGAATGCCTCCACTGTACATGTGATGTAAATATTTTCTGTAAGGAATGTATTAGCTGTGCACTGGAAGACAGGCTGATGGTGCAGCCCTCCTGGTTGTGACTCAAGTTCTACTTTGGTGCTGGCATATGGCTTTAGGCTTAGTTTTCTCCAAAGGAATCTGGTTTGCAACCACAGACTGGTGGATGAAGCTGCTCTGGTGTGAATGCTTTCAAGGAAATGAATAAGATGAGAAAGAAAATCAACCAAAGTGGGGCAGGGTGCAGTGAGGGAAGGGGAACAACTCCAAAATAATTCAGCAATAAATATGACTATAGTTTCTTACAAAATGTGGAAAATAATGACAAAGACAAGAGACTTCCTTCTTTTGCTGTAAATCAACCAACCATTTTTTTTCAGAATGCAATTTTTTTAGGAAAACAAATTTTCCATTTTTGTGCATGTAAAACGGCACTGGAGGAGGGGCAGGGAGAATGTGCCGGCACACATAAAACACTACTATGAGCATGGGAAATTAAGGACGTTTTAACACAATCACATAAGGAATTTACAAGGTCCTAAGTCATGAATAAGTGCCTTATTCACAGGAAGCCAATATTTTGATGTATTCCCATGGCAGAAACAAAATGATGGGCAAGAAATGGACAGACACATAATACACACTCCAGTTGTCCTTTGCAGTCAGTGCCTTTCCCTAAAAAGAATCCTTTCTCTATTTTCATTTCTTCTATCTAAATAATCACTCCTCCCAAGCATACCCAACATTAGCAAAGTCTTTCCAATGTGATCAGAAGAGTTACTGGGTGCTGTAGACAGAGCAGCTGGGGGCCTTACAAAAACCACGGATTCAAAGTATTTTAGCATAGTATCCCACACACCAAATAACTACTTAAATGAAAGTTTAATTGCAGCCCCTAGGGAAGGATGGAGGAAGGGTCAAACTGTTAGACACATGTGCTTTGTTCTTTGTAACAAAAGCCTTTGAGTGTAAGTAAATGAACTCTGAAAAATAAAACGAAATTGTGTTTTGATGTTTTGGATATTGACTATATGGGAGGAGAGCACACAAAAGGAAATGAGGAGCAAGTTAAAAAAAGAAAGCAGTTTGTTATCTACTGCACCATTTACATTTGCTTTAAAAATCCCAGTAGTGTTCAAACTACCTGCTTATATTGTACTCTGGGCAAATTCAGGGTTTAGGGTTAATCTGGCAGGGATTTGTTTACTTGCCTGTGTATTACTGCATCTCTTGCAATGTTTAAAAAAATCATGTGTTTTGGGTAGTGTCTGAAGCTCCACACTTGCACGAGGACAGAATGTGCTCGGATCTGTACAGATGCAGAAATAGGGTCCTATTCTCAAAGAGCTGAATGTTCACAAAAGGACCCAGCAGCCGACAGGTGGTTGCAGACTGGTTTTCTCAACAAGCATCCAGCCCAGCCAAGCGTGCCCTACTGAAGATTTGTCCCATTGAAGTCAGATGAGAGTATTTTCAAGTTCAAATGAGCTTGAAAATTGCAAGGGACATTTCTCACTGTGTGGAGGCACTTTTTTTGCTGAAAAAAAGAGAGCAGAACTGTGCCTCCTGAAGACATGAAATCCTTCTCCCCTGCATAAGGCAGGTGGTATGAAGAATGGGGAGGAAATGCATTTAGCAGAACAGGTGGCTTGTTCTCATTGGGATTAAATCTTTCAGGTCTGCCTTTTGCTTTGGAAACTACCCTTGCTTTGCATTCACATGGCCTCAGGGTGAGTCTGTCTTCTCTTTCTCTGTGATGCTGTGCATTATCATTCGAAATATCATTAGTGTTTGAGTTTCTTCCACACCTCTTCACTCTGCCCACAAGTCACTGAGCTGACTTTCACAGGGACTTTCAGGAGAACATAGACTGCCTTGGTTTGATCAAGTGCCACTAATTGAACAACTATGGAGATGCCAATTATATCTCTTTGGAATGTATTCTGAATTCTGGTCCCTCGATTTATGCAATTCCACTCTTTGGCTTTAAAGATGTACAAAGGTGTACAAACAAGTGTTATCCATGGCAACTGATGGAATAAATAGACTTTCTTTGAAACTTGGAGCTTTCTCCACTTTATAACACACAACAGTCGCAATGCCAGAGCCTGAATTCAGAAAGCTCCCTGTACATAAGACATTTTTATGTCTGCCCTCTGTAGGTCTCCCTTACTTTAAGTGCAAAATTTGGGTTCTAATTTTGTGTTCCAGCAGTTTTACCACCGTTCCCCAGGCAATGAGTGAGGTACAAGCCATCTGCCATTGTTATACACTGTGGGTGTTCTCACTCCAGCCCTGTACCTCCAGCCTTTAACCCCACTCAGCTTTCAGAGGTGGGGTACCCATCCCTTTGCCAGGAAAGGTTCTTGGAGCTTGGATAGTTCACCATCTAGATCCATCTCATTACGCTGGGAACTCCAGCCTCAGACAGAACTCCCACAGGATTAAGGGGGAGATCTGATGGTGCTGAATAACTGCATGGCTTGGCCCACGTGTTCATGCTGAAAGGGTGACAAGAGAGGCAAATTACATTTAACATCCTTACATGACAGAAGAAGGCTATAGTGTATATGAACCATGCCAAAAGCTGTGGTCCCCTTTCTACCATACTTTCTTTCGCAAAAAGCTTAAGAATAGAATAATTTAAATGTAGCAGACATCAGAAGTTTAATTAAGGATTTACTTTAATTTGGGGATAATCAAAATTTTCAGTAGTGTTACATCTTTTAAAAAAACAACAGTAACTTAAGAGAGATCCTTCTGATTCACAGCTGAGCTCTCAGTTTCCTCAGTGCACACTCACCAGAACTTTGATTCATTGTGCAATGTTAGTAAAAGCTTTCAGATGTTTTAACTAACTAAATATAAAAATTATTCTCTCAGATCTAGATACCTTTTTTGAGGCTGGTTTTGGCTGAATCATCTTATTTTTATACCACAATCAACACAAGCCAAATAATGAAACAATATTTAGCTGCTGAACTGTATTTGTTGTTACTTTCTTCTGTCTCATATGTCTGTGTTTCCAGGTAGTACAAAACCCCTCACTAAGCAAGCCAAGTTTAAAAATCCCCCAAGGTTTCCAAATCAGCCTTCAAAGATACCATTTTTATCCCCAAATTGAAATCTAAAAATTAAACAAACTTTTCCCTGAGGTGAAGTAAACTCACACTGGACAGCAGACATTGCTAAACATGCCAGTGTGCCTGCTATATGGCCAAAGTGTTTATTCAACAGAAGCTTGGACGACAGCCACCACATCAATGTCACAGCCTCTCAGCACATGCGAAGAAAGTACATGTGATACATAGCAAATTAGGTGTCCTGCTCTAGAAGGAGTGGAATGGGATTGATTTGCCACTTTTAGCAATGCTCTTTTACTGTCAGCTTGGCTTTGAGAAAAGCATTAAAGATTCTTGTCACAGATGTTTCTTTCATAAACTGTTGTGGGAGAATGACATTCTGCAAAAATGGTTTACTACTCTGCTTTCTTCTCCTGGGAAAACAAAGTGCGCTAGTCAGCCCAGCCAAATGGGCTCAAGGAACGCTCTTCAGTTATACCACAATAGCATTAAGGATCATGACATTTACAGAGCTGATCTTAGAAGCTCTCTTGGCAAATGTACAGTGTAGAGGTATTTATCCAAAGTGTGTGCCATTGAGGTTTTTTTTTTTTTCCGTCTTGCATTAGTTCAGTGGGGTAAAACTGGTCGGTTGGGTGTTCAAAACAGGGAAGATAAAAAGGACTGAGCTTACACACTGTGTATTAAGTGAATGGTTCACACCACATTTGAGTAATTAATCACCTTTAAACAAAGCAAAAAAAAAAAGGGAAAGGCAAAAAAGAGGGAAATCTACTACAGTAGTTAACATATGAAGCCTCACTAGAATTTACTCGAAGTTGCCGGATTGCATAAAATATAGCTGTGAGATGAAACCACTTTTTAGATCACAGAGTAAGTCTTTGACCAAAGAAGCATAATTTTAATTGCTTATATCTAGCTGAGAGAGATAGGACAAGGGAAAGACAATGAATCTATTATTTTTAGGTCATAAAGTTTCCTTGAAAACATTTTGAGAATGCAAATTTTCTTACTAAAAGTCAAAAGGTTTTGTATGAGTATTTGCTATGCCATAAAAAAGGAGTTACTATAGCAACAGAAACATCATATAGAATCTATGACTTGTAAAACACCTTCTGGAGGGAACAAGTTATCCACATGTCACATTAATTTTCATACTTTATATAAAGTTAAATAAGAAAAAATCCTATAATGTCCAGGTTTGTCTCCTTTTGCAATGTTTACTTAAAGCAATGTTTTTTCTCTATGCAAGCCTATATTTGTACAATAATTTAAATTCTAAAGTTTTGGCATTCCAAATGCACCCCTTGTTCTCTGTACAGCTCTCTGAGTTACTGAACTAATTCCTGCTAGAATAAAACACCACTAGGGGAACATGAAAGAAATTCCAAGTTTGCTGTGATTATGAGCAGGATGACTGCTTTGCAGGAAGGAGCATCCCTTTGTGTTTGAACAGCCTCAGCACAAACCTCAACATGTGATCCTGGGCTGCCCAGAATTGCTGCTGCTGGACAGGGGCTGTTGCTGGAGTGAGTGTGCAGAAGGAGAGGGAGCAGAGGTTTGCAGCTTCTCTCTTTATTTTTTTCCTGAGGCAGTTCTTAAATAATATCATCATTAATGGTGCCAAACTGCATGAGGCTTGATATATAAAGAAATGTTTACTAAAATAGGAGTGCTTTGGGCAACAGCAAAAGAAGGCTATAGTAACTGCAGGCCTAGCAGCAAGGTGAATACTTAGAGGTGGGGTGTTAATCAGGAAGGTGTTGTACAGGTTTAGTGCAGTTTTACAGGTATGTGATAAGTTGATGAGACTTGGTTTTGCCAGTAATACAGTCTAGCACATCCATTTGAAAAAAAGTGGTTAAAAAAAGGTGATTCAAAGTTTTCAGAAGAGAAAAATCATTGGAAGTCATTCTTTCCCTGCCCAACAGGTGGAAAACCCAAAGGGACCTCATTGTACTCCAACTTCCAGCACTGTACAGGTCTCTATCACCAGCTCTCTAAAAGAGTATCTTTCTTTCTAGAAGCAGATGTTGTTTGCCTTGTTTTTAAATGTACTGCCTGGTGTCCTAGAAAAAGGACAGTAATAGACAGATTTTATTTAATTTGGAGCTGTGACCATGTGGTTCTGTCATTATGAACACAGTTATACCGAAAATATATGTTTTAGTTTCTTAGCTGGCTTGATTCCCAGATCGCAATGTGGTAAGACTTTTGATTTGAGATATTAATCAAATGACAAGAATTTCATGCAAGAGTTGCTTCTATAGAGGGCCTGTGTAATCTATATCTTTCTTTTCTGCACCATTAATGTATTCAGGGGAGCCACTTTTTTTCTCCATCTAAATGTCAACAAGTCTGATTAAGTGTAAGCATGAAATCAGTGTTCCTTCTTCAGTAGTATCTCAGAGCGAAGAGGGCTTTCCAGAGGAGACAGTGTCATCACTCTTAGACAGACTCTTCCCCAAAACCAGCACTTCTGGAATTCCGTGACAGCTCAAGACCGACTTTCAGACTGGGGTAAGGATAAATCCCTGGCTGCAGCCCACAAAATCCAGCCTCGGTGAAAAATCCCCCAGCCTGAAAATCAGTCTATAAATGTCTATGTAATAGTTTCAGTGCACACTGACACAGCTCCTGGGGAGCAACAGCAAAAACAGCCCACGTCCTGCCCGTGCCTGCGCTGGGGAGAGAAAGAGCAAAGCAAAGTGTGCCTTCCTCCTGCCACACGCACACATGAGGTACCAGCTGAGAGTATCTGACAAGCTGCAGTCACAAGTACCCCCCAGCACATCGGCTGGGTCCTGGGTGGCTTTGCCACGGGAGGACGGACACCAGGGCTCCTGTGTCTGTGACCTGGGTGCACCTGGTGTCACACGTGAGCTGCCCTGGCACCGCGCGCCCCAGGATGGGGCACAGGGCCTTTCATAAAACACCTGCCAAGCAAGTGCTGAATGCTTAAAATATGTTACATGTGTTTGTCTGGAGAAAAAAAAGAGAGAGAGAGAGAGAGAAATGGATAAGAGTAGAGGCTTCGTTACTGAGCAGACCTATCTGGTGAAATGAAAGCTCTTAAAGCTGGATTTCTCCATGAACATCAGTGATAACACCAGGCTCTAAAAACCAAGGAAACAAAATGCTAGCATACTGCTGTTGACAAACCTGGAAGGAACTGGATCACTATTCAGAAGTCCTTTTTCCTGCCCCATATTTTGATT
Organism: Leptocoma aspasia; assembly: GCA_013399835.1. Lineage (NCBI taxonomy): Eukaryota > Metazoa > Chordata > Aves > Passeriformes > Nectariniidae > Leptocoma > Leptocoma aspasia. The sequence goes on from VXAX01004999.1 coordinate 96,103, forward strand.
TTTCACATAGTATTCCCTTATCTATAGAGTGACATTTCCTCAAAAAAAATTTGAGTGGAGCTATCTTAAAAAGTGCTTGAAATGATTCTTAGTTGAAATGATTCAGGTTAAATTAGTGATACAAAGCAGACACTGCTTGTCTGAAATTCCTTTCTTGGTGTGGCTATTTTGTCAGGTAACAGAAAGGGGAGAAAATAGCTATTTGAAGGCTCTTGAATGATGTCACCACTGAAAATAGTGCAGGAGCATCTAAAATAATCTCAGTAATAATATCTGTCTGGTTACTTTTCTTTTATTAGTTTATTCCATATCACCATTTTGTCTTCAGATTTATATTTGGTTAGCACTTAACATAACGTATGATATTGACAGAAAATTTTGATCCTTCATTTAGAAGAATGGTGTCTATTTTTAAATAAAGTAAAATGAATTCTGCAAAAACACTGAAAATATCCACAGATGTTGTAAATTGTCTTTAATGAAGTTCATAAACTTGAATTAAAGTCCCAAGTGGCTGTGTAGTTTGTCTACAGTCATCTCTCTTTTTGTCTGTGAATGCTTTTTCAGGAGGGATTTTCCTGAAGGTAATATTCAGGAACAAATATTCTTTAGCTGAAGGCCCAAATTCTCACATACTGGCCTGAAGATCATTCCTCATAACAAATTACTCATTATTAGATATTAATTATTTATTCATTTTTACACGTTCCCCTCTTGCAGTCTGTCTATGCAAACAGCTGAATGTGAATTAAAAAATCCCATGATGAAACAGATACAAATACCCAGCGGTTGAACTTTGAAAGCTCTGCACTTGTTTACAGATTTACTGCTGACTCAAGAGAAGAATAGACTGGGGGAAAAATTGCCTGTGCATAAATTTTCTTTCAAAACAGAAAGAATAAGGGATAAATGCAGCTGATAAATTGCTCCGAATGAATGATGTAAATATACATCTACCTCAACTGTGTTATCTTCATTGTTAATGAAAGCAGATTTCAGGGTTTTGTGTGGCTATGTGTGCCTTTTGCTTTCCATGAAGCGCTCACTACATGGCTGTTGAGCCTAATGCTAGCTGGAACACCAGCATAAACTCATAAATGATAGACATCTACGTTGTAATGAAAAGGTCCAACCAATTGATGAGTGGGCATAATGCCATTCAAGCAGATGGGTCTGAACAGCAGCAGCCAAAACATCAAGTAAGTCCATCAAATGGAGATGTTGAGGCTGGGTACATTTCACAGCCAGCAACATTGAATGTTAAGACTGTGTAATTAGCAGAATATGACACTATTAAACCAGCTCTGGGCTGGATTAATTTGGAAAAATCTAATAAATACCTTCCACATTATGGAAGGGAGGGCCTGAAAAGATGCTCGCCTTTACTAGGATATGACAGATGGAAGTCAGGATTTCCAAGTTGGGAGTTTGAGGTTTCCCTTTCAAGCAGATTCATAGCACAGTGCTATATTTAGGTATTTCCAAGGCTGTATAAGGGCAAAGCCTTGCTTGCCTAAAATGCATGGCATGCTACTGTTATGGAAGAGGCTTCTTCCCACAGGAAGTTCACACCTAACAAGAACAAAGCTCTTGCTCCTGGCTAACATTTGCAGAGTAGCAAAGTGTCCGAACACAGCTTTTAGTGATTAAAGGTTAACTTTATATACATCTTAATTTAGTCATCCAATAAGAGAGGTAAAAGAAGGAAATGTGACTTTAGCTAAATTAATTGTGAAAATTATATCTGTTAACCCTACAGGAATTCAAATTATATTTCAATTTCATAAATTTGCTGCCTCGGAAACTGTGAATTACTCTGCTTTTCTAGCACAAAACATATTTTCTATGAGATTAATGGGAAATGTGCATTGTTTATAATAACTCAGATTTCATAAATTAGTGGTGATCATATTCTGGTTTCCATTTGCATGCTTAGTTTTTTATGCCTCCCAGGGACACAGAGAACACTACTGCTCAGATACCAGCCAAAATGGCAAAGAGAAGCACAGTTACTTTGAAATTGCCACCCTGCCAGGGTTCTTTCTTGGAATGGGAGCTTTGGACTTTGCTTGTGGTTTTCCTGGAGAGGCACTAGGAAGAACAGTCTCAGTGATAACTCCCCCTGCTGCACTGTCCAGCAAAAAATCCCAAGGCATGAGTGAGCTAGAGTGAAACCCTACGGAAAAATCATGAGTGGTCCACTGAAGAGTGCTTTTAGGAAAAAATTGAGTGCCCAGAGTGTATGGGTCAAATGGGAGGAACCAGAGCCTTGTGTGCAGCCACAGAACCTCACTGTTACTGGAATAGCTGCAGCACGAGGGGGATGTTTTATAGGTGGAGTGATGTGATGGATGCATACAAACTCTCCAGGAGGAGCAGCAGGCCAGGGGTTGCCCTGATGAGGAGCAATGTGTCAGATGAGTGGATATCCTCTGTGAGATGGGCAACACACTGGGTGGGAGTTGGAGAACTGGGGGAGAAGGGAGGTCAGTGATGGTGTCACCACAGTGGTAGCACATTGCAGATGGACCAGGCCTGGTAAAGGGCTGAAGTGCAGATCAGAATCTGTTTTCCACTAACCCAGGAGATCTGTGTGGTGCTACATGGAAAGGAAAGAGGTCTCAGGCACTCTGAGGCATAGAGCAGACCTCTGTTTCCCTCTATGACCAGTTTGTGACAGAACGTGGTCCTCTGGCCAAAGGTTGTAGTCAGGCCAACAGACAAGGTCTGTAGCAATGGATGCTTGTTCTGGCTGCCCTGAGAAGTTGCTGAAGACTGAGGGACATGAGCTACACTGAGAACTAAAGGCATTGTTACTAAGAACAACAGCAAAAACCAAAAAAGCAAAGAAGTTTATTCCTCTTTATGTTTTAATGCCTTCCTCCTCCACCCCCAATGTTTCTGTATATCCTTAGTCATTTAATAGGCTTATAATGTCACCATGGGAAAGCAAGATGATACAGCCACAGTGCACATTAATAGACCACTAATCACAAAGCAGCAAGAGTTTGGTTGACCTGAGGATATTCCAGCAAATGGTGAATATTTACATTTTTCATTATTTGTATGGCATTATGTTCACATGTAATTTTCAGAAGCAAAAGCCAAATCCCGCTTTGGCCCTAAAATGACCTGTTGAAAATGAATTAGCAAGGCTACTCTCAAAGGTGGTTTTACAATTTAAGGTGGGATGTGACAAAAACAAACCTAGCACAGCATGGTGCAGTCTTTATGGATGATAGTATGTTAATATTAGTTTTTGCTAGAAACTGGAAGCTTGAGAAACCAGAGAAAAAATTGTGGTTTTAAAAATTTATACTACATTGTTTAATTTGCACTACATTGTAGGTGGAGCTGAGGTGGGGAGGGTAAATCTCTCTTAATTTTTTCATCTGTTAAACCAATCTAAAACATCCTGAAAAAAGGACAGTATTTTTACTGTAACCATACTGAAGGACATTTAACCTTTGGCTTTCTATTTCCCAGTCTACCTTAGGTGTAGAGATATTTTCTTAGTGTTGTTACTCAAATTTATCTTCTTAATAGCTGTAAAGCTTCATCCCATCCATTGTAGGTTATGCTAATCATGTGGTTTCTTCAAGAAATGTTTCACCTGAGTTGTGTGAAGGAGACAGGATAAGGCAGAAGGCTAATTTAGAGAAATTTGAAGAAAAGGGGAAACTAATACTCAAAATTAAAATTATGTAACATATTCAAGATTGCTTTAATAAATGTATTTGGAACGACTGGATTTTGGCAGGATGATGCATGTTTTAAACTGAAATGCTGATAAAGTCAGCTTTTATTTTGAATAATCAAGATGCAAGAGCAAAACCCACAATTTCTATCTTCTCAAGACCCAAAACACACAGTTTGCAAAAGGTGGCCTGAGGTCTTCTCTGATTTACTGCCACATTTCTCTTGAAATCATTAGTGGAGCTTCTCTACAGACTGTTTAATATCTGGCTTGTGAAAAAGCAGCACTGCCCTTCATTTTTTCATTAAGAAAATACCCAGCTGCAGTACGTGAGCCGTGTTGTTTGTTGATCTTTGTGGGTTTGGGAGAATTACCTTGCCAGCTGCAATCCTGGCACCTGGCTGCATTCCTGGGAGCCATCCCAGGGTCAAAGCCTCTGTTCTGCTCTGGTTTGCTCAGCCCTGGCTTTGCCTCCCTAAGGCTCACCTGCCTTGCCCAAACGTACTCTTCAGGACGCAGCCCCTCTAATGGCACACTAAAATCTCATCAGAGGCTGTATTTTGTGTTTAGCCACAGGCACACATAGCTGCTCCATCACTTCAGTCTTTAACACAAAAAGTGCCTGGTTTGTGTTAATGGACCTATAACAAGCGAGAAGTATTGTATGAGCAGAGAAACAGTTTTCTGTGTCTCTGCCTTATTATTTCATTTGTGCTAAATAAAATGGGGCTAGCAGATGAGTTATTCATATGAAGGTTGGAAGAAATATCACTTTTAGTTCCAGAACCCCTGCAGATATTCACGAATTTTACCAAAATATTTTTGTAGATTCCTATTGTTTTTTTACTTAAAAATATGGCAGAACTGAATGAAATGGATAGGTCTCTTTCAAGAATAAAAAAAAATTCAATTTCATTGCCCAGCATGTAACATTTTTCTCTGTGTTTCAAATATGCTGTAAAACTAGATCTCCATGTCTTTCTAATAGAGAAACTTAGCACTCTGAAAAATCACAATAAAATATGAGAACACTCTTGATGATTCAGCTTTCCATAGTTATACTATTATGATATTTTTCTACTTTGTTTGTATTGTTTTGTTTTCAGCAAGTTTTGCTTTTACTGCAGAGAAAATACAGGCTCTCCAGAATTAACTTATGCTTTAAATCAAATATGGAATAAAAGCCACATATACAAGGCCGTAGGTATATATAGCTGTTAGGCAGATAAATCCTTTCTGCCTTATGTGGTCCAGAGCTGGAGGCCCAGATGACTTTACATTTCCTGTAAAGGTTATTTAGGCTTACTAACACTTTTATCTGAGATCTGATATATCTCCTAACAGGAAACAGCAACAACCAGGGAGAAAAACTCCTGAAATTACTGATTTCCTTTGTTGGATACTCCACTATAGGAACACCCTGACAAGACCTTGTCTATCAGAATCTGCTGAGAATTCTCCAGTGATCCATGTTAGGAGTTGCATTTGGACTTTATCCTAGGTCAGCTTGTTATGGCCTTTCTGTATAAAGCATAAACTTTGTATAGTAGCAATACCTTCAGGTCAATAATCTAGTATCTAGGGAAAATTGAGAGTAATCACATTTCTTTTAAAAAATTAAGCATTTTAGAAAGTAAAACAAGTTTCTCTATAAACACTAAGATTTTACAACCACACTTAAAAATGTTTTCCTGAATCCATGACCTGTTTTATTTAGGGGGAGACACTTATTATCTGCTGCATTTTGATCTAAAATTTAGTAAGTGACCTTAAAAAAAAGCATCTGCCTTCACACTTCTCATGAAGTTTCTTTGAATATGAACTCTCTGCTTGCAAGGGGCAGAAATGACATTCACTCAATTTTTTATGCAAAACATAAAAACTTCCCTTCAAAACATACATAGTGCTTCAAGGAAACATGTCCTGTTTAAAAATAAAATAAAATGCAAAGTCTGGTTTGGGTTTGTGCTTTTAAAAGGGGCAGCTAAAGAAATTGCCTGCATCTTGTAGCCTTAACTGAGGCTGGGCAACAGTAAGTACAAATCCCACTTCATTATCCCTGCAGTGTCCTCTGAGCTAACAAAATATTATCCAGCAAAATGTGGGCAACCTCCAGACCCACTCTGTCCTTGTCTCAGCTGTGGCTGCCAAGGAGAAAGGCAGCTCTTGCCAGCAGTGGCATGAGAGGCCCTTTGGGAAATGATCTGAGACCGCTGAACTTGTTTTCTCTCGGCTGTTCCAACCCGTACAACCATACCAAAGCACAGATTCTTAACTCGTCTGGCCTCTCAGTCCAACAGGGATTAAAGGACAAATAAGATGCTCCATTTCTTAGGTTTTTTGAGGTGAATCTTGTGGTGGGTGCTTAGTTAAGAGTTTGTTTTACCTGAACAGCTGTGGATACTTAGCTGGCTTTCTAGTTGTTTTTTTTAGCAGTCTGCCTGAGGGTTTACTGTAGGCTGTGTGTTTTCTTTTTGGTGGGCTTTGGGATATCTGCCCATCCCAGCACTGGATGGTGCCAGTCTCTCCAGCCTGGATGCCTGAGCTGGCCCTCTGTGAGCTGCCTGCTTGGCTTTGTGCTGCTTTTCGTAGGACTGCCTGGGCTTAGGTTGCTCTGACTGACCATCTGCTCCATCTCCCTCCATCAGCAGCTAATTTATTCAAATCTCAAGTAAGCCTTGTTTTGCTTGTATTTTCTCTTCCATTGTTTCCATCTCCTCTCATTCCTGCACTGGTTATTGCTAAGCATTGCACTAGCAATTGAGAAAACTGGAAGATGCTCCTCTTTCAGTGCCCAGTGAGAAGCAGAGGTTAGGTTCCACTGCTTTAAAGAAGAAACACACAGGACATTTCCTAGAAAACATCAGACATTGTTAACTGCCCCAGCATCTCTGCTTTTTAGGGTGTAGTAGCTCCAAAAGGCACAGAGTTTGGATTGGATTCCTATATCAGAAGCCAATGCCAACAGGAAAAGGTCAATGGGCAAAAGAATAAAAAAGGAGTCAAACTCCATGTGGTCTTTTTGTGGAGTTTAAAATTCTACTGGTAGTTTCTAAGATATAATACTCTATGATGCATCTAACTGATTACCCTGCTGGTTTTGCACAGAAAACCACACCTCTGTGTAAACCTGGGAAGTGGTGAACCTGCTCTTGATTCAAACCTCCAGTCTGAGCAGAGAGGTGGTGACTCAGGGAGTTAATGTACATATCAGTCCTTGACTTGTTCTGGAGAAGATGCCAACTCAATGGCATGAATTTTAAAGTGACCGTGTTAGTGTTTGGTAAGAAAACACATAATCCAGCATGGCTTGATTATATGCAGGTGCTTTATTAGAGAGCTCCCGGGAGACCTATACGTGGGTACACAGACCCACAGATCTCCGACAGGGGTTTGAAATCAGCCATATTTTATACCTTCTCATTATATAACTATATGTTAATGATTAAGCTTACATTGTTCTATTGTATCTATTGTTTTCACCCAAGTGTGAATTCCAGAGCCCACCGAAACAATCTTTGTCTATGATTCATATGTATACATAATAATTTCTAACAATCTTATTACTTCTATAACCTAGTATGTATAACCCGGACCTTATCCCACGATCTAAACCAAGTACACTCTCCCAAGCCTAACCACCCTTTTCCAAACACTATACTCACAATTTTAAAACATTTTAACCCTATGCTATCAACTGGATGTCAATTCTCATATCTAAGACCAAAGATTTCCAGGGTGGCAAAATGTGCCTTGGAAGGCAGTGACAATGAGAGACCTGAGGCCCAGATAACCATGTTCCCATGACATTCAGTGCCATGTACCTCAGCCATGGCCTGAGCTATATAGGTCAAGCTAAATGATTGCAATTCTCCTCTTTGTCTCAGATTCTGTTAGCTTGCTACTTGGAATACGAATCTGTTATTGTAGAGGATATTGCATGTTAGAAGCAATGAATAGAGAGAGGGGCCAGAACCATGAAATTTTTGTAGGAAAGGAAAAAAGAACATTTTCTTTTTAGGAAGGAAAAAGGCAAAAAGGAAAGGAAAGGAAAGGAAAGGAAAAAAGAAAATTTTACTTGAGAGGTCTCTGTAATGAAGGACCATATATCTTTTAATGTACAGATCAACTTCCTTCTCCCAATAAATTTGCAACATCATACAGATACAGAAAACTCATACTGTATATGTGTAAGGTTTTTCTCTCTGGGTACAGTGTTTTATTTTATCTACCATTGATCAGGTGGCTAAGATTACATGAAGCTCCACAATGGTAACATGGAGATATGAACATTGCATCCTAGACCTGAAATAGACTACAATAGTTTTTTCTTATTCCCTGTTTTCCTGTATTTTTGTTTCCTCACAGGAAGTGGTTTCACTTCAAGCAGAATATTTTTATATGGCCTTATTTGAAAATTTGATGACAGCGATAAATCAGGAGACAAAAGGAAGTTTTGAACAAAGGTGCTCAGCATTTTTGTTGATACTTTGAACTATGCATGACTGCACAGACCTTCCCCTTATTTTAAATCACATTATATTCTTGTACTGGGTGCAGCAACCACTTATATTGCACTGCAAAACCGTGTAAGGAAGGATCTGGATATATGTTTATTTCCAGCTCCTAAATGCCGTGCGACCTAAAGAAACAACCATGACAAGGAAGTCTTTTTGTGGACAGACAGTGGCCCCAGACTGCAAACAGAGGAAGCTTTTACAGTATACATTTAGTTTTGTGTGTAAACTTTTCAAGACCATTTCAGCCTAATAGTCTGAGTTGCATTACCTCGGAGGGTATTGTCATTAAGACCTAACGCGCTCAGCTAATAAATTACAGTGATGTAGCAGCTTTTTGTCAAAGGATCCTGAAGTGCTTTACAGACTTTACAGTCCATAGATGCATGAATCACTTCACCCACTATTGAAGTATGGCCAGGCCAGGGATGAATTGTGGCAGCTGTTTAACAGCACACAGCAGTTCAACACAATGGGTTTAGGAGAGCAAAGACAACATGCTCTCCCAGCGCCAGTCCAAGTAATTCAGAGGGACAGTGGAGAACACCTTGGGAGAGAAAGGGAGGGATCTCTCCCTCGTGGACTAGTGCTAGGCATTGTTACTTGACTTTAGTGACTGGGGTTGTGTCTCTCATCTTGTACCAAACCTGTTGTGAGAAAGTCCCCCATCCGAGCTATAAAGTCTGTAAACACACATGTAGGCATGTAGGGTTGTGAAACCACCAAGGATGTTTGTGTAGGTAGAGTTTTCCCAGCCAAACTGGAGCTAATCAGGATTTAGTGCTGCCTCAGTATGGAACATACTAAAAATATGCAGTCTTGGTTTAGGCTGTTTAGGCTGGGAAACTGAAGGAAAAGCATCAGTTTTTCTCTGTATGTATCTGTACATCTACTTGAACAGAACCCAGATCTTTAAAGAGTTAGATAGGAAATTAATTTAATTTCCACTCCCTTTCTGGTTACCAGCTGTCTTCTAATGTAAAGTGATGGTCCCCATAAAGGCCTTCTGAAGAAACAAGCAATTTCCTGAATAAATCAAGTTATCCTTTCCTCCTGCCCTTTTTTCTCCCTTTCAGTGAATAGTATCTTTAGTGACGATCCTGAGCAGTCTTGTTACCAGCTGCTGTAATCTCAGGGGATATGTCATTTCACCTTGATATTTCTTTCCCCATTGTTTTGCCCAAGTGCACAAAACAAAGCCTATGAGTGCTGCATGCAGGGCTCAGAGCAGAGGGAGAATTGTTTGCAGTGACACACATCAAACTAAGGCTGGCTTCTTCCACAGGTATAGATTTGTTTTTCCCTTGGAAAAAATACCTTTGGTTTTTAACTTCTGCAAAAGCATGTTATTTGAAGAATTTATTGTTTCATTTTCCCTTTTCTATATGGATCCATGGACACCACAGAAAGTCAATGTGAATTGACTGTGTGGGGAAAAAATAGTAGTGACTAGTGATTTATACAGAGTTGTTTGCATTGGGTACTTAAAAGGTTGTTTATTCCTCCTTCTTAATATTTACATGATTGGAGACCCTAAATGTATAGCGTTGTGAATTTCTATCCAACAGTTCACTGCAGAAATAGTAATTAAGAGGCCTCTACCTTCACTCCTTGTGCCTAGTTGTAAACCTTCCTCTTCCCCTGTGGAGGTTTCTAGTAGGACTGCTCAGATGGGTGTATGCTACTCACAACCACAGAGCCGGACCCTAGCAGCCCCGTTATAAGCAAGAAGAAAATACTTGAGAGAAGAAAGTCCACTGCTTTCTTTAAGCTGCGAATCCTGCCCACAAAGAGTTGAAAATAAATAAATATCATAGAGTATTATCCTTATTTTCTAAAGATTGCCAGAACTAATTCTAAAACAGAATATCTAACCAAGATTTTGCATATAAAATACTCTAGGTATTGAAACTAAATTTTGTGCATCAACTCTGTGCTGAATAGAATCTTTTGCTTGTGAATGCACAAAGTCTTAAAGGCAGTTTCTGTCATATCACCCTTCGTATTCCTATCTCTTTCATCACCATCCAAAAGGAAACACTTTAACTTTAGGCAATAAAAAGCTTTTAATTCAGACATAAGTTTACATGAGCTATCTTCATTACAGTGTACAATGTGAAAAATGAGAAAATTGAAAATTATATTTAAAAATTTAATTAGATAATTTCTGCTGTTTTGCTTGTTTTAAAATATATAATAAAACTTCAATAAATTATATTCTGGGTCATATCAGCTTCTTCTCAAGAAAATGAAGTTAAATCTTTGTAGTAACCAGCAGCTTAATTTTCATTAGGCTAGCTATTTGATAATTAGTCATGCACCATAAATCAAGTCCCCAAGTCTTCTCCAGGTTTCTTAATTGAAAATTATTGTTTCTTGGCTCTGTGGCTAAATGTGCAGCAAGTCTGAGGAGTGATAGATGCTGAATCTAGCACAAACAGTTTGAAACAGTCAGAACTTGATAGATCATTGCCCTGAAGGGGCTTGTAATGGTGGAGAGACTGTGAATTTCAAAATTAAAGGTTTGTTCTTAAAAATCACAAGTGTAAAAGCTAGCTGTAGTTTACCAAATAGCTTCTAACCTTCAGCCACTTTTCCTTTCATTGCTAGCTGGATTTCAGTTGCTTTTCTAGTGACAATTGTCACGGGTTTGTGTGGCTATATTTGAAAAGTTAAAATGTTGGCTTGGAAAGATACAGACCGAGAGTATTTGTGTTCTCTTTTGTTGGTGGTGTTCTTTTTCTGGTAAATCTCATTAACAAATATGGAAGTTGTTTCATTTTTGGCATTTTTAAACACTGAATGTAATGGTGGCAGTCCTCTCAGAGCCACTATGAGAGAACAGATGGGCCTGCTACACACGCCTTGGGTCATAAAATAATTTCAGATATGATGCAATTGTGGCTAAGTAAAATACTTTTGCAAAGTCAGAAATATATTACTTCACTGAAAGAAGGGAACCTTTTGTAATTTTTCTTTGACAGCCCAGCAGACTTTGCACAGAGCTCAGCTTGTGTTTGCCATTCTGTAGATAAGGACAGCCACAGGGTTTTCTGCCATTCATGCCTTGCTTCCTCATGATCCGGTGGCCAAGACCTGATGATGACCACAGCAGGAAACAGTGAGAAATGCTCCATAAATTTAAAAGCAGGAATCAATTGATTCTACAACAAACAAAATAAAACCAGAACCAAAAAAAAAAACCCCAAAAAAACAGGCCTAAGATTTTTCAATGAAAAGTTCCAAACCGCATAGTTAAATTCATGCTGAAAACCTTCTCACACCTTATTTAACTTGATGAACGAACACAGACTTGGAGCTGATGAGGGCATTTATTTGTTAGGAACACCAAGACGTGCACTGCAGTTGTTTCACCCCGTAGCCCATGACAGAACAAAGCACCACACTGGCTTCAGGGCCAGAGGCCACAGGCTAAACCGAGTGTGTCTGTCCTGCTCGTGGCCCTTCTGGGACACACGGGGCTGCCAGGGCGAGCTGCTGAGCTGAGGGCTGCAGCACTCAGCAGGTGCTCCCCACGCCTGTCCTGCACTGTGCACTGTGGTGCATTACAGATGTATTTCTGCTGTTCTAGGTTCATCTCCTTCCAAGGTCAGCTTTGTACTGCCAGTTCCAGGAATTTGGTGTGTGGTAATAGGTTTCTCAATGTGCTACTCAGAGCAAAGTCAGGGGTGAACGATATGTAATTAAACTCCAAGGAGGGAGGGATTTAAAAGGCCACATTGTCAATTGGAAGAGAGTTTATTAAAATATATAATCAAGCAATTATTGTATTTGTGGATCATGTTCTTTTTGGGGCCCTGAAATGACTGTGTGTAATCTTATTTTTGCAGAGATTTATTCTTGGAAGGGAAAGTAATTTGCCTAAAGGATATATTGATTTCATTCAGCTGTCACCATCCTTTTGTAAGAAGTTACAGACAGAAAGCCAAATTCAGGCCCAACTTCGTTTTATTTTTGCATTATACCAAATCTAAATATGGTGCTGCTATTACAAATGAGAATTGTTTTCCAATTGATTGTTCCAGTTTCCCACTGGACTAGATTGCATCACCAGCTGGGTGAGGAGCAGTAGAGGATGGGGGACAGCAGAGGACAAGGGAGCGAGCAGTGTCAGAGGGCATTTTGGAGCCCGTCTCCAGGGAGGAACTCCCTCCTGGTGGCAGCTCCGGTGAGGGGCTCCCCACAGCCTGCGTGGGAGGGATGGAAGGTGGCCAAAGGCAGCGTGGGATGAGCTTTCCATGAGCAGCCCTCACGGGCAGGCAGCGCTGGGACACAGGGAGCAGGCTTTGCACCGGGCTGTGTTCTGATACACAGAGACACGAGCTGCAGCTCCCAACAGCGCAGGGGCTGTGGTGTCCCAGAGTAAGAAACCAGAAGGGAATATCCAGTGCGACTGCTGTGTGGAAGAGGAACGTGCCTCACTAATTAATGAGAGCTGATGTGTCAGTGCTGACGTGCAGCCTCCCCAGCTCCCAGAGCTGAGCTGTGCACTGGGGCCCTGCGCTCTGGCCCAGCCATGGCTGCTCCTTAATCAGGACCACTTGGCTTGGTGGCTCCTGCTCACAATCTTTCATGGCTGGAGGCCCTTTGTGCCCCTCTAGTCTGGCAGGAGCAACGAAATATTTTATCTGAGGGGTGGGCAGACCAGAATTTACTCTGTTGACACCTGGACTGAGCTGAAAGTGTGAAGATTGGTGTGGGGATCATCCTGATTCCACTGAGGTTTATGAGAGATCAGACTTTTTTACACAGATTCGTGGGAAGAGTTTGTGGCTGGATTCCTTGTGAAATAAAATCAGGCAAACTTTCTTTATCAGATTTTGATGCAAAATTGTAGCAGCATCAAACTATCAGTTCTTGGCATGTTTTGCATTTGCATTTATGAAAACAATTTTTCTAGCTAGTGTGATTTTCCCCTGTTAAAACATTAAAATACTAGTATTATCAGTTTTGTCCATCTTTTAGACTGGTACAAATAGATCAAAATTCAGAGTTGAAATGCCTCCTACTCTCCCATCCTTATTACAAACACACACACAAAAATAAAATGAAACGACTGGTGTTTAAGGTTATATTTTAGTTGATTCTCAATTGCTATGAACTTCATCTCCACGATATTAAAACTTCAGGACTACCAATAATATTTCCTTAAGGCACAAAGAACAAACACACTGTGTAATTTTTATTGTGGGGCTTGTTTTCAGAATGTGTGTATATTCTATTTCACTAACATTTTACAGAACTATATATAGATACAAATAAGATAAAATCTTTTTCTCCTTCATACTTCAGTCAGAATCAGAGCTTGCATACACAAACCAGAGAGGCATGTGACTGAAATGGTAGCCGTATACCATTAAAATGAAAAGATCATAAAAGTCCTGTAGCTGTTGTTTCTCACAAGGTGCGAGCTCATTGTCAACCTGTGCATCTAGGTAGAATTAGTGTAATATATATGATGCAACAGCAACTAGTGGATAGACGAATTTGAGTGGGGCTGTGTTTTCCATGTAAGGAAGAGGCAATGCTTACTCAAATGCCGTTAAAACTCCCTCATTTACAGCTCCTGGAGATGAAACATACAGCAGATTGCCTGTAACCATAGCAATTGGCTCCGACATGAAAGATCTCCAGCACAGAGGTAGTGGTAATGGCAGAAGCAGTGTGGAAGATAAAGGTGTACAGATAGAGACAGTACCAGGTGGAAATGAACTACAAAATAAGTGAAGACAAGGTGCCCTAGATGGATTCGGGCAGATGTGTGAGTTTGATGGGAAGGTTTGGGCTGGCGAGGTGTTGGGGGAGGGCAGGGACAGCTGAAGAGAAAGGTGAGGTTTTGGAGCTAGTCTGGTGTAGAGGACAAAATCAGAATAGGGCAGGCACAGAATATGGGGAAGATTATGCTGCTGGAGGCTGCTGCCTCTCAGGTTGTTGCCTTTCAGCAAGGGTAGATGGATTCCAGAGATCCCAGTCAGCTCATGGAAGGACTCCACAAAAGTTGTTAGCTCTTGATGATGGGTGTGGTGTGGTTCCTGGTGTCGAAGTGTAGCACTCAGAAAGACTTAGATATTCCATATCCCAAAGCAGTGCCAGAGTGGTAGACCTGCATTTTGGAGATGTGGAAGGAAAATGCCCAGAAAAAAAACTATGCTAAGAGGTGGGAGAGTTCAATGGCCTTGAGTTATAAGCACTGGTATAAACAAAACATCTGAGTTATTTACTTTAATATTTTACTTGATGTCCATTTTTGGAGCTTTTGTTTTGGGAAATATATAAAAGGTTTTCCCTCTTATTATTTCTGACAAACTTAAAGGGAACAGCTTCTAAGAACAAACGTCCTTCCATAGAGTAATGGATGTGACTAGCTTTTNTGAATTCCAGAGAAGAAGAATCCATTTACAAGAGGAAAACCACATCAATTAACTAAGGACTGCAGGTCAGGACTCTTTAGCTTCGTATATACAATTTACATCTATCTAAAATGAATTTATGGAATCATTACAAAGATTGGGACCAAACCTCTCAAAATCCATTCAAGTCATTTGTCACAAAGACTTTTTCAGTTTTTACTGGAAAAAAATCTCAGTAAAAGGTCTTCAGTGTGATTATAGTTTAAATCTCTCTGATTAGGGTTACCTTCATTTGAGCAACTGCAATGGCATTTCAGTAAGAGCACCGAATCCAGCAGTGAGAGTCCCAGGCTGCAGGACTGTTCTCCAGGGCTGAGCTGCCTTCCTGAGGGAGAGACTCAGCTCCCACACCACAGCCTGTAAATCTACCACATTGTGCAGAACACACAACCCCCTTGGTCTCCCTCACCCTGCCTTTCCACTACTTTTTCTTGGCTTATAAAAGTTATCTTTTGGTCAGCCAGGCACATCTTTACAGAAGGCGTAGTAAATATAAGATTTATACAGCTATGTGTCATCTTAAATCCACTCAACTCCCCAGGTAAAAAACAGGATCACAGCAGTGAACATTTTAATAAACAAGCAAAGACATTGCACAAAAAAAGGAGAACAGATAGAAAAAAAGACGTTACAGTTCAACAGCTCCTATCTAGGCTGGAGAAATGAGGCTGAGGCTTGTATTCACATTCCCATTCTGGAACATTTACTGCCAGTGTTTGGTCCCGAATTAGAGCTGTAGGTGATCAGCTCTAATTCATTGTTTCACTCTCTGATTTTGAAGCAATCAGAAACTCGTGAAACCAGCTGACTTTGCAGGATTTGAAGGCTAAAATCTGATTAAACAAGGTTGCTGGATATTACCCACCGTCAAATCACTGGTTCATCTTTTCAGTGTATCTTTAGGAACATATGATTGCCCGAGATATCTGCTGAGAGAGAGATTCTTTTATGTGTAAGAATTAGCTGGCACTGTTATTGCTAGTATCTGGCAGAGTTTCACTTTCTGCTATGATTTGTGCTTCTAAATTAAATTTGGTGTGGTGCTAGCAGCTTGGGATAAGCACCAATTACAAGTTTTGACAAAAAAAAAGTCAAACTATAAATCTAAACCTGTCTGGACTTCTAGCTAAAGATTTATTCAAAAGTTTATCTACATCCACAATGTACCTCAGCCCTAGAAAATTCCTTTTACATCATCACTTTGCAAATCTAGATAGTCTTCAGATGCTTAAATTTTAACATCTGCTAAGTAGGGTTAGCATCACTGTCAAATTGGAATGAGTCTTCAGTGACTGGGTCCAAGTCTGCAATCATCAACTGTCTAATTTGGTAATGGCAACTTCAGCAGAAGCAGAATCAAGACAGATAATTTCTTCCCTATCAAATTTATGTATGTTGTAATGTAATGAAAACATTCCCCGAGGGGATTTCCTTTGCTGTGCATAGCACATGATATCAGTTGAGCACTTTTCTTACCCCTTATTGTATCTTATCTACTGATATTAAAGTGTCCTTGAAGAATACCCTGGCTTATATAGGTGCAAGGTGCCTTAAAGGTCTTTCTCTACCTTGTAAAATGTAAATATATATTTAATCCTAATTATTGGAAATACTATAGCAGTCTTCCCTTCTCCACCAGGAACTTTGCTATAAAAATGCATTCTACCTGGAAAACACTATAAGCTATACTAAAAATTTTCATTTAAATACTGTGAATCCAGATACATTTGAAAGGTATTTCAATTCCTTTAAGGTGTTTAGGAAGTCAGTATTTAGAGATTAGGCATCTGCTGGAAACTGCACCTGTCTGGTTGAGGACGTAAATTCCAATAGGGAAAAAAAACCCTAAGCTTTTCTGCAAGATGGGGTTACTCCTAAAATCTGTGGGGGCATCAATTTTCCACTCTCAGGTCAAACTGTAGTCAACACTGATGTCAGCCCACGCAAGCACATCTCAATAATGACAGTGTGGCTCAGCCAGCAGTGCTCTTACCTCTTGGCTAGAAGGTCACAAGTTTAAGTCTCCCACCAGGGCTTGGGCTGATTCTTAATGCTGACATGGCAGTGCAGCACCGGGAGGTGTTGAACTGTTTGAGGTGCCGTCCTCCATCAGATGAGATGTTAATCCAAAATCCCTTTCTCCTGTCCCTGCTGCCTGTCTAGGCAATATCGGCGTGGCACTTTTGTGAAAAGAGGCTGGCTAAGCCTCCTTCCCAGCCAAAACTGGCTGTCACACGCCAGGCTCGCCGTCCAAGGCAGAGCACAGGCCATTGTGTTGTTGCACCACCATTACTGTATTTAGTTAAGTACAATGGAAACATTGTTAAGCGTTTTAGGATACACAGGATATGAAGGGCCTAACGCAAAAGCCAAAATCTAACGCAGTTTTCTAAATTCTATTGTTTATCATGTCTCTGTACACAGGCACACAAGCACATTATATGTATATTTAGAAAGTGGGGCTCTGTTAAAAATTATATTCAGCTTGCACCCATTCCATTTATATTATGTTAAGCAATTATATTCCTTCCCTGTAACTGATTTTTTACCATTTTGAAATAAGAACTCTGCATTTAATATCACACAGTCTTTATTAAAGAACCATATTGTTTAGCTTGTCATGATACAGAGTTGCTTTTCCATAAGTACATTAAGCATGGGTACTCAGGGGATATTTTCTTCAAAGCAAGTGGAAATTCTGGGAAGAAACATGTTATAACAACTGTCTATGGTTAAGAATGAGAAATAGTAGAAAGCTTGGATGTTCCCTGAGGAATAGGGTGCTATATGTAGCATTGTGGAAATGCCATCTGAGGATGGTTATGAAGTAAAAGACTGCATGCTCCAATTTATTTAATTTCATTTTATCTTATTTTACTTTATTTCCCCTGACACATTGGCTAGAACTAGAGCATTAAGTGTTAATTTTATTTACAGTACAACTCTATTAATGAATACATGTGTACATGGCTTAAACCTCAGGAACTACATGTAAAGAATTAATATGGAAAAGATTATTAGGTAGTTTGGGAGCATATCATAATAATGTAAGAATTTTCCTCCCCCTCATATTAGAAGCTCTATGATCTTCTGAAATGAAAGCACCTATTTGAAAAAAAAATTCAGGGAGTAAAACTTCAAAATAATGGACTCTCCTTTTTTTTTTTAAACCCCCTTTGCATAATATAAAGTCCTTAAACTCTTTTTGCAGCAGTCCTGCTGTCTTTCTGTTGCTTGATATTCTGACCATTTTTGAACCCTTGAACTCTGACAGAGAGGAGGGACTTGGAGAGGTTGTCATCTGATCTATGTAAGAAGGCAAAAGGAATAGCTTTCTCTTTAATAGCACTCTTTTCTGCTTAACAGTTGGTGGGAGATTAAAATGATCTAGGTGGATAAGGCAGGTTAAAGGTCAAGGGACACCACAACTCCCCCTCTTCCCCACATGTCAAAATATAGACAGGTCATTAGAAGTTAAAATTTTGTGCCCCTTTCCAAAATATTTCAGTTTATATATTATCATTTATATTATTTATGCGCTCATTTTTTATTGTAAATTCCAATTCTTGAGAGGGACTGGACCCCTACTAGGCTACTGTCCAGCCTGTATAGTCATCAGGTGCTGACATTCTGAGTTTCAGCCATATTAATTGCTGGATAAAGGCTATAATCCCCTCTCTTTGAAGCCCAAGACTGATTTTTAGGCAGTACTTCAAAAGCAGCACACAACTGAAGAGGCATATTTCCTACTAGCACTGAATCAACATGATTTACTCTGTTTGCATTTGTCTACGTACGCCGTGCATATTTGGCTGCACAACAAAAAGGTGTGAGTTGGCTGTAATATAGTCTAAGGAAAGGTTTTTACTCTCCTGAAGTTGATGCATGACCTCATCTGAGACATACCACTGCAGATCTTTGCTTTAAGCATCATTAGGAAAGTATAAACTCCTATATCATGCTTTTGTTACCAATGAAAAATCTTGCTTTACATTGCTAGAATTTTTTTTACCCCCGCAACATCATATTAAAACTATAATTTAGAGTGAGGCTGTTTCTTAAGCTGTGAATAAATAAGGCCTGTGTTTTGTAAAAGCAAACCTTTTTCGAAACGTGGATTTTAATATCTTAAATACTGCAGCTTCTTAATTAAATGAAGCTGTGATCCAGCAGCAAATATCCATTATCAAGAATAAATAAACATATTGTTTAGCGTGTTTTCGGGAAAAGGAAATGGGTGAAGAGGACTTTGAATTGTAAACAAATTTGTAGCAATTGCAGAGCTCATGGCTGAGTGTCGGTGTGCTCCTGTCTCGTGGCTGTGCCTCTTTTTGTGGCGGGGTGTGCTTGGCTCCTGGCTGGCTGTCCACAGAGCCGCACTACGGGGACTTTCTCATCCAGGATTTGCCAAGTATACTTAGTGTTATGTTTGAGAAAGATTAACAATATTTCAGATCAAAGGAGAATCCTGCTGCACGGTCTTACAAGATTGTCATTCACTTCCATTATGGCTCATTTGCACAAGATTTTCATGTAATATGCGCCATTGTTTTGGTGGCAGTGATTTGACATAAAGACAGGGCCAAAATGCATCTCGGAGCCCCACTCCACCAGGCTGGGGGGCAGCTGGGGTGCAAAGAACTTGCCAATCATAAAATGCAACTTTGTCTCGGTTATATTAAAGCCTTTATCAGGTGGGAAACTTTTGAATGAGCGTTGATTCAAGGAGAAAAACTATCAATGGCTGGTTTTTATTAGAATGTAGGCACTGTTTTAACCAGGTAAAGTTTTGGTTAATAAGGAATACAAACCTTGTGCAAAGAGCAGTTTTGGTCAGCCACGTATTCTGATGGTTTTTTGTTTCTTTGAAATGTGGAATTTGTTTTGCAAATGTTGGAGACCCCCATGGCAGGAGTGACACATGAGAAATTTATTTCTCCCAAAATTTATTGTTTAACCTAGTAGCTTCATTTTAAAAATCAGGTTTCCCAGGTGGATCCTTTCAGACATTTTAAAATGCAGATGCATTAGACCGTAGTGCAATACAGGAATCAATAAAATTTATTAGAGAAGAAAAGTAAAGTATGTCACATAATCTTCTTCAATTCCTTTCTTTCAAGTAATAACTTTTTAGGTAAGGTCAGATTTTATGGGTAAATAAATGTTTAACTTAATAAAGTTGCTTGAGCAGTTCAGTTTGATTTAAAATCCCAACCTGGAGCTGGACAAAGCCTGTTGCTTTGGCTTTAATACACCCTGTTGAGCTTAGGTAGCACAGGAAACTCAGTACAGGAGCTGATCCAGGATGTCTGATGCCTGAATCTGTAATTCCCACTGAGGCTGAACTTCCAGTGACTCCAGAAAAGGACTGCAGGATGACCATCCTTTCCTGTCCAGCCAAATGCCTTAGCTGTAATTATTCAAGTTTAACCCAAAATTTCAGCTGTAACTGTAAGTTTCCTGACTTTCTGTGGGTCTTAATTGTCATTATGTTTTTACCTTTTTTTTTCCACTTTTTTTTAGCCATTGTAGTTTTTTTTCCATCAGTGGGGGGAAAAGAGAAAATGTGAATGCATGAGAAAATGTAGTACATTGTACAGGCAATTAGAAAACAATTTACTTCAAAGAACTAATGATGTCTTTAAAGCTGTTAGTTACATGTGTGAAGGTATAATGCTAAGAAACGCATACGTAAAACTCGGAAAGTTATTGTGAAGAAGATGATTTCAAGATGTGAATGGTATATTCTACTAGTTTTTGTGGGTATAAGTAGTTAATAATTTGTTATGGGTAAAACACCTGAAACAACTAGGTATGAACTGCAAAGAATATTTCAGAAAAAAAGAAATGTTGAAGTATGCCACTGAAGTGGTGTGTTTCGAATTGTTTCACACTTTGTATTGCAAGTTACACTTAAACACATCTGGTGTGCTTTTAAAATGAAAATAACTGAAATATCCTTATATGAAAATGTGTGATGGAAGGAACCTTGTGGCTGGGTTATGAAATCTTGGTAAATGGACTGTAAAGTGGAAACAGTGAAAAACATTTCACTTTGGTGACGATAGCTGGCATCTCCCTTCTAGACTGCCACGAAAAGGATTTATTTCAGGAAACTCATCACATACTGTGGAAGGTAGCATCTATATGTCAGCAATTCCACTGACATTTTATGGAAAGCTTAGAAATACAAACATTAAACTGGTGGATCCCTGTTTTTCTCCCTGCTCAGGAAATGCTTGCAGAATACACGAACAACAGCGCCCTCTGCACCTGAAACCCCTCCGGTTATTAAACCCAGACGTTCCTACGTGCTGGAGGAGCCTTTAATTTCAATTACTGCTTTTTTTCAGCTGCTGGTAGGTATAGCTGGGCAGCGGGGGAAGGGTGAGGATATTCAGCTATATTTTTAAGTGCTATGCAACTTTATAATATTACCTGAAAGCTTCAGCACCCTTAGGTACAAAATTTATAGCAATACATAATTTAAAGTTAAAAAAAAAAAACAAGCGCAAAATAGCAGCAGAGATGTTGCACTTTTGCATTCCCTACAGCATAATTTAGTTCCCCGGTGTGTCATTAACAGTGAAGTACGTCACAGTCTGGAGTTTTGTTTTAGTACAGGCTGGCTGGCTGCATGTTTTAATAATTTTTGAGTCTTCAAATATTAGATACAGAATCAGAGTTATCTGTTTCTTGTAGTGCTAAAAGATTTGTTCTGAGGAGTTTCCAGAAACCAGTAGTAAAGCCAGAGACTGATATGACAGGATTTCAGGATTTGTTAGACACGATGCATTTAAAATTGGAGAACTAGCTGTTTTTGCAAGGCTCAAAATAGAATTATGCAAGGAAATAATTATTACAAAAATGTATTAATTTGAAATAAGTATTTTATGTTCCTACAATAATACATGTAAGAAAAAGGTCCTGTGTGAAAAGTTCTTCCATAATGTTTCTTGATCATCAAAAAGAACAAAAATGAATTTCTATGTGCTATTTATGTAAGCAATTAGTACAGCTGAGATGCTAATTAAGCCCATAATATACTTTGCTTATTTCTATAAAAGGCATTAGATGAGCTGTCCAAAAACTCACAGCAGAAACATTATATTTCTCTTAAATTAAAACAGCAGTTTTTAGATACTTTCTACCAGAATTTATTTCTTCAAACCAGAGGCAGTGAAATATTAGAATTACATATATATATAATATATATCCATGAAGTATAGAAATGTATCAGAATACTTTGAATTTTTAAAAATAGATTATCTTTTTCTAGTTTTTCATTGGGGATAATTTAATTCTTTGCTTTTTCTCATCCCTTCCTTAGTCAATAATTCCTTATCTTTAATATGAAAGTAGCTCCTAATCACAAGTTTTGTGTCTGAAGTATGAGTTTTAGAAATGTTCAGGGTTATTTCTACATGGATTACAGTTTATGGATTTAAAGAAAGAAAGGATTGGTTTGTATGGAAACTATTATAAAGGACTCTTTTTATAAAATTAAAGTAGTAAAGTTAACACCAAAGAGTGGTACTCTCTTGCTTTAATAGAATGGGAGTAGATCTATGTCTGTAACATAATATTAATGTGACAAAATTTGTTTTTAAAATTTACTTGTATAAGAAAAGCAAACTGTCTTTGTCACAGCAATTTAGAAGCAGAAAAGTGGAAAGCCTAAAATCATATCGTTTCTGCATATGAACCAAATACTTTCTAAGAAAATTCAAAGACATATCTGAATGCTAATGTAAGCTTAGATTATTGATGTGAAAGGGATTTAACAATCAGAAAACAATAGTTCTTTGTTACATTTCTACTTTTAGGCAATTTAAGATGCTGCTTGGAAAGATATGAAGTCTCACAAAATTTTCAAAGACAAAGCACTAATGGCTCTTAATATCACTGTGTTCATTTTAAGAGCAAATTAAAAAAGAACGGTGCAAATAATTGTTTCATATGTTCTTTGCTTGTGACTGCTGTAATCATCCAGGCTGATTTACAAATGTAGACTTGAAGGTTTCTCAGCTTCCTGCAGTGTAGAAGACTGTTACTTTGGCACTCACACTCATGCCCTTGTAATCACCACTCAAAACTGTGCCCTGGTACTTCCAATTCCCAGTGTCTTGATTGAACACCTCATTCTGTGCTAACAAGGTGTCCAAGGTATTTGAACAGGGGCTGCAGTCAGAAAATTGTTAATGGTTTCACTCATTAAGAGTTGCTGCACTAGTTTTGGTAATTTGGTAACTGTCTAAATTGCAAGTTGATTTTTTCCCTTCATTTTAAATAATGATGCTAAAATTTGAGACCAGGAACACTAACAGCTAAAAAACCCCAGAAGGGTGCTTAAATCGCTGTATTTGTATTAAAGCAAAGGGTTTTCATAGCAGAAAAGGTATGATTTTATTTTTGAGGTTATGTTTTAAAATTATTGAGAAATGCATAAACAAGTATTAAATAGAAATCTAAGGATAGAAAATGCATAAAGAGGGAACAGTAAATTGTAAAACAGCCTGAAGATCTTAAAGAAATTACTTAGGAGGCAAAGCTGATATTAAAATTACAAACAAAAAAGTAAGAAAGAATTTGTCTTGGGCTTGGATGTACATTTTTGGTAATTGGGATGAAATTCTTTAAACCAAAAGGATTTATAGCTGCAGGAAACTGTAGTATACGTACCTGAAAAAGGCCTTAGGAGTCTTTCATATTTTTTTGCTGTATTGCAAGCTAAGCAGAAAGTAAGCCAAGATCAATGGGCCTGATCCTGCAATCCATACTCAAATAAGAACCTTTTTCTTTTTCACTTTCCTATCTTGATGAGAGCAGCATTTAGAAAGAAATGTATTTTCTGGGGAAAAAAAAAAGCACTAAAGTATAATTAATATTCATTAAACAAATTATGCGAAGAGATTTTACTGTTTGTATCCTCGCTGTCATCTGGGATCAGTAAGTTACTTTCTTGAAGTAGGAATATTAAAGCAGGGAGTAGGTTCTGTTTCCAGACAACATTTTACACCTGAAGAAAATTTTCCCCGTGGAGATTTAATATTTGAAGTGGGAAGAGAACTCTTCTGTAAAAAAAGAAAATCATAGTTTGCTGGTTTTTATGTACTAAAAGTTTAAGCCACCCCTAAAAAACTTGCAATCCTTTAAAAACAGGATTAAAATTCAGTGAGTTGGCCTCTGCTGCATCTTTTGGCCAGGTTTTGTGGTTTTTCAGTTTCATATATATATCTTTACGAATAATCTCTCTGTGGCTGTGAAAGTTGCACACACAAACGAAGGGAAACTAAAGGAAATGCTAACACTGGCCACACAGAAAGCACTGTCAAAAGCACACTATAAACAAACTGAGGAGATATTTTTTTCCCCCTGTTGTTTTTCTTCCATTAATTTTGAATATTCTTTGTAACTTTAGAAAGCAAACT
This sequence comes from Leptocoma aspasia, assembly GCA_013399835.1. Taxonomy (NCBI): domain Eukaryota; kingdom Metazoa; phylum Chordata; class Aves; order Passeriformes; family Nectariniidae; genus Leptocoma; species Leptocoma aspasia. The sequence goes on from VXAX01004999.1 coordinate 120,179, forward strand.
ACTTTCCAGCACAAGTGTGGATAATATCTTTGTGGTAGGTGGTTTGAGCTTGTTCTTTACCGAACAAGTATACACTTGAATAAAAATCATACCGGAAAATGTAAAAATAATATTGTAAATATTCTGCCAGATTTGAAATATGATATGATTTGGCCTTCATAGGAAATATTCTAACCAGCAGGCAATACTCATCTGATTTTGTTCGAGCAGAATCTCTCATACAGCTCCTTTAACCACCGCGCTTTCATAAAGTTATGCTACCCACATCATTTGTCTCTCAGCTGGCTGGGATATCTCTCCAAGGTACACAGCTCTTGCTCACGATGGAAAGAAAGATTGCAAGCAAAGGAGCAAAATGAAAGTGGTATTTACAACGCTGCCACAGTTTGCTGAGAGATGTTCTGTGAGCAAACAAGTAAATGTGAGCTGTGGAACGGAACATGCTGCTTGAACATTAGAGAAGTGCAACACGTCTCTGTACTTTATTTTAATTCCTATCTTTATTTAGATTCATGCTTCTAAAAACTTTTTGGCATTTCTATTTATTCAGTAATGGGAATTATACTGATGTCTAAAAAGCAAACGGCCTATTAATATGTCAATGTATCTGTTCTCTGTGCCTATTTTACTCTTTGATTGCAGCTGCAGTGGGTGTGGATAAATACATTTTAGAAGAAAATATTTTTGAGTTTTGTTGTGTGATCAATGTATTTCTGAGCTAGACAGTGGAGGGATTTTTCCTTTTAGTAGTTAGGTCATTCTCCTAGAGCTGATTGTGAAGAAAAAATCCTATCTGTATAAATTGAAAACTTTTCTTTTTGAGCTGGAAGTTGAATACAGACCATGACTTTTCCATGGAAAAATTACAGAAATAATGGCCCCTGGCTGTGGAGGCATTTTTTTGTTTTCCATGAATCAGGCACAAAGTTATTTAAATTAATTCTGGTCTCATCACCCTAATAGAATATCATTACTGATCTTTAGAAAAAATATTAGAAATCAGCAGTGTGTGGATGCAATAGCAATAGCTGTTTGACCAATTTCCCCAAACAATTTTTTCTTTATTGAAAAGCAAGACTACTGATGACAATGCTCACTCATGATGCACATGCTTTGTGCATTTCACACATTATCTTTTTATGTCAATTGCATGGATCAAAAGTACTAACTACTTTATTGCTTCATGATCAATAGGGGCTAATTTATTTACTGTCTTTTGAAAGCAGTCATTAAAGAAAAAAACAGAAGAAGAATCTCTGTTAATATTTCCATGTAATTTAAAAAATAGATGACAAAATAAAAATTTTACTACCCAAGCTTAGTCTAAGGCTATGCACCACCTAAAGTGTTCTGCTCACATAACTCTTACTCAGGTATGATTACATGGACTGCAAGAGAACAGATTTAATTTCCCTGTGACTGCTGCCTAACAGAATGCAGGATATCAGGTACCACAGCTACAGCCATTTAAGTGCTAGTACTTCCTTAAATGTGAATATTTTGTTAATTTTTCCCTTTTCCCTCCTGACACTGACACCTCTGTACTAAGACTAATGTACTTCACCAATTCCTGTTTCAAATGTGTGAAATGTCCCTGAAATGAGAACTCTTCCCTTGAGTGTTCTGGGTTGGTACCTTTGCCAAGGGACAGGAAAGCCTGAGGTGGTGTGAAGCAGTGGATCCATCCCAGGTCTGGCATGCTCTCCAGGGGCCTGTTTCTGCCTACTAGTTCCTGTGCACGGGCTTCCTACATAGCTCCTTTGCTCCTTGATTAGGTGGGAGACTGACTTTGGTGGTCCCACGTGTATCCTGGGAAAAGACTGATCTAAAGTAGGGGCAGAATCCACACTTTTAAGACACTCCTGAATGAAAAAGGCTGGTGCCTTACCTTAACAATGAATGCAACAGCTGAAAGATAGCCAGTGTGCTATCCTAGCACTGCCAAAAGACAGGGCATTCTTTCTGATAGTCATCAAATCTACAGAAATTTGTCACTAACCAGAGCAGAAAGAGAACTGAGGTCTTCTTCAGAGGCTCCAATCATCTGCTCATCCCACAGCTCAGCACTGTGCTCCTCCCATCCAGCTCTGCAGCCACGAGTGCTGAGAAGGGCTGAATTTCCCAGGCACAGGCACAATGAAGGAGCAGGGACAATGGGTGATGATGAGAAAGCTTCTTGACGCTAAGAGGAAGCACCTTTCAAAACTTCCTCATGCCTCCTCTGCAGCACAAGACAAAAAGGGCTGAGAATAGTGAGAGGGAGGGTTTCAGTGGTGAGTAGGTGGCTCTAATGTGGCTAAGCCCAATCCTTAGTGAGGAAGTACAGTAAGCATTTAGGTTCAGCATTATCCTCACTGGTAGCTTCAGTTTTTCCTTTATTCCAGTATCAGATTTCTTTGCACTTCCTGTCTTACTTACCACTTTGTTGGTTCATACACAGCACTCAGCATGTGCTTTGTAAAAATGGATCACACAAGATGATGTGGATTTAAATAGGTGCAGTGACTTTTTCAGCTGTTGATGGATTCTTCTTGACTGTGTTCAAAACCTCTATTTTCCAGCTGGAGTTAATGGTGGCAATGGAATTCATTACTGGGAGAATTATTACTAGAGTCAGAATGCTGTTCAAATCTATCTGTGTTTTCCATGTTAATTGTTTATTTCTCATACGGTTTATTTTCCTCCCCCGTGTAATATCACAGATGTGGGCATGATATTTCAGCACAGGAACGTCTAGTCCATCAAAAGTATCCATAAAAAGCTTTGCAGGAACTTGTTGAGCCATGGCAATTTCTTTGATCCATGCCACAGTGGCTAACAAGTTCAATATAATAAGTAAACAGTGGGTTATCCATCCTGAAAACACAGCATTTGGATAGATAGGAAATAGGTCAGCACTGTCATGATCCATTGCTTTTTTTCCTCATGCAATTCTTAAATTATATGCATTTTACACAAACAAAGCCCTTCCCAATCCCTTATGAGTCCATCTTCCACATAGGAAAAAAAGAGCTGTGGGTCTTTTTGAAGTTCTTAGGGACTTCACCTTTACTGGCAGGTTTCATTGTCTGTCAGGGGGGTGAGTATCACTATAATGATTTGCTATAATCAGAGGAAATGAGCTTCTGGGTGATGTGGGCAGTGGTGCCATTCATGAGGTCTCTGAAGTGGCTAAGGAATGTGGATCTGCCCCAATTCCCTGTCAGATCAGAGGTGCATCATTGTTTTTCTGCAGAATATCTACCAGAAGGCCTTAGTGCTAATGTTCTGAAGGGAGGGGCCAAGGGTGTCTTTGGTACTGATGAATGTGCTGACTGAAAATATTAGAAATTTTACAGACTTTCTTGGATACTTGTAAAGGCACTTTTATGGTTTCCTCAGGTTTTGTCTCTATGTTTTTAAAATCACTCTGTCCTAGTTTTAATCAGTATCTAGTTTGAGTTAAAAATATGCCTCACTTTCCTCTGAGGTAGTAAACCAGAACTTGAGCTGCCTGTTTGCTCTTGGTTTTCCCAAGCTGCACCCAAAGAAGATAAGATCAGTGCACCTTGGTGGTCCTGTGTGCATGCCATGAGTCTTTGGACTTGGTCCAGCTTAGTCCTGGATCTGGGCAAAGCAGCAGCTGTTTTGGGTACTGCTGTGAGGGAGAAGGGAAGGGCTGTGATGCTGGGGTGTGCAGTGCCAATGGTGTGGAAAGCCAGCTCTGGGAAAGGGACAGGGCATTTCCTGCCTCTGCCTTAGCTGCCCTGCCATCAGCAAGTACAAGAAGCCCTTGCCTTCCCTCACTGCTCTCTGCTTTTGCTCATTGCTTTCCCTTGGATCAAGCCCTGTTTCTGATGCTAAACTGCCTTGAACTGAACTCCTTATTGAGTGTGGACTAAAAATCTTCAGTGACCCTCAAATCTTATTGCTAGGATGATGTATAATTTGCTTTGAATACAGGTCTGGTTTGCCACTCCACAGGTAGCAGTGGGGGTCAAAGAAGTGTACAGCACTGGGCACCATTCCCACATTTTAACTTGCAAGAACACAGTTTGAGCAGAAGCACTGCCATGCCTCCAGTGAAGGCTGTGTCTTCAAGGTCTGGATGAGTCCCAGGTGCTTGGAGTTCATTCCTGATGCGTGACATGAAAGCTGCAGGGTCAAAGGTCTTTAACCAAACATCAGTTGCTTCTAACACTCTGTTACAGTGCTCCATGTGTATAGCACAGAGAACAGAATCACCATATTTTTACCCTCACAGTTTAAAAAATCTCAGCATTACAATTTTTCCTATTGATACTCTATGTATATTTTTGTTTACTAAGTTTTACGCCATCATTGCTAATTATATCCTGCTTCTCACCACCTTGTGCTCTGCCTCTCCTTAATGAATACACCTCTCAAGTTCATTCTACTGCTTGCCAGTCCATCTTTGGCCAACATGTACCTAAGATTTTTTTTAAAATAAGTTTTCTCACTGTTGTGAAATAGAATAACAGAAAACTTCCATGAAATGATTTCTTTCTATCTGAAATCAACAACAGAGATCCCAGTTGCAGTTAGTTAAGACCTATTGTTGATTTTCTCTTCTGGTAATAGAAGTGCTGTGTTTTTTCATCAGCAGATTCTTTTTTTCATGTGGATGGTTTTGTATGTTATATCTGAAAGGAATAAAAAGGAAAGACAATATCATTTAGAAAAAGTGTGACTATGTGGGTACAGAAAATGTTTGAATTTTTTCAATCTTGATAATAAACCTGGAATATACCTATTGATGCATCCCAGATAAGCAATTTCTATTGTGATGTGTTCTCTCAGAGAACTGTGCTATGGAAAATTGAGAATAATGGGCCGTGTCATGCCTTCAGTCCATGTGCAGAACTCACACTGATGCCAGTAGGAGCTCCCTTCACAAACCAAGGCCTATATGTGACCCATAGAGTCACTAGTAGAAGTTTCCCATACATAACTACAAAATTAATGGAGCATTGTAATCCATTTTGAGATCTAATGAAATACACCATGATTTAAATTGCAATTAAATAGAAATGTCAATAGGCATTGATGAGTTTCCACATGAAGGCAGCAACATTCCTGCTACAAACCTACAGCTTTTGATGGGTAGTGCCTCATAGACTCTAAAAACACATTTTCTCAGAGTATTATTGATTAAGCATCTCAGGAGCCTTAAACATGTGAATTATATCTTTAGTTGTAAGACATAATTTGTAAATCTAAGACTTGATCCATTCTGGAAAGATCACAGAATCCCATGTGATGGAATTCAGCATTTCTTAATTGCCTTACATTTAGGAATTGAAAATCATAACATTAAGCTATGCTTTTGTAGCAGGGGGAGGTTGGAAGGTTGTAGAGTTCAGGTGATTCACAAAGATGTTGTTTAAAGTTCATATACTTAATGGTGTTTCATCTGTCCATGACTTTTTAAATTATTTAATGTGATAAAATATTCTGCGTTTTTGTTTGTGTGAGAAATGCCATGAAATAATTAGGGTGTGTGCATTTCACAGCACAGAGAGACCAAGTTTCATTATAACAGTGTTTAAACTCTACCAGAACTTTTGACTGCCACAGTAATATTAATCTTCTAGTGCTCTGAAATATTTCATTCCCTGCTTCCTACCCTCATAAAAATACACAGAGAGCTGTGGCTTATCTTTGAAATTACCCATTGACATAAAATATGAGGAGTATTATTTTCAACTGTGTTTCAAGGAAGTGTTTCTCAGGATGCTTACTAGGCAGAGCAGTTCTGGTCTTTAGGCAGGAGCTCCCATGATCCTTCCCAGAAATCGACCTCCCTGCTTGCCCTTGCCCCACAGACTGGTGCCTTCAGACAGCACCTGGCTGCTGGGAACTGACTTTCTTACTTCTTCAAACAATAGTTCTTCTCTTTTGCATAACTTTGCAAAATAGTGACGATGCCATGACCTGTTATACTGTAATTATCTCTTGCTTAAATGAGACAAGTCCTGGCCAGAATGCTGGAGGCTCAAGGCTTCAGCAAATCCACAGTGTCCTGAAGACCTGCAATTTTCCAGTGAAGAAAGAGCAGAGTTTGCTGGACTCCAAATGAACTAAATGAGGAATCCATTCCCCTAAGACTGTCTGAAAATCCTGTCAAAATTTCATTTGGTTTTCAGAACTTTTTTTGGTGTAATTATATGGACTAGACATTACATATGCTCCTTTTATAAATAGAGTATGTTAGAGTGATATTACTAAGTAAGAAGTATGAAATACATTTCTTATTACAGAACCACAACAGTTATTTTAAAAAATTGAAACCACATAGAAAGGCCCAAGAGAACTTACAATAAAATTTTTGAGGAATTTTGAGATTGACCAAATGATTTTGCATTTAGGATTTTTTGACATCTGCTGGTTGTTTTGTTTTGTTTATTTGTGTTTGTTGGTTTTTTTCTGTGGCTTCTCTACCAGTTATCTTGCCAGAAAGTTTATCTATGAGAAGGCCAGGCAGCTATTTTGTGATGTTTTCACAAAGCAGTAGGTCTCATTTACTCCATGACAACACCTCCATTTAATATCCCACCTTAGCAGGGAGATGAACATTTTGCAGCTGCATCACTCTGGGTTGAAGTTTATCTCTAGACAACATATAAACTCTCCCTGGAAACTATTTAAACCAGGAGTACATATAAAAGCTGTCTTTTCTTATTGTTTCCTGACTTGCTGGACACTAACCAAGACCAGCAAATTCTTAAATCCTACAAATGATTTCAGCCATCTGTAAGTTATAAAAGAACTCTGTTCAACCTCAAATACCTGAGCTGATTTCTGTTCTATTGCAGGTTGTTCCACTGTTGAGCCTGCTTTGGTCTGAAATAGGCTTTGGTTTTTTTTTTTTTTCTTCCTTTGTCTGCTTTTTCAGCTTACACCTTCCCTATGAGAACAGTATGAGATGACAAGAAAAGGTTTCTGACCTCACCATCCTCTACTTCCCCCACACTGCATTTAGAAGGGTAATTTATAAAACTTCACCAGTGTAGCCTGGACACTGCTGTCCTAGTAAGGACTACAGGGAGAAAGAACCAGGATCTTGGGTTTGCTGCTTACATTTTCTTTTTTTAACCCTTTCCCCCGCCACCTAAACATACAGGTGATCTTTCATCTTACCTTATTCCTTTGATCAAGACGTAGTCATCTGCAAAATAGAACAAAATTTTGGCCTAGTAAAATGTGAAGCTCAGCTTTGGAAGAACCACTGATTTCTATTAAATAAAGCAACACTTCTTTGTCACCACAATCAATGGATTTTTTTTCCATAGTCAAGTGTGCTAAGAACATTTTGAATAATATTTTTCTGGACTGAAATTTTCAGTTCCCAGACTCTTCTCCTTTTTACTCCTGTGAACATAGTGCTGTACTGCATGTCAATTTGGTCTTGTTTGTGGGTTCATTTTCCCCTCCATTAGAAGAGCATTTCTCTCTCTTTTTTTCCTTCTTGTGATATTGTTCAAAGGCTTCTTGTGATGTCTTGAAAAAAGTTATTGATTGTTAGATCATTTCTCTCATTCATTCAGATGTTTTCTGGTCCCCAGATGGTAACATCACAGCTGCTGCTCTGGAATTCACTATCGACTTCTGTCTCTGGATTATCAGAGCCCTCAGCAAAAAAAGCCTGATTCCAGACACCCTCTTTCCCTCTATTGAGACTTAAAGCTCTTATCCTTCCAGCTCAAAGGATGTCCCGGTGCCTGTATATGGCCAGAGTCTGGAGCAGTAAGGTCCTGTGATTACTTTCTTTGAGCTATTTTTCGAGTGCATCTTTTTTTCTATATAATTTTTCAGCTCTTCAGTAGGAGCACCAGATCTTGGACACCAGTCCTGCCTCCCTCTGCTGTTATTTCTGTGCTGGTCATTTGTTATATGTTTGAGGGCCGGAATCAACCTGACAAATTAGTATTTTTCAAATCCAGCCTTTTCTGACCAGCAGCCATCTGCTCAGACAAAGAAGAAAGTGGGAAGGATTGCCATGTTTTAAATGCTTTTCACCCAATCTCTCAAGGAAAGCCTCTTTTTTAAATTCAAAGAGTTGTTATGATTCAAAGAAAATGCTTATTCTACAGACTGTTTCCTTTCCATTAAAGTTTATTTATACCGCCCTCCTTGTCTGAGGGTATAATTATGAATGATCTAAGCCTGTACTGAAAATCCTAAATTAAAAAATACATCTGTTGCAAGGATTCTCTCACCAGAAACCTTGAAAATGTTATCCTGTCTGTGCATCCATATATCTGTCTGTCTCTCTGTAGGTTATGGCTATCCTTTATATGTTCCAGAAGTAAATGGGATTAGATCACTTGCTTCATACTTTAACTGCTGTAGACATTCATGAAAGGAATAAAATGATGTGGAAAACTGAATACATTTTATATTTATTTATAGTCATCTCTCAATCACATTTTCACTTGTTAACAACTAAGGGGATTAGATTGTATTGTTCTTCCCCCTCTAGATTTAGAAATAATCATAAGTGTAAGAAAACATTATTTAAATGGAAAAGTTATGTTTAGAAAGAAAAGAGCATTATGGCATGAGTGATGTGAACTGCAGCAGTGTTCAGCCACAGTAAGGTGTTCTCCTGACAACAAAGGGCAATTGCTTCAGTCCAACTTTTCAGCATACCTCAGGAAGCATCAGTGAAACACATTTATTTTTAATTAAGGCCAATTCTGTCCCAACATTTGCTTTAAATATGGGGACCAAAGAGCACCAGAAAAGGACATTATTTCTGCAGTCCTTTGAAGCTGCTGCCTCCTGATATGTAGCTCCAGGGAGAGCAACACCACACGGACAGTGGATTCATAGCAAAATCTCCACTTGGCAGAAGATACCCAGACAGCACTTTTCTCAGTTGGATTTCACCTGACTAATAATCTTATTTTTCATTTTTTAAACATTACAGTGAAATGAGTCCATTAAGATGCCATAATGTTAATTAACATTGTCATAAGTTCTTTCATTTCACTTGCATGCATTTTTCAAAGGTACATTGTGGAAATGATTCTTTTACCCTGCCATTTGCCTATATATCATCTCATGCTAGTACTGAAAGGTTAAATGTTATAATTTATGCTAATTTTAATTTTCCCTAGTGCCATAGGCAGTACAAATCAAGCAGCAGCAATTGATTATACTTCACTGACAGTATAAAACAGAGCAAACATACAGTTCTGTCAATGGAAGGCCTGTGCCAGGTTAGTCATAGTTAGGATGTTATGGCCTCCTGAGAACAGCAGTCAAAGCCGAGCAATAATGATGATATGAATATTTATTTTGTGCATAATTTTGGATCCAAGCCATATCAATAAATAATTTTCCATGGTACTTTTGTGCCTCAAGAAGTTTGATGGAAAGGCTGTGAATTCTTGAAGAATTTTGTGCAATAAATACCAGATATAGATTTGGGCTTTGGCTTTTCAGAGAAGGGCCTGATGTTGTAGAGGTCAGGCAGAGTTTCACTGAAGTATGTTCCTGTACAAGAATATGTAGGTTGCAATTCCAGAAGAAGGAAGAAACCAAGGTCCTGCTCAGGCCGTCAAAAGGCAGAAACGTATCACTAGCTTGATATCATCTGGCAGCTAATTTGTTCCCCTGTCACTATCATAAAGAGTGTCTTTGGAGCTGAGGAATGATAGTCAGGTTCTCAGAGATTTTCAAAGAACCAGGATAAACATCTAAGTTGTTCATTTACTTGAGTCTTAACGCCTTCCCTCCTCACAGCACAAAGAAAACAACACATCACCCTGGCTTAGACCCCTTCAGGACTCATCTTTGCTGTTACCATGCTGCTCCAAAACTAGCATTTTCTCCACAAATGTAACTTCTCCCTAGATAGCAGGCACTTATTTTCATGCATTAATGGTTCACTCCTTGCTCTGCAACCTACCTCGTAAGATAATGAAACAGAAGAGAGAAATGATGTCACAGAAGTAAGGAGTGGTGGCTAGCAACTGGTACTTCAAAATCATGAGACAGAGGCTTAATTCCTATGAAAGACAGGCTGAGATGACTCAAAGCTCTTGGACACAGAAGGAAATGCCATTTGGAGGAAAATGGAAGTGACCCAGGGGGCTGTCAGCAGTATAGGGAGACACAGTCTGGGCTGGGAAATATGATTAGGTATCTCAAGAGCTTTTCTGCTCCTGAGCATTCCCCATCCTGGGTAAAAGGCACTGTGGGCACCTTGCTGGAAAGATCCTGGTAAGCTTCAGGGAGGGTTGTAGTCTTGCTGGTACATGCAAGAGGACAGTCAATGCCACGTTGCTTATGGTAGAAGGAAATGGAACATTGACAATGGGATTAGGGAATTATTGCCTGACTTGAGGCCAAGTGGGTAACCCTATGAGACAAAGACAATTACACAGATCACAGAAGATGGGAAGGAGATTCTTGCAACAAGGCAACAACAACTGAAAGGCAAATGTTGCAATAAATTTTTTTCCAAAAATAATTGATAAATTTCAGCATAAAAATCCTGTTGACTTTTAATTGGAAGTCAGTTTGAGTGGTTTCAGCACTGTAACTACAATAGCCATTCTTGCTGATTTTTATGTGTCCAAAACTTATTCAATGTTTGTGTGACAAAGCTTAAAATAGAAAAAGGGATTTAGCTTGTCCACACATCAACTTTGCATTACAACATGATTTTTGTTAGAAACATATTTGTGAATAAAGCTGTTGTACCAAAAGATTAGAATGCTGCTTTTCAAATTCAGTGCTTTAATTTAAAGAAGACACTATTATTTTTTTTTTTATGTAGCTATTGCTTTTTGATTTAGAATTAGTGAAACACTGGTTACTTTAACCCAGATGGTTTCGTCCCCACCCATAAGGATTGGTTACTTTAGCACAGATGTCTCTTTTTCTTCCATAAGGCATATTAGAAGGAAAACAAAGATTCACATTTAAGCAATAAATAATAACAAATACCACCCCTATTGGCTTAGATATGTCCAAATCCAAAACCACAGCTTAAAGTTACTTTAAAGTGTGGTGGACCACAGCTTACAGTCCTTTCATTTTGCTTTCTTTTTAAAAGATTTTACTTTGTTGACATTTTTTGCACAGTTTCAATTGATCTTTATTGAAAAAGAATAAGGATGGAGCAGACTGACAATTTTATTTGACAGATGATTAATAACTTTGCTTAGATCTGGCCTGAAGTGTAACCACAAAGTGTTTGATAAGGGATGGATAAAATATGGTTTGCAGGCAGTAGAGAGTTTAAGGGACATAAAATGGCTGAATGGCAATCTTAAAAATGCAAGGTAGAGAGCCATGAGGTCATGTTAGCAGTGTTCTAATGCCCTTTTATCCCAGGGTTAGTCCAACTTTTCTTCTGATTGCTCTTGGCTCGTCGTGGAGGAGACTCCCTTGGTGCACATGTGGAAATCTGCTCATGAACAGATATCTTCCTTTGTCCACAGCCCAGTGGCTCAGCCTCATCTCCCAAAGTCTCCATGCTGGGCTCAAAGCACCAAGGCTGAGTCTGAGATCAGCACAGGCTCTGTGGGGTCTGCTTGGGGCCCTTTGGGCCAGCCTGCTTTCCCTTGCCATAAGGAACTCTTCTCCCCTTCCCTGCTGAGCACCATACCAAAACCTCTTCATTGAAACTCCCCTAAAGTTTCAGCTCCTTGCTGGTCTCCAAAAGGAGGGTGATCTGGCCCAAAGTAAGCTTGAGTAAGCAATTGAAAACAAAATTATTTTATGATAACAATTTTTCTCAGTCTTTTTAGCCCAGTCCAAATTTTGTTACTGTGGGGAAAAGGTGGTTGTAAGGATTTATATTATGTTTATTTAATTAGTAATTTCTGTAAATGAAAAATTAATTCTGTTTCTTGTGGTGATGTGTCATGCCAGGAATAACATTTTGCATCTATGGCTTAACACAATACTCCATTTTAAAGGACCTTTTCCTAAAATTTAATTTTAGATTTGGGACTATGGAGCATTTAACTTACCTTCAGGAGGATATTTTGAATAAAAATAACAAGAAACTGCTTTACTAGAATATCAACCATGCTTGACTGATACTAACCATATGAAAAAATGTATGGGACATATAAAGTTCACACAAGAACTACAGTTAAGCCTACTCATATTTTTCTTTTAAAATGGATGTCCAAACTTTAAAAGTCTGTATGTTATTCTTCTTAAGATCCAAATATATTTTTGGAGACTGAGTTCCTACTGTTTGCAATAATGAACACCTCATGGATGGCAGGAGAAAAAAATCAACTTTCCTTAATGCTACTGTTGGCCAAAGGGAGAGTGAAAAAAAATTTATAACAAGATATCCCCTGTAGTAAAACTACACTTTTTTCCCCCATCTCTGGATGGAGACTGGAGAGTTTCAGGGAAGCCTCCTCACCTCCACCTCCTGTTTTCTTGCCTTGTACCCTGGAGGTTTGCCCCAGAGCAAACCCCAAGGGACCCAGTGGGGTGTTAAGGCTGAGGAAGCTGAAGTAGCTGCTTTCATCCTGAGTGCCAGGGGGCAAGGACTGACCAGAGCCAATGACAAGGATCCTTCGTGACTTCACTGAGTGTTGGATGCTGCCCAAGCAGTCAGTCCAGGGCATTCTGCCTGCTGGAGCCTGTGGGAACTGGGGACAGCACACGGAACTGGTCTGACAGCCCCTCACAGCACAGTGTACTGGCAACCCAGGATATACTCTGCCTTGTTAGCTGTCCTGTATTGTCTTCTGTAAATGTAATGAGTAATGCAAAAAGCATTTACTAACGAGGCTTAAAATTTTCCTTCAAATGATAGTCTTGCATATTTACATGCTTGTGGTTTGCTGCCATTATATGCACCAGTTTTTGGCCTATCCCCTTCATTCGTGCTCCTTTGAGGGAGTCGCAGATAATTTTGTTCTCCCCGTTTTAGCAGGATGCTTCACTAGCTGTGTGCCAGTTTTCTTAGAAATGCTGGTTTAACTGGCTGAGCAGTCAGAGGGTTTTTTGGAGCTGGGGTCTCCAACACTGGCACATGCACCTTGTGTGCGTCTGAGGGTGAACATGACGCCTAAAGCCAGCCTGTTTCAGGCCTCGGTGAGCGGCACCATACCCCCAAAAGTCAGAGGTTACATTTCAAGGACCAGTTCCACTCCTTGGGTTGCCGACCCCTGGTGCTAAGAAGTCTGCTTGGAGCAAGGTCACAGCAGCACAAACCACCTGCCCATCACCCGGTGCCAGGGGCTGGGAGCCAGGTGAGCCTGTGCCAAAAGCGCGGAGCCGGGAGGGGAGCGGGCGGGGAGAGGCCCGGGCAGAGGCTGCTGCAGCCCTGCCCCTGGCCAGCCTCCACTGGCAGCGGTCCTGGGGAGCCAGGATGCGCTTTGCAGAGCTGCCTTTCTCCTTCACTGGACTCCCTGCAAGAGGCTGAGGACATCAGGACTGCAGCTGCTTTCATGGGTGAACTCGCTGTTTCCAGAGGCCTGGCTGCAGCGAGGTATCTAACATGTCATAAACACAGGCTTAAATTCTTAAGGATTAAAGCAAAAGTTAGATAATCTGATTCTCCAAACAGCAGCAGAGGATGGAGTGAACAGCTGTCTGAAGCTGCTGTGGCACGGCACAACTGGCTGGGAGGTGCTAAAGATGGAAGGGCCTGACTTGCAGCGTGTCTGGAGGTGACCATCAATAAACCAAAAGGTATCACATCTTCCTCCTCCTCAGTATTTTGAGGACCAAGCTGTGACCTAACACAGGAGCTGTTTCTACAAAGTTCACAACTTCTGCTTCTGCTTGTTTTGCTTCTGCTTTGTTCTTGGTCCTCAAGAAAGGACAAGGACTTTACACTCTATGGCAAATAATACAGATGGAGTATAAATATTGAAAGAATCAGCTTTAACTGTAACAAATATAGCTAGGGGTCAAATATTTAGCTTACCTCCATACCTAATTTTTATTGATATATAGTTGCCAAATCAAAATTATTTGATCTGAAATGGCAGTGGGCATTCAGACTGACACAACTAGGCAAATATCATGTAAAGGCAAGTTCCAGATGAAATTGCCAGAGGAGTCATTCTTCAGAAATCCTAGCTGTAAAATACTGTCTCCCAGTTCATGAGACAACTGCAAGAAGCATTCATGACTTTAATTTAAGAGTAAGTTTCCTCAAGGAACTTTAGCCTTTATTTAAGATCTGGAAATCTGTGTATCTGTAAGAAGCTATATGTAAAATGCATTTTACTCTTTGAAGCAGAAGGCCTTTAAAGGACTTAATTAATTCTGGTTTTAACATGGATGATGATATCCGTACGTTAGTTTCATGTTGTCCAGGTGACGCACTGACTTTATACAGGAGCCTCTCAATTTATGTGAGCCAAGACAGTTCCGTAGATTTGCTGATAGAACTCTGCTGAGATACCACATGCAGATTGCTTTTTTTATGACTTTGAATATTTATTTGAAGTTTTCATTTCAAGAGATTTAGGTGGAGTCATTCTGCCTGATGAATATAGTTGTGGGTTTTTTTTTGTGATGTAAAAGGGTATGCTTCCCCCATCTGGTCATGTATCCATTGTGTCGATTTCTGCAACTCTGTTGCTTTAAAAAAAGCACATAGACTCATGTGGTTGAAGTAATCTGACTCCCAGCCATCTATTGACATAGCTTTAGTTGCCCAAATACAAACCTACCTCAGACTCTTTCATATTCAATCCCCAAAACCAGATTTTGCTGCCTGTCCTTTCCCAGAGCCATTCCCAATTTAGACCTGTGTCTTTCCCACATTGTTCCCCCTGGTTCTGCCATCCACAGTCTTTTCCATGACCCCATGGTTCTCTTGCCTGCCCCTCCTGGAAGCACCTTCCACAGCTCTTCCTAAGTCCAGGGAAAGCCAAGAAGCATATCTGAGCATCAGTCCTGCCTTCAACATCTTCTTACATTTGTAGTTTTTGTACCTAAATTACCTACAAACAAAGAAGAACTATAAAAGAAGAACTTTGGAAGAACTATAAAAGACTGCGAGAGGGAAGCAACAAAATAAATACATTTAGAGTTAATATCTCCAAGAGAAACATCTGTTTGTTCCTTTGAGTAACCAATGGGAAATACACATGTTCAGAACATGCTACAGACTAATGCCTACAGCTGACAAAATGAACTTTCTGTTCAGGGTCATTAATAATGGATTCAAAACAATTTTTTTGTAGTGCTAATACAGTGCTTTTAGTTTTATTAAATAAGTAATTTCACTTTTTCTTAAGGTACATATTGTAGCATTTAGACTGTCTGTATCTTCAAATTTTAGAAGCTTCACTAGACAACTACTCAAAAATACTTTTCTCACAGGGAGTTCACTCGTAGGACTTCACTTAATTGCAGCAGACTTCTAATTAGTAACAAAATTAATATTTAAAAAAGAATCCGAAAAAATATACACACTGGAGTGTGCAAGAGAATTAAATACAAGCAGCAGAAGACAGCACTGATCAAAACATTACTGGAATGCCACTTGGATTACTCCAGATGCTGCAGGCTTGGGGACATGGCCAGGCTGCACCCTGTTTTCCACAGAGACGAGAAAGTCCTAAACACTACCCTCTTGCTCAGGAGAAGAGAAAATGAAGGGCCAGCAGGGAACTGCTGGGTGTCCAGTGCTCGGTTTGGGCTCCCAGATGAGCCATGGAGGGTGACTGAAATCCCCAAGGCCTCCCAGACAGCCTGACACTGCACATGAGGAAGATTCCTTCTCACCTTGCTGAATGCTTATGAGAAACCTGGCCCCAGGGCTCAAACTGAATCGATGGGGACTGGGAGACTGGGGGAGTGTTCAGAATACTTAAAAGAAACATTCTGTTCCTGCAATCAGTTTTTGCTTCTTGGACTGTGCGTGTGGCCACACATATGCAAGCATCTCACCTAAAAGAGATATGTTTGTGCACTTTGTGACTGTAAACATCTTTTTACAGTGAAACACTTGTGCTCCTCATATACTGCCCTTCTGTATGCTTCAGGAATTTTTCACTCATCTAGACAGCAATGCAATTTTGAACTTTCCCAGGGTAGCCGTAACCTCCAGTCTTCACTTTTTGTAATATGTTCCATATGTTTCTTGATGATCACACACATGAAAAATCATAGAGTATATGTCAGAGTATATATGTATGGATTCACCATCCATCCCCTTCTGCATGATAGGGGGGTGGTAAGTTCAGTACGTTAGCCACTCAGGGGATGCAGACACCCGTTTAATGGGTGTCACAGAAAAACCCAGTGTAGGTGAAATCATCCCACACTTCCCATTATTAAAGATAACCTGAATGGGAAAGCAACTTCCTCCGTAGATTCAGTTTTCTGAGGTGTGGGGGAAGCTCTAAACAAGATCTCCCACATCCACAGGCAATGCTCCAACATGCAGATTAAGTGAGATTTGACATTCTTGCAGTTAATGATTTGTTGATTAAATACCACATTAGAATTTATTTATACAATAGAAAACATATTTTACATTTTTTTTTCTCAGATTTAAATTTATAACCTCTCCTTCTGGCAACAAATCTAGTTTAGATCCATTGAAGTTATCTTTCTGTGATGATACAAATAGAGGCAAGGAATATTGATTTTGGTGGGATGTTGAGATGTAGCCATCTGTTTGCCAAGCATGATTACTTTCAGTTAATTTCCAATAAAGCCCAGAAAAGCCACCAAAAATAGTCACTTTTGGGTGTTACAGACAGTTTAGACTACTGGAGACATTTTAAAAGAACACAGTTTCAAGTTCTCCACTTGATTTCTGAACAGTTGGCCCTGTGACATTTGGTCAACCAAAAAAAATGAGCATAATTTTGAATGGCCTCCTTGCACCATCTACAGGATTTGGTAGGACATTTTGGAGGTCATGGTTTTCAAAACAGAAGTCCTTACCTCAGAAGTAGTGCCAACAGAGGCAGCAAGCAGAGAAGAAAGGTCCCTGTCCTAGTTGGGAAGTTGAGTGCAGACAAAAAGGAAATTTGTGTATATGAAACAGTAACAAGTCACAAGTGCCTATCTCCTGTAGTCTGTAGCAAGAGGGATGAATAGGACTCTACTCTAAACCCTGGAAATTGGGCAGTTACTAAGGAAAGACATCAAAGATAGCAGAAATTAGTCCTATATACCTTAGAAAATGAACTGCATGGTGGCCAGGCAGCTTCTGCACCTTAAATCACTGTGAGTAATCTGACAGTTATTCAATGATTTGAAAATAAAGAATTTGATCAATCACAGAGACATTTAAGAAAAAATCTTTTGCACTTCCATTTTACAAATGCTTCATATTGCTGTTCATATTTAAAAAAAGTTATTTAAATTACTTTTGCCCTCTGGAAGTGTTGTCAACTTATATTTTATGTCATTCTCCTACAGTGAGGGAGGTGCATCTTTTCAGTGTACAGCAAAGCAAAACAGCCAATGGAAGATGTAGGGTAATATAAAACTCCACAGCATATGCTGCTTCACCAGGGAAAGGAAGCTTGTCACTCTACTCAATAAAAGACATAGAAATACCATGGGATTTTTCCCCCCTCCAATTGGGCCCCAAATGTTCTCATGCTATACTTGTAATGTGCATTACTAGCTGATTAGAAGTGACATCAATTAGTCACATGTCTGTGTTTCTGATGGAAATAAAAATGAGCTTCTGTACACAAAATCTCAAATTCATCTCTAAATTGCCTAGGGATTTTTCCTTCTGCAATATCAGTTATCGGTTTAATATAATATTGTTGACTTAACAATGATATATTTCAGGCTGAAGGCAGAAATGCATTTTGCATTAATAAATTGTTTTGAGATGGGCTTAAAGAATATTTCATTATATAAGAGAGGCAGCTATAAAACCTATTTGGTGGTCTTTCAATCACTGCTACCTGTGGCCTATTTATGTGGATGGCATTCATCAGTATGGCAGGAAATATTAAGCAAGTGCTAGACAGTTATTAGCTCTCCTCAAGCAGAAGTCCTCATACCCTCTATTCATATACCATGGGAAAAATTCACTTGGTATTTTCTTTCTTGCAACTGTTCTGCTGTTCATAATTTGATGGAAAATTGATTAATCACACATTTAACTCAATGCAAGATCTTCTGCACTGTAATAAATTATGGCCATTAATCAATAAGTACAAAGTAATTCCAGGAGTCTGGAGACATGCTGATTTCTAATAGAAAAACTTGTGCTTAGGCCTTCTTGCCAGTGACCACTTCATCTGAGGTATTTTGCACCTGCCTCAATCCAATTAGATGACATAATTAATGAATCTTGGTGCAGTTGATAATTTGTTATACAAAAGAAAGAATGTTTTGGCACATCTATTAAGTCCTGATGTACAAATCTTTGCAAGGGGGGGAATACTGGGAAGCCAAGAGGGGAACCTACAGCCTCTGCTACGGCAGAAGAAATGTCTGTTTATTCCAGGGCACTGAGTATGCAAATTTTACTGAACTTTAAAATCTGCACGTTTCCTTCTGCCATGTTTAAAGGGAGACTGTGCAGAAGCCTTGCACGCCATCTTGCTTCTTTCGTGACAAATTAAATGGTATGATTAGAGCAAGCATTCAGGAAGTTTTGTTTCCCAGGCAATCTAATCAATGTGTCCCTGGCTGCGTATCGGTTACAGTTTTACATATCGCAATCCATTTGCACCTGTTATGTACAGCTAACATATAGACACTCAATGGATTTTGGTGAGAGAAAGAGTGTGAAGATAAAAAGAACCAGTCTGCTGCTAATTCTGTCACTAGGAGACGCCATGAGCAGATTTTATTTAGAGACTTTGAAAAACAATTAGCTGAGGATTATAGGACTAAAAGGCCTTTACTAGCTGTACCTGGAAAATACTTTGCCCATTTAATGCCTTCTAAGCTGTCATTGTGCTTGAACTTCAGTCCCAGTGATTAATGAAAAGCTGCAGGGCACAGCTAGAAGCTAAAGTCTCAATTATGGAAAAGCAGTAACTAGTTTAATGTGCTGATGCTTTTATACTTAAACTGACAGCTGTGAAAAATGGCAATATTTCCAATCATGCTTTAATAATTTATCATTAATTTATTGGCATGTCCAACACACTTTAGTCCTACTGTTCTTTTTCTCCTTTTAGGCTCGTGGCATTTCAACACTGGGGAGCAAAATCTGTTGCAAATCTCTAAGGACGAACCTCCTTACGCTGCCCGAGTGATTACTGTTTGCAGGCAGTGTTATCAACGAGTCCACAGTTTATCGGCAGAGATGCAGCACGAACACTTTTGTGGGCTATGCTGTGTGAACGTGTTTCATTAGCTGCTGCTAAATTGCTCCAACTCCATCCACTTCAGTGGAGTTAGAGCAACTGAAGAACATAGATGGCTTTGTGGGGCTGGGGGCAGTCAGCCTCACGCAGGCAGTTTTCGTTCGTCAGCCCAGCAAGCTCCCTGGATGGAGAACAGGAGCTATCTAACTGCTCTAAATCAAAAATTAAATTTGGAATGTGTCCCTTTTGAAGAGCACAGGCAGAGTCTCACCTGCTATGAAATCTGTAGAAACATTATTATGTTTAATACTTAACAACTGAATCAGTGCAGCTAAGTGAATTTAAACCAGCTGAAGATCTACAGTCCATTTATTTTTGAAATATTTTGAATTTCTTCTTTGCTGTTTTGGTTCTTCCTGCTTATTCAGTTTCTCCTGACAATGTATATGAACAAAGGGAGAGGAACAAAGTCAAATAATCAAACCTTGTTTCAGTACAATTTCCTTGCTGAATTCAGTTTGTCATGGTTCATGGCTGTTCCCAGTTCTGCTGTGGACTGGACAAACACTCATGAAAATTGGCAAATATTATTTTCAGAGTTCATTACTGTTTTTTTTTTTGACAGCAGAAGTTGGCCCTATTTTATTTTTCATCTGATACTCCTGTCATTTATAAAATATTAGTCACGTAAGCAGAAGTGCCTCTGAATACCTTATTTTTTACACAAAACTTCAGTCTTATTTGTACTTTTGCATACATTTCTCTTTGTGTAATGGCTGACACAGTCTGGGTGAAACTCATTGCAATTTTGAGGGGGACTTGATAACTCCTGAGCTTTTTTGCAAAGCTCATGTAGCCCTAAATGGCAACTGAGCTCTTCCTGACAGCTCAGCCTGGTTGTGCTGACGGTTGTCAATTCCTGGACTGAAAAGCAGGCTGACCAAACAGTGGGGAAAGTTATTCTGAACTGTTTGATGTAAACTACTACAAAATTGCTATCTGGCTGTCATTCACGTCCTGGTTGAATAGGAGAGACATGGCTACGAGAGAATATTAACACCAATTGATGTAATGGTCTAACAAGTATAACATATTATATTGCTGGACTGCTCACAAAAAGCTGCAGTGTGTCCAATTTGAATTGACGTGATGGAAAAGACCTGTCAAGTGGGTTGTTCCATACGTTGAGAATTTGCTGTTTCCTATCGAAAAAAAAGAAAAAGATTTATTGGCTTTGTTTGTATTTGCTTTTGAGATTTTTTGTTTGACATTTTGATCATTTTGATCATTCTTTTCCATGCAGACAGAGTTTATACCAATTAGTTAACAGTTCAATTATTATCAAAGGGAGTTTTGAATGAAAAGGAACCAAGTTCCCAGCCCTGCTCTAACTACATGTTTGAGCACCAAGTGTTGCCCTTCATTAAGAACCCTGGAAATGGGCAAAGGAAAGTGAGTCATTAGAAATATTTATTTCTTCTTTATTTCTTAAAGGAATTGAGTACCTCTTTTGGGAATTTCTGCCTGGCAATGGCAGCTTATTCTAATCCATATTATCTGTCATGCTGTAGACCTAATACTGTCTTTAGCAACATGTGAAAAAGTGGAGAAACACAACAAAACACATACAGGTGGCTGGGATGCCAAAGGTATGTCTGGATTTGTGGGGTTCATGTCTGGCTATTGCTGGATGTACAGTCAGTCACCAGCAATCCCTCTGTTACCACTCTGCCACCCTCTATTTTTCAGGCTCCTACTTTGAGGCTTGATTACAGCAATTTGGAGGATGTATGCAAACCAATTCCAGCTACTAATTGAAGGAACTCTGCTAATTAGAAAAGGCTATGGAACAAATAACAATTGGCAAGTATGGGGTCTTTTCCTGTATGGAACACCCTTCATACAGTGACTTCTGTCTGGAACAAATTTATCATTAGGTTTTCTGGATAGGAGACAGACTTTGAAAATCATTGTGCAGGTTGGCACTATTGCACATCCAAAAATATTTGGTATTTTCCTTAAAGCCCCAACTGCTGAAGTTATGTGATTGTTTAAGGGTCTTAGTTTCTATTAAGAAAACTAAAAATTATATTTCAGTGCTTCTTGATTGAGGAGAAGTCTTGAAAGTATGTATCCCAAAGGCCCAGCTTGAAAAGGCAAATAAAAAAGAAAAGATTTTTAAAATTTAAATTTAAATTTAAAAATCATTCTCAAAAGTCTCAATGTCTATTGGGAATGACATAAATTTTTGACTTTCCGAAGTTAGCACAGATATGACTGTAACTGCTACCATAGTTACTTTTTAGGTTTAGGTTTACTTTTTAGTTAGGTTCTTTTTTACTGACTAAATTCATCCTGACTAAATGCAAAGTTTGCAGGATCCAGCTCCTATATCTACCTCTATTGCAATTTTTAGTTGAGATATGTTCCCTGAAGATCGATTCACATCTTTGCTGAGACAAACATTTAAAACATGTAGAAATCAGTTTTGCAGAGAAACAGTCAATGCTTTCTTAAATTGATTTTTAAATAGGGAGATGTGTCATTGGGTAGACACATTATCTAGTCATTGGCTGAACAACTCTTCTGTCTCTCTGAAAGCAAGGCTGGTAGCTGGTTGCTGAAGGACCACATCTCAGGATCTTATCTGGGAGATGTATGGCTGCAATGGAATTTTATCCCATGCTACTTCCAGATAAGGCTGTACCATTTCTGCTAGAGCAGTCTTCTGTTTGTGCTAACGTGGGCAGGTTTACAGGAATGCATGAGGGCATTTTTGCAAGAACACATCTAACTTATATATGGTATTCCATGTATTTGCATTAGTCTTCAAGTAATAAAATAAAAAAGCATTAATTTCATGTTTGTCATCTTAAATGCACTCTCTTAATAAGCTTAAACCTCTTACACTTATACCTGTGCTTTATCTCTTCACAAGCAGCCCCATGCTTCCTAAAAATAGTTCCTTTCCACTATGGGAGGGTATCTCTTCCTCTGCTGCTGAAGTGGATAAGAATATTGTCCATTCTGCAATAGAGGGATTTGTCTCACTTTCCCACTGCCTCAGTGAGGTATTTTTAGCAGCTATTAATGTTAGCTTAATCCAAATATTATTTACAGTAGAAGCACCAGATATTTTAGTAATGTCATTTAATACATATAAGTCTAGAAAATGCTGAAAATTCAGTCCTATTGACACTTTGATAAGGTCAAATATTTTCTATCGAAAATGTGGCTCTGGAATTCACTATCAGGTGATGTGTCTCAGGTGCAGTGCAGGTATTTAATTGGTGTGATCCTTCACAAAGTACGTATGACAAAACCAAGAAAAAACTAGCACACAGTCAAGGCTTCTCAGCACCTTCACTGACACAGACTGCTTTAGGAACAGGTTTGACCAGATCTTTGTCTGTCATAGCCAACACTGTGTTTCTCTGGGCATTGCTGCCTGAGGAAGCTTTCATGCTACGGAAAGTGTTGTCTTGATGGACTTTATAGATTGCCCTGAGCTACATTATATCATGACAAAGTACCAGTTTGCCACTAACTTCTGAATTTGCCTAAGTGCCTTAAAACACAAATAATGCACTCTGTGTCTTATGCCAAGTGCTGCCAGATTTCCTAGGGACCTACTTTCACTGAAGGTCAAAGCCAGTCAGACACTTTCTCAGACTTACATCACACTGGGGTTAGACAGACACCTGTGATTGTGCTAGGGGATCCTGCTTTGCACTTGCCAGAGAAAATATAACAGAGTGGAGTTATTCCAGTTGATTTCAACAGGTCAAGCTCAACTGCACTACAAGAGATGTGGGACAGATTCAACAAGCAACAGAAAACAATGGGCTCTGTGTCCCTTGGTAGTGAGCAAAAGGGTGCTGTGGGTGGGAGTCAACATGTTGAAAAACTCCAGCCCATAAATGCATGTTGCAGTTTAGCCTTGTGTCACACACAGCTTGGTTTGGAACATCACTCACATAGTGGTAAAGCCAAAATACCACTTACAAGGAAAACCAGGTCTTCCATTTTTCTCCAGCTGTGTCATTCCTTATTCATTACATTGTTTGCCCAAACTGTCTCTAGAGCTCAGGTAGAAGTTGGACTTCCCTGCCCAGCTAGAAAATGATATCTAATGTTTCCTAATTCCAGGAGACATTGTTTGATTTGGACTGTGGTGGTAAGAATAACTGGGGACTCCTTCTGGCTGCCAGTCCTGGACTTCCCAGCTTCTTCTTTGTAGCCCAAGATCTTGTCCCTCCTGTGGTGATTGCACCACCTGCACATTGCCTTGGTGTAACCATAACACAACCTTAATCTTCCCAGTGGGGGATGGTGGAGGCTACTTTCTCCTGAGCCCCGGCACACGTATCTTACACAAATACTATTTTGTAGTAGGAAGTGAAGGAGCAGCCAATTATTCTTCACCTTTTCTTGCCCCCTTGCCCTTCCCTTAAAAGTGAATCTAGCCTGGAATAGTTCGCTCAAAGTCACAAAGTCACATTTCATACAACAGTTTTTCAGAGAACCTTTTCTTTTTCTGAAGTCAAGCTTGGCCACGCTGTGACACTGAAGCCCATCCCAGATGAATAGAAGTGATTGTGTCCCTGGCCCATCTTGGGGTGTTACATGCTGGTAATGTGTTGCATGGCTTACATTACCAGGAAACATTTATTACATGATAGAAAAAAAAATATTTTCTGTTTTAAAATTAAAAGATGGCATCAAATCTGCACAATAAGTCAGAGGGCTCACTGGTAGACCCTGTAGTGGGGGGATGCACTATTAATTGAAATATCAGTGGTAAGAAATGAGAAATTGTCTTCAATGCAGACTACCTAAATACTCAGAAGTCTGGAGATAATATGTGCTCTGATTGATGTATTGTGAGTGAAGGCACACTCACAGTACCAGGGTAGTGCAATGGGAAAGTTCAATTTCAGATGTCTAGGGCAGGAGCAGATTGTTTGATAGACCCTCTTTAGGTGTATAACAACTTGGAAAGTTAGCTCTAAGTTTTGATAATCACTTTGCCTTCTGAGATGGCCAATCTATTTCTTAACTGTTCTTTTTAGTGTGAAAAAGTCTCCCATTTCTATTCTCTGCCCTACATACTTGGGTCAGGAAGTGAACATCCTATTTTTAAAGCTTTGAAGCAAAATGGATATATAAGCAGCTGATTTCTTCACAGAATCCTTCTCAGACATTCTTTTATTATTTTTTTTTACAAGAGGAGTCCTCACTATTTCACCACTCTTTACCTTAAAAGAAATAGGGCAACACAACTAAAGAAGTTTTACCTGCTGAAGGGCACAGTAGTCAATGGTATTCAGCCCTGCAAGGACCTGTTAATGTTATTTAAACTGGGTAATTGAAAAAGTTAGAAAAAAGCTTCTTTAAAAAATTTTGTTTTGAATAGCAGACAACAGAATAAATAGATATTTTAAAGAAATGTTCTGAATTTTCCACTAACTGAATGCAGCACATTTTTGTTTGACAGATGAATACAGTTTTGTTTGTTTTGAACACTCTTGCTTCAAGAACTCATGGCAAGCAGATTTGAATCTGTCTTACTACAATTTCAGGCTCAGTTTTGGCTTGGGAAGAGTTCTGGAGAAACAAGATTATAGGAACTAACTTCTATCTGGGACAAAGGTAGCTGACTTTAGATGCACATTTTGCTCTTACAGGACCTTATTAGTAGGCATTCTGTTTCTTTGGTAAAAGGAGTTACTTATTCAGCTTCAAGGTAGCTTTTTATAAATATCAAAACAGATGATTTCTTGCAAGCAATTATTCTGGTGAAAGAATAGTGAGGGATCATTTTGGGAAGGAAATTAGGGGAGACACTTTAATGTACGCAAACACAACATATGACAGTAGCATTGCATTGCTGTGTAAAACAAGTCATTCAGATTTATACATTGAAGTCTCTGTTAGTAGTTAATCTGCTGCTGGCCACCTGCAGAGGAGGAATGGAAAAGGTTCCTTTTGATCTCTTTTGTGAAATGACCTTTAAGGGTGAAAAAATATAAAAAGAAAATAAATGTGAATGAACCTTAAAAGGTTTGGTACAAATATTCTGTTGGGAACTGTTTGGTCCTTTAAAAAGGTGTCCATATAGGATATAGAATGTATGAAAGAGAGTAACATCTGTGCTTTAGGTCAGGAAGGCTCATCACCCATTAATGTAACTCGGCTAACTTCTTACAGGTCACTGAGACACAGTGTTAATCTGGTGGGTACTTTGTGAGTGTGCTGTGCCTCAGCTGAGAAGAGCAGCTTTGAATAGGGAAATGAAGGAGGCAAGGACAGCAATTTAAACTCTGCTATGCAATACATCTCTTCTTGACAAGGGTTCCATTCAGATGTGGTGTTTTGCTGACCCCTATGTAGTTTATGCATCCCTGTGCCTAAAATCTGGATCTTTGTCTTGTACCTGACTGTGGGTTTGGATGCAATTTCACTGGTATGAATACAGATTTAACCATGATTTGTTCCCCTTTCAGTGGAAGGGGCCAAAGCAAAGCTCCTTCAATCTTGCCTACATCAGCAAACAGTATAGATTCACCCATGCACGGAAATAAAACTGAGCGCTTGCATCTCACATTATCTTTGTGTCTAAATGAGGCTAAATGTCTGAAAATCATGCTCATGACCTCTGAGTGGGCAGAGATAATTCTACCTATTATACCTCTCCACTTTCCTATGATCCTGGATTTCTCAAACTGTCTGTAAAAGCCCAGGTTCTCCTCTGACCCTTGCACATACCCAGACACCAGGAAGACATATGTCTTAACAGATAATGGCTCCATTGTGTGAATACTGTCAGTATCATATCAATGTGACATAAATACAGCAAATTAGCCCTATGTTACTTGCATCAGAACTGCTCCAGCTCTTTGTGGGGAATGGAAAAGGTGCAAGTGAAAGCTCTCTGAAGCAGCATGAGTCTTTTCCTTTTTTTAATAGTGCTCCTGTGAAAACTGCACCAAGTTTTAGATTTGGTACAAATTCAAGGCTATTTCCCCCCCAAAATAAGAAAAAACTAAGGTTCATAATTTACCCGAGCACTGAGAAATGGATACTTTGGCAAAATTTTCCTTAAGGAATATTAATGACAGTCTTGACCATATACAAGTGAAAATGACACATTTCTTGTTCATATCACTGTGGCCTTCTCTCCCTGCCACTATCATAAAATAGCTTCTTTAATGACTAAAAGACCGATTAGTTAAGAGAGCTCTTTGCAAATACCTTTAGTTTTGGAGACTCAAATTCATTGAACTCCTTTCTACTGTATCTTCAGAGATTTCAAAAAATAGATCTATTTAGTCTCCTGAAAAATAAAATGCTTATCTTCTAGGCATTTATAAGGTGGTACAGCCAGTGATAAGGCATAATATTTATGTCACTCAAGAAATATTGCAAAATTATATTCTGAGAAGTGATAGAAAAAAATAAAATGAAACTTTTTTTTTGACCATATGCATTTCTCAGGTATAGACACATTATATGGTTTTAATCATATACAAACATATAAATAATAAAAATATATAAAAGAACTTTTGGAACTAAATATGCATTTGAGTTTGTAAATTTTAACTGAAGTGCGACATAACAAGTATTATGAAAAATGTTCATAAGTTTTTCTGAAATTACATTCCTTCCTTAAAGAGTAATTCAAG
Source organism: Leptocoma aspasia (assembly GCA_013399835.1). Classification (NCBI taxonomy): domain Eukaryota; kingdom Metazoa; phylum Chordata; class Aves; order Passeriformes; family Nectariniidae; genus Leptocoma; species Leptocoma aspasia. Next base: position 147,108 of record VXAX01004999.1, read on the forward strand.
GAAACAAGGAAAGTGCCAATATCTGTTTGTGTGTAATCAAAAACGACACATTACTGGAAATTAAATGTAGGCAATATTTTTTCAGAAAACATCAAATAATGAATACATGTACTCTCCTTTTTTGCAAACATTTCAATGTTCATTTCATAAGCTTGTGTTCATTCTCTCCCTGTCCTCCTGTCATGGGAACATCTTTAAACAATGGTTTTCAACAAGTCCCTTTTTTTCAGTTTTTTAGCTGTAAGGTATCAAATTGCACCCGTCTGATTGCACGTGTGTTTTTCTATAACAAGTCAACACTGAATGCATGAACAAATTACTAGGGTGCATTTTAAAATCTAAAGAATAGAAATAAAACTTTGCACTAAGAAATTCTCCAGTAGTGTTCAGTAGACTTATTGTCCTCTAAGACTGTAAATACACTTCTGTTTTCAGAGCTGTTATGATGATGTAATTTGTGTGAATTTTGCCAGAGGAGAACTTTGAACAAATATGTTGTGGATTAGTCCAGTGACTTTTTCAATGTGTAAGATTATCCATTGAAGTTTCTTCTGGGAAAGGGCAGGACTTCACAGAGACATTCTTCCCTTCCAAAATACTAGAGATGTTATATAAACATTACACTGACAAGAGGCTTTATTCTTACTCTTGTCCTATTATACCGTAACTCTTCAGTCAGCTCTGACTCAAAGCAGTGATTACACTGAACTTGGTGGGATGTTGAGGTTGATGAATTAAAAGCATATTTGGTGCATATTAGAGCTCTGCATTTCTGCGATATCTTGACTTCAAATTTACAGGAACAGCGTGACACTATGAAGAAATATAAATCTGGTTAGCCAAATGTAATTTTCTAACCTCAGAAATTACAGAAATCAAAATTTGCATATTTTTATAAGACCAAAAATATCTGTATCTTCCTACTAAAAGGAGCACAAAACTCCTGTATATCCCTTGGTTTTCCACCAGCTTCTCCACAGAACTCATCAAGAGCCTTCATATCTATTTGTAAATGCAGGCACTGCTACAGCACCAATCTTCTCAGAAAAAGACAGGTTTACAGATTTCCATCCCACTTTGTTATCACTGACACTGACTCATTTGGTAATGGCTATGCCCTACAACTAACGGGACGGCTCCTGGCTTGAGCTCCCTGGTGCTGAGGGGCATTGTGAGTGGTGCAGTCCTAATGAAGGAGATGTTTCTCGGTCTTATCTCAGAGAGCATCCCCCTTGGCACATCTTTTTCTAAGCATAATTGTATATGGTTTAATTGTTAGGTATCTCTTAATGACTGGAATTATGGCAGTATTAAAAACTTGTGCTTGCAGGTTATCCCAGAGTGTCAGATGTGCAGCATAGCCTGTACTCTCCCTAACCCTCTGTCTTGAAACTATTCTGATGATATTTGAGATGATAATTGAAATTACACCCGTGTCTCAGGAGCCTCTGTTAGAACACCAAAATAGATTAGATAAGAAGTAAAGAAGTATGGATAAACTGACTCTTACACTTTGCAGGACACAGGATTGAATTTAATATGATTCTTAAGTACTGTATGGATTGACTGGTTGCTCAACAATTGCACAGCTTCTGACCCCAGGGCTTCCTGAGCCCCTGTTCAAAAACAAGAGATGGCCACACTTCAAATGGCTGAGGAAATGCTAACAATAATCGGGACAATAATAAATTACTGGTACTCAGCACAGAGATTATTTATTGAAAATTTAAGGCTTCTCTTATTTTATAGCTGAGAAAAAGCAAAGGTTAATTTATAGCCCATTTGTATTTTTCCTTTTCAAGCCCATGCTCAACCAATTCAACAACTTCACTGTGGCTCAAGGGAAATTTGGCCACTGCTTTATTGGAAACAGAATTTGTGACCTAAAACCTGTTCCTCTCTGGCAAGACTCTGACTGCATCCATTCTAAATCAGAGGTGTGGATACTGGTGTAAAACTGCAGCAACACCCTGGTGGAGCAGGTCCTTAATCCACCACATCCATGCAAATTGTGCAAACCTCAGAGAACTGAATATTCAGACTTTGTATTTATGCTCAGAGAGGGGAAAACACGCCCATAGTTCATTCGCATAATAAATGTGATGGGAAAATAATTCTGTGGGGACAAACATTGTTTTGTTTGTCATGAGACATACTTGACAGTTACTGCTTTGTCCCTTTTGTGCCATTGCAATGCAGTGGTATGATTGTGCCATAAATCTGAAAGACTGTTTTGCAAAGTTCGTATCTGTGCTTGCTACCTTTAATATTAATAGGAGAATATCTTTAAAGTGAGTAAATTGAGAAAGTGGCTGAAACTATAGTTTATAAAAGAAGATTAGTGGGTTTAATATGCACTGGAGAGTAAAAGAAAAATCTTATTACTGTATGGAGAAATTACCTCATAAAGAAGCTAATACAGCAGGCTAGGGAGTAATTTTTAACAAGGTTTTTATGATGCACAAGTGTAGGCAAGTTAATGAACTTATCTTTCTAGTTATTTTCAGATTGTAACAATGCATTTCTTTTCAGTTCCTGTGCTTTAAAAAGTAAAACACATTTAATCACTTACAATAAAACTAACTCATTAGTTTGATAAATCAAGTAAGATCCTATACTGCTCCTGTTGTGGCAGTGCTGCTAAGAAACTAGAGCAGGTGAAAATATTAAGTATGGAACAGAGCAAACAACCAGGTTTATTCATTATTGGAATTAAAAGGTGTCACACTGACAGGGAATGTTCATTTTTGGAAAGACCTGCTCTGGTCTCAGTAGCAGAACTTAGGAAATAAAAACTAAAATAGGGACTAAGGCCAAGATTTTGCTTAAACAATTCCACCCTGCAAAATAGCCATGTGGTCTTTGACATTCATAAAACAGACATCTGAAGAATGTCACATCCAACAGCAAAGAAACCACAGGGGGGAGTTGGTAAATACAGAATGTCCATCTGTCAGCACCCCAGCATGGCATGCGTAGGTATTGTTTAGGAGGAGCATGTCCACATTTTTCTGCCCAAATGCAGAAGACAGACTGCTGAGTAAAACAGTTCAATCTTTATATTGGTTAAAGAGATGTGCTTTCCTACCATACAACGATCACTGTTCTTGAAATTAATTCAGCAGCACTCTGAAGGAAAGACTGAAGATTGTCAGGCACTCTCTGCAGGTTTTAATACAGATGTCCTAGAACAGAAATACTGTGGACACACCACAACAATTTGACACTACAGCAGGGCATTTCATCAAGAGTTTATCAGAACCTCATCTAGACCACAGCCATGTGAGCCACAGTCTTATTATCCACAGCCTCCTTCATGTCACGGCATGGGACAACCTCCCCAGAAGCACACTGAAGGGGAGAGGAGTGTGCTGGGAGGATGAGTTACTGCTGATCGACTCATTGACATAAACAGATGGGAAGGAAGGATTTCTCCTCTACTGATGAGAACATTCTCCCACATGGATGTGGAAGAACCGTCTGCAAAGAGCCGCAGCAGGAAGATTTCTGCTATTACAATAGCATCTGAGTGATGAGAAAGTTGCATAGTGCTCAAGGCATTTGAATGTCCCCACACCCTTGTTAAAGGCCACAGTCAGCAATCTTTACTGCACTGAAACAATTAATCTAAAAAAGCTTATGGTTGGTGGAAAACTGGAGCTGTAATTAGCACAGTGTATTCACCTTGGGGTGAAGAAGTATTAGTTTTCCCAAGTCACATTTTATGGTTTGTACACTGCAGATGAGCCAGTAAATGCAGCTGAAATGACTAATTTACTATCTACAGTTCACTGGTGGGTTTTTTTGTTCAAAGTAGGTAACCTGAAACAGTCCTTCTGAGTTAAGGTACATCTACATACTGTAACAAGCATTGATCTGAATCTGGCTAGAGATGCATAGAGAGGTCTATTCAGCCCTCTGTCTATAAAACCTTTGAAGGGCCTTTTGAAAGAATGTCTGACAGTTATTTTTCTGCTTCCTTGCTTTATGGTAGACTCTGCTTCTCATTTTTAGGAGCGCAGGATAAGACAAGTTTTACTGAGTCCTCCTTCGAATCCTATCTCTCTACAAGTAATTTGGGCTTTGAGGGAAATGTTCTCTTTTCCTTTACTTCTTCCTCAAGAAAATTTTCTATGAGAAAATGCTCTGAACTGCTAAAATTTGGTGCCTAAAAATATTTGCAGGGTGAGGAATACTATTTCCATCTTTCTAATTCCAAGACTCACATTCCTCTTCCCCTATCCAGTCTTAAACATTTTGAATCTACATATTTAATCTTCAGAGCTGGTGATGGGTGTCTAATATAGATGACCCTGAGCTTAAATTAAAAATCAGATTGCTCCTGAGTTCTGCCAAATTTAAGGCACCTCAGTCATTGTGGTTGGTGTGACCTTGACTCGGGTGTTTGGAGCTGACCATTCCATGTTGTTGATACCATAGTTGCTGGATGCATCTAAAGTGTAGATTTATATCAAAATGATGTGATTCAGTCTAATCACTTCTTGAGAAAAAAATTAAAGCAGAATTGACTGGAAACTGAAACAATAGATGCATTATTTATTATATTTCTTGTTATATATATTTAATGTACTCTCTACAAATGAAAATTATTTTTACTGTGAAATGGAAGTATCTGCAGTGCAAAGGTAGCAGATGTTGATCATTGTGGTTATAGAAACTCTCAGTCAGGTGATGAATGACATGTTTGCAAAACTGAAACTTTGCTGGAAGATTTTAGCTGTTTTCTGTATGTTTGGAAACCAATAAAATGACAACACTGAAGTGACAGGGCAGAAGAAGTGTGTGAAGAGAATGGGCCAACTTTTGCTCTCAGTAACCTTATGCAAATGTAATTGCTGTGCAGACCAAGAAGTTCCTCTAGATTTACGTCACTCCTTCCTCTTTAAATCAGAACTACTTTTGGGGAAGGCGCAATAGTTCTAGGACAGCATTTGCCCAGGAATTAATATTTTGAAAGACAAAAAACTTGCTGTGCCATTTTCCCCCACACTAGCTACTAAAGCAGTGTATCCTTCTTTAGACTGTACAAATTAATGAGTGAACACACAACTGTGAGAAAACCTTTAACAGCCCAGTACCAAAACCAGCCATCCCTTCCAACAAAGAAAAGCTGCATAATAAGATCAAGTAAAAATGGTGCTTGAACTATCATAGGAACATGCTCTTACTTTCGAGTTTAATGGACTGAACTTGGACAGAAATATTGAAAACCAACTTTTTTTTTGTTTAGCTCAATATTTCTACTGCAGAAAATGGTGGTGTGCAAATAACTTCCCAATAAAATGAATGCATCATCCAGAAAAACAAGCATAACAGCTTAGCCTTGCTTTTTTTAACATGGAAAAAAAAGGTCAATTTGAGAGCTGGGCAAAGTCTCTTCCAGTCATTATTTTGACCTGAATTTTGGCTGTCCATGCTCAGAAGCAGATATTGGTTTCTCAGGCACAAATTTTCAATTATCATGGGAAAAATAGCAAACATTTTCCACCAAAGTTTGTTCATGTTCTGAGAAGTGATTTCATCTGCAGGGCTTGCCTCATTTTTGCATATGTTTTGCATGAACAGCTCAGCTTCACTGGCTGAAACCTTCTCAGGAAATGAAATTCAAAGAGCTGGGTTAAAAGCTGTCATCAAAAATGTCAGGTCTCAGTTTGCAGCAGGGGTGTATTTACTTGCCTGTGTTCCCAGTGCACATGCTGGGGCTGGGGGAAGTGGTTTGTGCATAAATGGGTGGCACAAGGGTCTACCTGGCACAAGGAGGGGATGATGCCAGGCAGCTTCACTGACCACTCAGCTCTGAACAGTGCTTAGCCTGAAACATTGGTGTCTGAGACACGGCAAAGAAAACCACAAAATGCTGTGATTTTAATCTATTGTCTGCTCCCTCAAACTTGCACTCACTCCCACCTTGGTGATCCAAGCTTTCTTGGTGTTGGAGGGGGTTGAAGAATCTAACAAGACTCTTCCAGGGAACAGCTGGGGGCACCACTTGTACTTACCAATTAGCCATCTGTCACTCTGACTGATCACTTTGCAATAATGATATAGTAGTGATCAATTTAGTGATATTTCTGGTAGGGGAACTTGCTTGGGCTTTACATTATAAGCCAAAGAGAAAACCAGCAGCACATCTTGGGAGAATGTAATGGAAATTGTTTTTTGTATTGCACAATGTCCTGCTGGAGTGCATTGTGTAGCAGAAAGAGCTGAGCTCACAGAGTCAGATGGCAAGGTCTAGATCTAATGTTATCAGGAATATGACTGCCAGAGGAATGAATTTGTTGTGTCAACACAGCACCCAGAATAAGGCTGTCAGAAACCAAGTGTGGAGCAAGGATAAGAAAACTCTTAACATTGAATGCTATAAAAGAATGGACATAAACTAGGAGATAAAAGTATGTACTCAGAAGAGCAGCACAGAGCAAACTTGAACTCAACCATTGTTAATGTTCATGTAAGAGAACCTCTGGTATAAAATAAATCTAATGTGAGAGTCAGAGAAAGAAAAGTGCAAATTGCACAAAGTCAGAAATGAAATTATAACAGACAGGTCTGAAATATCACTTCAGGGAAAGCAAAGGGAAACCTGCAAGGACAGGTGGCCACGAAAAAATAAAACCCTTTCATGGAAACTGTGCATCCATAGTAATGCAACATAAGGCAAGAACCATATTGTTGGGAGCAGGAGTGAGCACGGCCCAGCCCAGCACACCCTCTCCCTCGGTGTCTGAAGCCTCCCAGGGTGGTGGAGCTGTAGCCAGCAGGCCCTGACAGATGCTGCGGGGGGATGGGGGAGCCGCTTTAGTGAAATCTGATTCTTTATCTTGTTCTCCAGCTTTTCCTGATAAAACCAGTTCGGATGCAAGGGACAGCTGAGTGCTCTTGCCCCTGCCAGTAGGACCATGGCCAGGGCTCATCTCACTGCGGGGCGACCATCTGCTGCCACTTAACAGCACAGGAAACCACCACTGAACAAAAGCATCCACTCGTAGAGCATCCCACCTCCTGCAACAAAATGGAGGCATAAAGGCAATGCTACTTCATCAGATACAATTTACAGTGAAGAGAGGACAGCAAACATTGTAAGTAAGCCTATCTGGGAGCGTTCCCCCTGGATGTCACTAACAGGTACAAGGACATTATTATGAGGCTTGATGCAGCCCAGGCAGATGAAGGGGAGCAAACAGCAACCACAGCGGTGGAAGGACGGGGGGAGGGAGTGTGGCCTCCCCCATCTGCAGAGAAACCCCTCTGCTGTGATTAGGTTTGATGTTGAAAGAGGCTAAGCCTGGTGTAGGAGCAGACAGGGCGATGCCTTTCAACAGCATCGCTCCTCAACAGTGCAGAATTTCCTGGTGATCCTCGGCATGGTATTTTGGTGTTTCTGTCAGACCATGTACGTGTTCACATGCCATATTGGGCTGCTGCCTGAATAGGGGATAGTGAACACACACTGTGAACGTCACTCACCCAGAGATTTGCCTGATTATAAACCTACCCTCCAAGAATTCGCTTTCTGCAGATTTTCTTACCTTTTTTTTTTCACAAGGAAATTTAAAATCTTAATTTTGCATCAATGCTGTGGGAAAAATGTCCTTTCTTTTCATAGAAGTTTTGAAGTGAATAAAAAGGTCCGACATTGGTTTATTAAAACCTCCCTACTTTAACATGATTTTTCTTTTTAAAAGAAATGGTAAAAGTTTTGATCAGATCAAAACTGATCTAGGATATATGCCAGCAAAGAAATACATAGATATGATGTTGCCAGCAATACAAACATACCCATTTATTGCATTTTGACTAGACAATCAATCAGAGAGAAAAACAATGGCTTTACTATGGCAAAATATTAAAGCACATAGAATTTCTAAAGAAGTGGGTAAAAGGATGCAGATGCACATCCCAAATGCAGAGAAACACTGGGTCATTCTTCCTACCTATAGTGATTGCTAACATCATGTTCATCAAGAAAAACAGATCCTCCTCATAGAACCTGAAACTTCTGGGAAGCAGACTGGCCTGCCAGGGGTGCAGGCAGTGTCCTTGTGTAGGCCTTTCTAGAAATGAGTTCTGAGAGGCAAAACTTAACCAGATGATCAGGGCAAGGAGAGGCTTTTCAGAAGCATCTTTTGTGTGTTCTGGACTGCATTTGGGTCAGCTTTGGGTTTATGACTTTCTTCTGACATAATATTCTGTCTGACCTCCAAGATGCTCTCAAGGCATGATGTGCCCCCAAATGTAGGTGTTCCAAGGGTGTATAAAACAGCTCTTTTGGACAGGGAACTGAAAGGATTGTGCAGAAAATAGGACAATTAAAGTGACTGGCTTACTTTTGGCTTTCCTGCAGAAAAGGCATAGTAGGAAGCCAACGTCTTCGATTTCCAGGTGTTTATTGTCTGTGAAGCCATTGAGTCAGTTCTGCTTTTTGATTGTGACTTAATTTTATCAAACAGTAAGGGCAGAAGCACCCCATTCAAAAGAAGCAAAAAATGTTCTGGGATAGCTATGCTGACAGTAAAACTCTAGGAGCATTAAAGATCTCAACCTGGAGTCTATATTTAGATTTTAACATTATATTTAGCTGTTAGTTTTCAACTGCTGCTGAGGACTCTCCTCCCCACCCCATTCACCCCTTTGGAAAAGGATATGAGTTTGAAGTACAAGCTTTGCATTTGCCATTCAGACTTGGGTGGGAACTCCACCTGCTCACAGCCTTGCTCTCTTAAAAGCTACTAATCCTCATAAAACCAACCTTTCTGCTTCCTCTCCCCCCACCCCCCCTCTCTAATTTCCTGCATTCCTCACACTCTATTCTCTCTTTGTGTAGAAACTCATCTTGTTCTCTTTTGAACATACTGATTCATAAACATATGTTCTAAGTTACCTCTCTTGTCTTTGGTAATGTATTCCACATGTTTACATGCCATTTTATGAAATAGTTTTCTTTAACCTTTTTATTTGCCTCAATTTCCTAATGTTCAAAATATATTCTTTTCTTTCATGTTTTTTCTTCATAAATATATTGTACAGCTAAACAATGATGATTTTAATCAAAACCAAAATCACAGAAGGCCTAATCCTTCTTTGACACATGAAGCTAAATTCTGTCCTGAGTTACTTTTTTGCAACACCAGAGTGGGAAAAGCTCTCCATTTTCACAGGATTTTAATGTTGGTAAATCACCTTTATGGCTAAATCTTGACTTATAAAGTATCCAGGGAAAGCTGACACTAAGCAATTTAGAAATTTATTGCTAAAATGGCAAATTTAAAAATTATGTTCTGGTATAGTCCAGTGGATATTGTGTCTGTGTGTGCAAGTGTGCACGTGGATGTGAACATGTGTTGTTAAATCTAAAGATAACCATGCAAGTTGAATATCACACAAAGTACCCTGCAGCTGAATTCTTGTCTTTTTTCATTAGTAAATTATTCAACTTTAATAATAAATGCACTTGGAATTGCAATAGGCAGAAAAATGTACAATATAGAATTTCATAAAAGCTTCATTAAAAAATAAATAAAAAGCAGCAGCAAATAACCCAAATGAAATAGATGCAGTTTTTAAAATCCCTGCACAGATATGCTGCAGAGGAGGGACATGCAAAGGGAAAACAGAAAAAGGCCACTCTGTACCCCAAGTACTAGCAGGAGATGGCAGAGTTCTATGGATGTCATTGAAGGTGGCTTCTGGTGTTTTTATTTTCTGGTAAAACAGGAGTTAAATTGATCTTGCAAAGAGACACCATCCATAACTCTAAGGGGTAAGCATCTTTGACTTAGAAGATTCAAGGACCACCAGATGATTAAATAAGACTATTAAGGTTCAGTTTTGCTTAGCTTTGCTGAGGGTGGTAGTCCAGTGCCTTTATAGCCTACTGTCTGCATACTCCAGTAACAGGGACACTAATAATCTAAACTGGTCCTGTTGCCAAAAGCAACACTCAAGCAGATAAATTGCACAGCAGTAATTGTGTATTAAATGTCAATTGAAGTAACTTACGTGAATTTCTGCTAAGGGACACATAGGTTGCAACCTATGCTTTCATTTTTCCAAATCCTATGTGAAACCAGTCTGAAATCCAATTAAATGAATTTTTGATAAGAGAATGAAGTTATTAGATGCATAAAAATCTGCCAATGTGCAGTGATTGCCTTACCAGTGAAATAAAATGCACTGGAAGGATAAACTTGTGGTAAACCAGTTCATGACATGTACTGAACATGTTGTGGAACCCTTACAAATGAATATGTGACAAAGGAATAAACATGAAAGAAATACACTGATTGTACACTAAGGCTGTGCATTTCAGAGAGATTCACAGTATTATCTTCCTTATTCATGTGGATAACAGGCTTACTTATGTCTTCAAAAATAATTCTTTCTATCATACTGCAACAATTCTAAGCATAGTGATAAATAGGAAGTATGAAAATGCTAATGTATAAGAGCTAGTGGAATTTTAAAAGATCAGGACTGAGCCAAATTTTTAGATGAGATTTCTTGACATGGAAAAACCTCACTGAAGAAAAAAAATGAACACAACAATATGTGTATTGCATATTTATAGCTCAATAATTTGACTCTGAGATTTACGAAAATCCATTTCAGAGGTTTTATTCCTGTTGTACAGCTTACATGGTTTTGGCATCATTTGCAACTTATGAGCAACAATATCTAACAGATTTATATTGTACAGGTTTTTTTTTTTAAACTTTAATGTAACTTAAATTTAAAAATGAAAGCAGAAATTTCAGCTGTAACAACCTGTGCTTTGTCAGTCAAGTGCAATGTATGAAGAAAATAGTATTGCAAATTTTTATTTTTAAAAGGGAATTTTTTTTTCTTAAAATTTAATGAAAAGGATCAACTGACTAATAATTTCTGGGTAGCACAGAAGAAGACTATGCAAAAATTGTCTGCAAAAATGTCAGTATAGCCACTTCCCCTTTCTGGCACCCTCCAGATCATACCTCTAATGCCTCATTCTTCCATGATGAACATGAAATCCACGGGACACAAGACTTAGGGGCTGGATCTGCCTGTTGTGACAGCAAGAAATGGTGAGGAAATCTTGCCTGCTCTCTACATCTCTGCAAAGTTCACATTGAGAGAAGCAAACCCCTTCTTGCACCTTTGGCATTCCCACAACCTAATGAATATCTGGAGTATAAATGACCTGATATGCCCAGCCTGAACATAGGGATGAATTTACAGGGATGCCCAGCAGCTGTGTGCACTGCCTGGCCACCAAGGACCAAGGCTGGAGGCTGCAGGAGGCTCTTGGAAATGAGAAGAACCACCAACACTTGGGGGTACCTGAGGCTATCAGGCATTTTCACCTGGATGGCAGTGGCAAGACCAAGGGAATGTGAGGATCACTGCAGAGCTTGCCCTGCCCATACCACGTGGAGTCAGGAGAATCAGCCATAAGAAAGAGGACACACAGATGTTGCCAGGGGTTCCAGTGCTTTGGAACACCCACTGGGGTCCTGTCAGGCACAGGAAGAACCTCCCTCTTGACTGCCCCTGCTCAGGAAGCTGTTGAGAGCAGTGAGGTCACCTCTCAGCCTCCCCCAATCTAGACCAACCCAGTGGCCTCAGCTGCTCCCTACAGGACCTGCCTTCAAGCCCCTTCACCAGTTTTGGTGCCATTTTCTGGGCCTTGATATCCTTTGGAAATTGTGGGGCCCAATTTACAGGATTGCATTCCTGTACTCTGCCCCTTCCAGTATGGGAATTAGTAGCAATGAATACAGCTACAGCATAGCATCAGGGTGTGCTAATCAGCATGCATTTGTCTTGTGGGGCCCTTTGCAAAGAGGAAAACATGGTCTTAAAACACACTGGCTACCAGTTTGTTTGCAAGCATAACTAAAAACATAGACTTCAGCTTATAAAGTCTTTTGAAATCCTTGCTCCTTAAAATTCAGGCACTTTAGGCTTGAATTCTGAGGTTCTGAAAAATCATCAAAACCTGAAATTATCCTTATTTATATTCTTACTGTGTGCATTTTATAGCCTAGTCACACACACATAATAAACAATTTTTATTCTTGCCTGTGTTGATGAAAAAAAAAATGCCCAACAATCTTTGTTTTAGTATTTCTGATTACTCCTTTAAATCACAAAGCCATCATTCAATTCCTTCTGGCTAGCACTGGCTGCTGAAAAGAGGCACAAAAATGGAGAAAAGCGTGGTAACCCAGAGCTGCTCTGTGAAGGATTGGCAAGGTTGTGTGGAAAGGCTTGCAAAGCATCTGCTCTCACACTATGCTTGGCTCCAGTTAATATTCCCACTATTAATCCTTTAGCTTCATGAGAATAAAAAATAAATAACACTCTAAATAGAAAACAAACAAACAAATAAGCTAAGGTTCCTGGGTTTCTTCCTTCTGTCTGATCAGATCAGAAAATCTGCCTTGATTTTTTATTCTAACAGCCTGTTCTGCTCCCTCTCAAACCTAGTAAATCTGTCATCAGTAGGCTTAGGTAAGAACCTGCTCCTTCTCTTTGATGGAAATGAGAAGCTTTTTAAATGTGAAAGCTACAGGCTCTGCTCCTGAAGAGAGCAGAAATTCTTCAGGATGCTGACCAGGAAAAAAGGGAAAGGAAAGGACTCAGGCTGGAGAACAGGAAAATGGTGACTCTTTTGAGGTGATATTGTTTTTATTTTGAGCTTGATATAGTTTCAGAAAGGCAAATCCTGGCTAATGCCAGCGCTGTGTTACTGGCATAACTTTATTACTCAAGCTTGTCTCCATATGACTTTGCTCTGACTGGATGAAACCTGCCCAGTTGTGAGCTCACGGCCTGCTAAAGCTGCTGTTTCTGTGCAGAGGCAGAGCTGACCCAGACTGCAACAATGCTGAACTGAGCTCACCCAAAAAAGTGATGACTTTGAGGGTCCCAAAGTAATCCAGGAGTCACTGCCTAGGCAAAATAATTCAAAGTAAACGGCATGCCAAAAGGACTGCTATTTTAGCAGAAATCACCAGGTGCTTACATTGCTGTGTATGAAGTGAAGCTTCCCAAGCAACAAAATCAGCTAGAAGGGCTTATTTATATTTATTTATATTTGATAGTTCAGGAGTGGCATTGGCTAGTATTTAAATTGGTTTGAACTGGTGCTAGTCCCACAGATTGACATCCTCATACTGGTGTTTACAATGACCTGAATGAAAGACGATGTAAAAATTCAGTTTCATGCAGATGCAGGAATGTTTGGCTTTTAAATCGAAGTCCCTTTCTTAACAGAGAAACTGGAGGCACTTTGAAAACAAGCATAGCACATGAGGGACTCAGGATTGCTAAGTTATTCTCCTGTTTCTCCCATCCTCTCCCATCCTGTGACTCAGCTCTTGAGCACCGACTTTCATTTTAGAGCTGAAACCTATACTAAGCCCTATTCAGGCTGGCTGAGGTGTCCGTCAGGCAAGGTGAGGGGGACCTGCCTCTGTGTCAGACTGGCACAGAAGTGCTTGTGCCCATCACCATTTCTGCCTCTCTCCTCTCAGGTGCAGCTACAAACCCCTGGGCTGGTGAAAACCCATGGCTTTTCCTTGCTGGGGTGGACACAAGGATGGGCTCTCTCTGCTCAGCATCTGCTTAAATTGTTATGACCGTGGACTACTGTGTAGCCTGGGAGACTGCCACTGGTCCTGCTAAATCCAGTAAGTGGGAGACCCTCCTGCAAAACTTGCCTGTTAGCTGTCGGATCTGGCTGCAGGTAGACAATGTGATCCAGTGGAGCACCACGGCAGGGTCATCAGGATGGGAACTGTACAGATAGCACAAATTAATGGTGATAGTTGTTTTCTCACTGCTGACCCTGACACATACTAATATTTGGCAACAGCTATGGATTACTTCTCAAAATGCACTAAAGATAAACCTCTACAGGATAAACTACCCCAAAGTGTTGAGGTCTTTGATTGAATTCATCAGACATTCATGTGTATCCGCACAAATCAATGGCCAAGACAGGGAATTTGTCAATCAGGTAAGTGAGGAAATACATTAACAGGTGACAGACAACAATTTGCCAGGACACATAACCCTAGAGCCAGCAAGCTTGTGAAATGGCAGAATTGAACTGTGAAAGACAAATCACTGAAGGTGGAGAGAGTGTCTTCATTATGTCTTGCTCTCACCTGCAACTGCAGACCAAAGTCCAGAGAATTTTTTTTCTGTCATCTTCTGCTGCATTAAAATTGTGAACAACCTGTTAATATACATTACAAATTCTGTTACTGTCTCACTTTAATAGCAAGATAACAATCGTGTGCCATTTACATATTTTGCATTTTATTGCTCTTGCATAATTCATCATAAGTAACATAACATTCTTGTCAGGAGAAGTTCTGCAAAATTTTAGAAAATGGAAGGAGAGCTGTATTGCAATCAGAAATAGCAATTAGTATTGAAGTGTTTAGGTAAAATAAAAGGAAATTAAGTAAGTAAGAAGCATGAATGGAAGAGAAAAAAAACGAGCTGATTACAGTTAGGCACAAAATGAAAGTGTGGACTAGAAAGTGACATCCTGCAAAAAATGGGAATGCTTGGCTCACACATTGTAGGCAAGATGGGTTTAATGATGACTAAAATGGATATAGTGCAAAAGAGTAATTGTTATGGAAGAACACATGTTTCAGGGAACAATAGCAGTACTGAACCAGTTAGTAAAGTCTGTAGAAAACTGGAGTTATGACTGAGCAGACTGTAAGTTTTTGAAAAAACTGTAATTTTGAGAGCTCTAAAATTGTTCCATCTCACATCAGTATAGCTGCAAACAATAGTCTGCAGTAGGATAAAAGAGTAGGATTTGATAAAATTTTCTACATTACAATCACCTTAGTTTGTATAGTTAATTTTTGCATGAAAACACTCAGACAATGACATTTAAATGTTCTTCTTTGGATCAAAATTTGATTTCATTTCACGTCTGGGCAAACTAAACTAAAAGCACACATACATATAAAATCTTTTATTATCTAGTAACTAGAACTGTTAGACAGGGAACAGAATGTAGTTAGCTGATTTCAATTCCTTTCTGCTTTAAACATGAGCCAGGTTTGAGGAGATTACAGTTGTGGTAAGGGAGCCCTGAATGTCCCATAAGCAAAGCACAAGTTTAGACTGGATGTGATCTAACTCTGTAGAGTCCAAAGGAGTTTATGGTGGTAGCAGAAACAAGTTAAGTCTCAGTGATTTTGGCTCTGAAGAGGACATTGATAACTTTGTCATTCCCTTTGATTTCAACTCGTATACAACAGTAAACATCACACTGAACCCTGGGAGGGACCTGGTCATGAGCAAATCACAATCAAACTGTCTGGACTGGCAGAAAATCAAGCACCACATGTTTCATCAGTGGGGGAACTCTTCTCTCCAGGGATTTATGACTTGTAGGTCACATCCCGTTGAATTTGTGGTCACATATGTCCCCCTGGCAGCTCAGTGAAAGGCATAGCATGCAGCAGTATTAGGAAAGGATTGGTTATAGCTTTCTTCTAATGTCATTTAATGGCTAAAGATGAAGAACTGCATACTGGCACGTATGCTTGAATCACAGTCTGGAAACTCTATTTTGATTGGTAGGGGAAAACACAGAGATGTTGGATACCTCTGAATGATGATAACTGATGGCAAAGCTGGCATCTAAGAGCCATTCACAATACATTGATGCATAACCCCATGTTTAGAGACATCCTTCCTCCTGCCCCCACCCCCAAAACAATCTGAATAATGAATCAAATGGTCTCAGGAGTAATTGGATCTTTTTCTGTGTAATTAGCAATTTTTCCCCTTGCATTATAATTTAAAGTACTGTGGATGAATTGAGCAACTCATGTAATGAGTCATTAGACTGAGGCTTTTAAGGAAGTTATTTCTGAAGGTCTGTGGAGGCTAAAATATGTCTAAATTAAAAGAATGACAGGCTGCAATCATGGCTGTAAAATAAAGGTGCTCAGTAAGCAGTCCTATTACAATCAGAAAGAAAAAGAAGCAGATCTCTGTCTTGTGCATGGAAGCAGAGGAAATGATGAATACCTTAGGTAACTCATTCTGTGCAAAATCAATCTTTCACTGTCAATTTTAAATGAACTAATTTGTTCACAAATCTGCTCAGTCAGTTTGGAAGCATACTCAGTTCATCCATATTAGCAAATCCTTTAATCTTGACTAGTCCACTGAGTAAGAAATCTAGAAATGTGTTAATATGACTGGACATATGTAGTAGGATAAGAATTGATTCTTTTAATTAGTGTCTATTCAAGTTATAGTTCCTTCTTTTACTGAACTATTGACCCACTGATATATAAAGAGATTACTGTTATGACTAAAATACCTTCCAAAGTTATATTTAACTCTTTCTTTATTGGTGAATGTGAGATAGAAAAATAATCTTTTAGTTATCCAAAAATAAACAATGTAATCTATTTTAAGGTTTCTTTCCGACATGCTCCCATTAATTCTGGAGATTCAAACTGATATTTGAAATTTAAAAAGCATAAGCCCCCCTAAAGGAATTTTATAATCCTTTCTTCCAATTTAGATAAAACTATAACATGCTATTTGTAATTCTAGTTTGATATCAAGACAGTCAGAATTTCACTCACCACAATTCAACGACTGTGCTTGGTGGCAAATCCCCACTAAAATTCATTGATGACAAAAGTATATCCTTAACAAAAGAAATTAAATAAAAAATACAGAAATAGATAGCTCCTGTTCCTTTCATTCCTACTCTGTCCACACAGAAGTTAAACTCTGGAAAACAGCTGTGTATAAACTCACTGTAATTTGCAAACAAACAAGATTATGCTTGCTCTTGCTCACCCATGGAGATGGGACAAACACTAGAAACAATCCCAAATAGTTGTACATTTACAATGGAAAACAGCATTGTAATTACCCAGCATGGTCTTTGGTACAAAAAAAAAAAAAAAAANATCTGTCATTTACTTGTAGCTCTTCACCTTACATTGTGAAAGAGCCTCTGCAGCAGGGTGGTCCTAGGTAGGGACCTATATTGGGACATATTGTCCCAAAGCTGTGTGGGGAGCAAATGCTTTATTAGCATGAACAGTATGGCTGTGAACACGTGTTTACATGATCTTTATTAATCTTAGGAATAATTCAAGCTATAGCAATAGAAAAATGCCCTAGCACCCTGCCTGGGTGGGCAGTCACTTTTAGCAGCTTTGAGATCTTCTCACAGGATTAGACTTTTAAGATTTTCAGAGAGTTATTTAAGTGGAACTTGAATATGGAAGCAAAAGTGAGCAGGTTTCTGAATAAACATGGAAAAATGTCATTTACTGAAGCCTTGTTACTGCAAGCCAACAAGGCAGATCCCTCTGTTTTGTTCTGAGCCTGGATAATCTGAATCCTACTGCCTTTGTCAGATCTATTTGTCCTCTAAGGTATGATCTTGACTTGGGGTTTTGCACATACCTGTCTCTTAAAACAGCACTTTTTGCTAGCTACAGTCTTTAATTAAGTAAATATAAGTAAGGAAAAAGAGATTAAATTTTCACTTAAGCCTCCCATTTTTTCTCTCTTACATCAAATTTTCACTTGAAGGGCATTCCCAGGCAATGCATGACATGACAGGAAAAAGATAGCTGTTGTCTTTTGAAATCTGAATGTGTGGAGCATTCTGAGCATCCATGTGCTTCATTTTGGGCTGTGTCTCTCCTCAGTTTTCAATGTGATGGTTGTTTTGCTCACCTGCTTTTTCAGTAGGCTGAGCTTCTGGAGTCTGGCTGGTGGGAACCAGCAGATTCCTGTCACTGAAGGCAGCAAATTAACAGTGGCTTTTCCCAGTCTGCTTTCCTACTGCATTAAGGCTGGCCTTTGCCATCTGAGCTGTTGATTTGTATGAGCTCAGACTTTCTTAACTGGGTCTGTAACCAGTCTGAGAGGGATTAGGACAACACAACACCATAACCAGCCATCTCACATGCTCTTGTTCTCTCATGCTAGTGTAACAGTGGGTGTTTTCATCTCCCCAGTTATTGTTTAAAATTTTGGCCAAAAGTGTCTCTATAAACATTCAGCATTCATTTCTGATATTTTTCCTCTTAATTTCCCTCAGCAGCAACCATTTTCTAGACTTTGGCTCACTAATTTGTTTCTGTCTCTAACAGTTATCCTTGCAGTGCTCCCCTGTGTCCAACAACTTAAGGTCTTTCTTAAGGTCTTAATTCTTAATGTCTTTGAAAAAAGGATTAGAAAAACATACACATCAACAGGTGACCCTTGATCTAGTAGACTACCACAAACACATGAAAGGTGAAAATGTTTTCTTTGCCCTGTGCTCCTTACCCAGCAATCCAATTTCAGTTCTGTTCATAATGGGGGCCTGTGGTGTGTGGGAAGTGCAGCAGGAGCAGGGCAGGGTGTGCCCAGCATCTCCTGATGGTGGGTAGCTCCTCCCGAGAGTCCCACTGGGTCGAATGGGAGCTGCTGTTGCGTACTGGATTTCTGTTCCCTGATGAAAGAGATGTGGAAATTTCTTCATTTACTTTAATGATTATTGCAACTTCAGAGAGGAGTAGCTGATTCTGCAAATAATTCTATGAAATGATTAGCCTTTGCAAATGCCAGGATACTTAAAGATAACTATGTTGATGTCATGTATCTCTATCTCCCTATATGTAATTCACTGCATATGTTTATGTGTGTGCTATTTTGCATGATCTTGGTGGAGGACATGACAGTAGCTTGGTTTGGCTCATTTAAAATCCTAATAATGATGGCCTTAAATGTGAAAATAAAAAACTCAAAACTAATGACATTTTTAGTGTATAAATTAGTGAGGAACCTGAAAACACTCCTCTTGCTTCCAAGGCACAAGTAGGATCGAACAGAAGATGAATCTCTATCAGCCAATGCATTTTGATAATTGATCAAATTTCCATATTAATTAGAAAAAATGCACCCAAAGTGGGTGGGATCACAAGATTCTATCAGCTCAGTTTTTTCTTAATCCTCTTGCCTGAATGAAAAAGTGAAGTGCCTGGCCTTTTGCTAACTCTGAATTCAAGAGATTGCCTTGACCACTGCTTGCTTCAATTTATCTGGGAAGGTCTTTTGGGCTGTGTGCTCCCTTACTGTTTGAAAATGCCTTTTAATTTCCTGAATCCATATATGTATACAATGAATATTAATCAAGAGCTGATTAGTATCTCTTCTGCCATCACACAAAATATTTTATCAGATTGTATCTGCGATTGCATATTTGAAGTCTACACTGGAATGGTTCATGAGTTTGACTGAGTATGGACTGAAGTCCTTCACTAAAATTTTGGATTTTCTCATCCATAAATAAATTTTGCTAACCAGGAACACGGAATAAAAAACTCTCAAAACACTCATGTATTTTTCCTCAGTAAAACTGCTGTTTACTTACTGTCAGATATTCTAGCCAGCAGAGCCATGGGTATTGCTGGTGTTATATTTGGCTAAAATCTCACCACCAATCTCAGCTTTTGGCATGGAAGGAAAGAAATCCTTTCCCAAGGGGCACAGAAAGGATACAGAGCTACAAACCTGAAGGCAAGACCCAACCCTTGCAACATTTGCGTGAGGTGAAGAAAATGAAGGAAGTGAATAAAATGCCCAGCTGCTAAAATTGATGCTGCAAACCGCCCCCAGGAGAACTGCCAAGGCCTCATATTGCCTGGGGAATGCAAGATCTCCACTGTGGCTCTTCAAACTCTGCTCCCACCCTTGCCATTCTGACAAGGAAATACCATTTAATGCACGTGCCCAGTAACTGTGACAACTTTGAAGAAAGAGAGAGCAAGGTTTGCGTTTTAGTTTCTTCGTAATAAACTCCAAATTTTAGTCTGCTTACCTCAAAATACCTTCTGTTTTGTATCCTCTGGTGGCTGTGGCTCTGCCTTGCATGCAGGATGACAGATTGAGTGCTAATTCTACCACCTGTAGACCTTGTTTATTTCAAAATGTCACTTGTTTTTTATATCTGAAGTGCCAAGAGAGATGTTCTCCCAGGACACCAAAAATCAGTCATTATTATAACACAGCTATTAAGCCACCCATGTCTTAAACACATCAGTCAAAGACGTCTGTCCTGCAACTATACAGCAGAAAGGGCAGCAGGTTATTAGAGAGAGAGAGACACCAGGGGAGCCCAAATCATTATCTGAATATATCACTGAGGCTGTCTCAATACTGTAGGGCCCATGGCAGAGCCCACATATTGTAAAGGAAGTTTAAGTCCTCTGTGGTCATGTAATTGCTCCACAGTAATTCCTTCTAGAAACTTCTACAACTCTGAATCTGGGCTCTGAAACCTCCCACACTTGTGGTTGAGTCATTGCAAAAATTTTGTTTTTCCAGAAGGTTGAGGAAGAAAAAGCTCTTCCATAAGCCTTACCTCCAAGCTTTTTGCAAGTTCTAGAAAATGCGCCTAGCCCCCACTAAGCACATCCTAACATTTAGTTCAGAGTCCAACGGTGAACAGCACAGGAGCAAGAAAAGCAAGAAGAGAAAACTTTCCGAGGGCATCTGCTAGGCCCACGTTGGCTGTCTTGGCAAGACATGTCAGGATGCATTGGTAGTGCGCAGTGAGGCTGAAGATTCCCTACTGGCTGGAACCGAGTCATTTGCCAGGCTTTCCTTGTCAGGGAGAGTTAAACCAGTCACTGATCCTAATTCTAACACTGTTGTTGCAGCATTCCAATTTTTAATCGCTACATGACTTGTCAGGTTGAATATGAGCCACAAGAATAAAATTTAAAAACCTCCTAATAATGAGGGTGTCAAAGATGACTAGCACTTGGTGTTTCTTCCATTACCTTTCCATTTCTTAAAAATGGAACTAAGGTGTAAGAGCCCTCATTTCCAAATGCCCTCTATCTTTTGATTTCCCCCCAACAGATTTTTCCTGAAATCCACCAAGATAGTCAGTGTAAGTAGCACATTCCTGCACCCCTGTACAGTGTTGGGGGAGCTCACTTCAGGCTTAAGAGCATAATTTGAAAAGGGGTTCCCCTTCTTCCACAGTTATGGGACAATATGGTGGACAATTAGGTAAAAAAATAAATGTGCCATATGCCTTCATCCTAGGGTGGCAGCTTCTTTTTCTAGCTGCTTTTCTCCCTGAGTTTTGAAACCTAAGAGAAGTGAATTTCCTGCCTTCAATGAGCAAGAATGGGCTGTCTTTGGTATGTCAGTTTTGCATATTGCCAATTTGTCTTTAAATTTTTGAAATTTGAAGTAATTGTAGACAATTGACGCAAGCAAAGTGGAAGACACACAGAAGTGAAGGGCATTTTTCAGGCTAGCAAACTGACACGCACATCCCAGTATTCCTTTCCCTGTGACAGAAGATGGCTGGGAGAGATGTGCTTCATGCTGTAAGTTCCTGGATGCTGACAAACAAATCAGCTTCCTGTAGGCTCTGAGTTCTCATCTGCAATTGAACCAATTTACCATCTTCATCTGCTGTGGGAATGAAATACAGTAACTGATTTCAAAGGACACCAGCCTGCTAACAAATATAGGCTGCTGAATGCCAGCCTTTTTCAAAAATTATCTTACCCTTGGCAATGTTTCAGTTCACTGATTTCTTCTTTGATTATTTTATTATAGAATGCTTAAATTCACAGTACTTTACACAAAATAAATTCTGCACTAAAATCTCTAATCACTTCAGAAAATCCAGGATCAGTTGACTTAATCTTGGATTGACATTAGAAGTAAACTTACAGCACACAACAAAGCTACATGCAGGAAGAATGAAATGCAGTTATGATTTTAATACTGATACCAACAACGGGAACAATTCAATATTTAAATGTTTAATAACATGCAGAAATTTAGTTCAGCATCAGAATTGAGTCAAGAAAATGGAATAATCCAATTAAAAATTGGTGATGTGGTGAATTTGTCAGTGCTTGAGATGGTGTGGTTTATTTAAAAGGCTGCATATTTTGGATTGAGATCAATGACTGTTGCAAAATGTTGTGTTTTCATGAAAAAAAAGTTTATCTGGGACTACGAAGGCAAGACATAGAAGGAGAAATTGTGGTGTGTGCCTCGCCTCCAGACAAGGCAGCTGCTGTGGTAAGGCTGTAAATCCATCAGTGCAACTTCTGCAGCCAACACAACTTCTGAAATCCATCCCTGCAGTGAGACAGGAACAGGGGCTCTAACTCCCAGGTGCATTTGGTATTTGGGGAAATATCCATGGAGGCTCTCCCGCCCTATCCGTCTTTTTCCTGGAAGCACACTGCTGCTCCAAAGAGCTCTTCATAGCTCCAAGAAAAAGCTGTGGTGGAAGCTGTCCTTTTGTTAGTAGAAGAGAGAAATTTGCACTGAGAGAGAGAAATTTGCACCAAGCTCCTTGGTGCTTCTTTGGTGCCTCTGTTTTACTCAGCTGTTATTAAAATCTCTATTCACCTCAGAAGTTAACCAGTGCTACAAAGTCTAAGCTGCCCCTTCCTTTAGGAAGCTGAAAGGTACATCATTGAAGAGATAACACAATGAAGGCGTGACTTTACACAAAAGTAAAATTCATGGGTACTTACATTTATTGCTACTAAACTGATGAATTATCTAGTGCAGTGGCATTTGTGCTGTTCACCATCCCTGTTGTTATCTCTCCTTCCTGTAAACATGAACTGCTCTGGCAGAACTAATATGACTTTTACATGTAAATAAAATCTTTCACCAAGGAGCATTCTTGGTTCTATGTCCCAGTTTCAGAAATACACAAAACTAGGATTCAACAAAACTTTCCTTGCCAAAAAAAGTATCAGGAGAGGGGCAGAAAAGCCACATTTTCTTTTTGAAAACTCAGAATATGGGTAGTTTGAGTCTTTGTTCGCTTTTATTCTGATCATCAGAGGTCGCGGAAAATCACACTTTTTCTTGAGTTCAGAAAAAGGTTTTATTTTTGTCATTCCTATTATGAGAAAACTGGGATGAATGTGATTTTGAGTTGGGCTTGGAAATAGCTTATAAGTTAAATTTTGGTTTTGCAGAACAAAATCTGATATTGTTGTGCATAAAGCATGCTTCTTATTATTGAAATCATGAACTTGTAGAGACTTGTATAAAAATAAGATTTAGCCTTTTTAATCTTTCCTGACAACCCAGGGTACCGGAACTGTTTGCCTTCTCTCTGAAGCACAACTTGGTTGAGATTTTCAAAAGAGGGAAATAGGATTAAATTTGATTAAGGGTTGCACTGGTTCAATGTAGGGTAAATTATTTTTATCCATTCTGATTTGACTTTGTATGAGAAACTAAGCTGAGCTTGTGCTTTAGCTACCTATGTTTTACAAGAGTGACTCTATAGAAAATTTATACAGATGACATGAAACTCTCCTTTATCAACTATTCAGTAAATTATTATAAAACATTTCAGGTGTTTATCTTAGACCCCAATTTCTGATGAATATATTGGAGTAAAATATAAATCAAAATTAACCCTACACTTTTCTGTCATTGTACAGCCTAAACTTGCCCAACAAACCCTCTGTGCATCTCTCAGTTTCCTTCAATTTAGATTGATTATGTCTTTATACCGGGGAGAGGGCTTTCCTGATAAAAGAATGGCTTAATCTTTATTTGCCTAGAGCAGTTAGAAAAATAAGTGAAGCAAGCAGCCTCCTGTGACTGATTTCTGCTCACTTAAGGCAATTCACCCTTGAAACAGAGAATAATTGTTCTCTGTCCTTTTCCAGATATTGTCTTCCCTTTCATGTATTATATCCAAATATTCTTTAAGATTTTGAACATTAGAGGAATACAGGGTGAATCAGAACCATGCACCAGTCTAAATTTTGCCTACAGAGGCCTATCCAGAGATTTCACAATATACAGTGGAAGCCATGCACACATCTAGGAGCAAAATTCAGTCCATAGCATCTTAAATTATGAATTACAAAAAAAAAAAAAGAAAANTATTTCAAGCAACAAGATAATAATGTGTGGGTTTTGATCAAACTACTGGGTGCAAATAATATGATAATATTTAGAATTGTGCATTATATAGGGATTTACTTCCTAGATGGTACTCTTCTGGACAAGAAACATTCCCTGCTTGAGGTACCTTTAGCTTCTGTATCTCAGTTTTGTGTGGATAAGGTAATAAATGTTTTCTTTTCAGCCCCCACAAAGAAGGGTGGACCACTCCATCTCCTCTTTTATTTAGCTCTATTTTTAAAAACAACATTTCTTTCTTTCCTGCAGCTGGTCAAGTGGTTGGCAATGACCAACAATTTATATACTTTGTTTTATTCAGAAGGAACCTAGGAAATTCCTTTTAGCTCTATTAGGTCTAGCCATAATACTCTTATCTTGTCAGGCTGAGCTTGAAACTGAAACAACTCCTAGAAATCCCAAGTGTAGTAATCTCTGTGGTAAATATTTCTCTATAATTGGATTTAAATTAAATTATTGCTACTCCAGTAACAAAACTGTACCAAGGGTGGGTACAGTAATTCACCCTGAAACTTTATTTTTTAGTGACTTCTTCCTCAGAGCTGCATCTTACAAATTCTTTTCTATCAGTGGAACTGAGGACACAGTGTGATACTGCAAACTTAGTCTTAAGAACTGCTTTGGAACTGCAAAAGTTCATCAAGTTCATCAAGCAATTATTCTTAATTTTAGAGTTGAAGAATGATACAAAGCAAAAGTAAACTTTCCGGTAAGAAAATTAAAAAAAATTAGTTACAATTTGGAGAGTAATGCTTTTACAGAGCTCTCTTTAGCAAATGACGGCTGAATGCCTGGAAATATATTTTTTGGAAATGCATAATTAAAACTACAAATAACAAACTGTTCAGAAGTATTTGGTTGTGGTCCTTCAAAAGCTGTAATTGTATATCCTGCAATATATGTATTGCTGCTTCATAGTTTTGTTCATTGCACTCTATCTGAAAATGCAGCACTTATGTTTTTCACAGGAAGGGTGTTCCAGTGCCTCCACTGGCAGGGAAACCAGGAAGAGATCTACTTTCATAGCTCACATAGCTGGGGACAGACCCAGAGCTGTAAACTGTAAATACCAAAATGGAGCACAGATGAACTGCTGACTTTACAATAATCATGGATGTTTTAATAGGATAAGGACTTCAATTGTGCTCTTCCTTTATTTCATCATACCCACTGTGTTGGACAAATTTGTGCTGGATAAATTTGTGTCAGCTAATACAGTTCTCTGCAGGTGATTTGCAATTGTATGTGTTTACTATAAATTTTCACTGGACACTTCTTACAGCTGAATGTTGCTTCATCATGCCAGGTTCTTTCAAATGCTCGTTAACAGTGAGTTAGGATGGACCAGTTTACCAGCTGACCCTGAGGAGGTGTTTGTAAAAGAAATCACTGTTTCATGTACCTAGGTATGATATCAAGGAGACACTGAGGTGTATAATAACAAGAGAAAGTATGAAGTTAAATAGGCACCTCTTCATGAGTCTAGACCTGTAAAAGAATGCATTTGTTGATAAAACTCTGAGCAGATTAGAAATAGGTGTTATTAACCTTAGATTATAATATCAATCCAATGTCTGGCTTTTTAAGAGTCCTGAGTCAACTACTTTTGACTTCTCAGTCCCTCTGCAATAAAACCTGTGACATTTCTATAAGGGACAGTTGGTTGAGGGCATCACCTGCTAAACTCCCAAGGTGTACCAGTTCTTGCAACTGTGCTATTTGTGGTTCTTCCTTTTGCCAGTATTTCCTTGACATAGACTTTCTAAAATACTATGTACTGTTTTAAAAATAATGGTTTAATAAGTAGACATGAATGGGTGTGTTGTTCAATATTCAGCTTGCTAGCACCACATTCTTTCTTAGCCTCTGCAGTTAAAACTGAGACGTAGTTTTACTGTGACACACTGTGAGAATCTGTATCTCATTGTTGCTTAGATCATGGATGGGCAACAATGGCTTTTTTCAAAGTTTCACAGACTAGCAAACTTAAAGTAGCTCCTTTTAATTGAAACCCAGACGTACTTTTAGGTAAAAACAAAACTGAGCTGGCTTGAGTTTTTCCCAAGCCAAACAAAAGAGATTGGAACTTTCCATTGTTTTTGTCTGCCAACCATGCATTGTTGAAGGAATCGAAATAAAGAGGGAAAGGGGTCAAGGGTTATAGAGCTCATATTTCCACTCTACATGACCCCATCTCAGCAATAGTGGGACCCTCGTGATCAGTTCCTGTTGGTCTAACGGAACAGCCATTTCTTAAGAAAAGGAATTACTGCGTACAGTACCTTTGTGACTAACAGAAGAATACCCCAGCTCTTCAAAGGTCCTTTCATTACAGCCTCTGAAGAGGACTCTGACATTACTTTCTTGAGATTATAATGAAAACAGCTGTACTTGTACCAATTCCCCTTTTTATTATTTTTTGTAACAAAACAAGATTGATGTTATGCCACTTTCTGTTCTGTCATGAGAATAAGGTATCACAAATGCTAATAACTTCCACAGTAGCAATATGCACTACTTTGATCTTTTCACTGTTCTTTAATTTGGGCATCTGGCCACTGAATTCCTTCCTTAAAATTTGTGCTGCCTAAAAACAAAGGGGAAAATGGCCAACAAAATCAAATGTGCACATTTAAAACCATTTATCTGACTGGTCCAATTCAAAACCTACATGAGTAATGCAAATACCATACTTTGATTTTGTGATTCTAGGCACTGAAATCTTAACACACATTCTTCTAACGATAGATTGTGGCAGAACAAGAAACACCCCAAACAACCAATTCTCATTAAAGCCTAAAGTTTGTAATCCCTTCGTTCTTATTGGTTGCTTTGCCAAAGACTTCTTAAGAGATTATTGAGCTCATTAATGAAAATCCAAAAGTAATTTTAAGTGATTTTTTCCTCCTTATAAGACAGCAAAATTAAACATGCTGTGGTTGTTATTTTTTCCAGTGTCAAAGGCAATGCAAGAAAGCAGGATCTGGCAACAGCAGCTGTCAAGATTCCAAACCCAAGAAATGCAAACACCTACTGTCCAAATTATTGCTGTACTGGTAGAAACAGGATTTGGTGTTTCTGCTAATAAGCCATAACAGAACTGTGTACTGCCATTTGAATTTCTTTTTCAGTAACTCAACTTTTCACAGTGAATCAGAAGTACAATTTTTTCTGTTCTCTGCATTTCAGTTTGGTCCCAGCTCTATCTTCATGATGAGCACTGTTAGCCTCTTGTTTACATGAATATTACAATGAAAATGATAAAGTGACTGATGGTGCTCAGAATTTGCAAGTAAAGCTCTCTAAATGAGAATTTTGGATCTTCACTTCCAACCAACAGCAACAATTTAGATACTTAAGCTCTTTCTTGGAAGCCACAGTACAACGTTTCCAAACGCAGAGAGAAGTGCCTCATGGAAAATTCAGAATCAGCTGAAGACATAATTTTATTGCGGAAATGCTTTTGAAAATATGTCTGTTCTGTTCCTTAGTAAATGAAATGTAATAATTTTAGAAAATTTAAAATTTAGCAAAATTTGTATGAAATGGAATGAGAGGAAAAAGGTTTAACAAATACAGTCTCCAAAGTGAAAGCATCATGAGAGGACATCTACATGTCCAAGTTAATTCACTGTTTGGAGTGTTTTTATTCTCGGTTTCATTTCAAACAGAAACATTAAAGTGATAAGTAAGGAAGCAACAGAGATATCTGAATTGTTATGTTAGTGAGTTACTGGGAAATGAGATACTGCTTAGAGAAAAAGGAGCCTCCTGAAGTGTTCAAAAAGATGAGAACATTGTATATGCTATAAAAAGAGATTATAAAGTGGAATAAAATTTTAGGATGCATAAAATGAGAGGCACAAAATGGGGAGATATCTGTCTATCTATATATACATGATATTTATAGAGACAAAACCAGTCAGGACAGGGGATGCATTGCAATACATTGCAACTGATTTGATTGCATATATGCTTATGGCTACTCTTATGTTCAGACACATGTAACCGAGTGCATCTTGCATGTTTGTGAACAGGCTAGGGCAATTTTGTTTACACTGATGTAGTAGCAACTGTGGTCATTCTGCATGGGTATTCTGAATGCAGCCTCAGTTTGGAAGGGGAAGGAGGGAATGCAGCAGGGTGAATGGAGCTTTGCAAACAAGCTATTACAGGAATTGATTTGTGTTGTATTACAGGGCTATTCTTTACTCCTTTGCAATTTCTTTGCACACGACATAGTTTTTGGCTACTAATATAGCTTTGAGTATGCACACTTATTTTTGTCTGAGAACTATTTTGTGCTTTAGGCCTGGTTTTGCTGCATAAACAATTCCTGATAGTGGTTTGGTCGTGCAGCAGAGTAGCTGCTTGGCTAGGTATGTTTGACATACAGAGCAGATGGTTATGACTGTAAAAGCCTTCCAGAGGCCACACACCACTGGGCATCTATACTGAATTGTGCAGCTGTTTTCCAGGGCTTCAAGTGCAAGAAAACCAGCAAAATGAGGAGGGAACATGGTTGTACAGACTGGAAATCACCACAGTCATTTCACAAATTCAACCTAATGAATCTGGTGTGGTGCTTCTTGTCATTCCAGTATCAGTAAATTCAATTCATGGAGTTATTATCACTAATAAACGTATTGAAATTGTCACCTGGAGACCTCCAACTTCACATTTTACATCGGTGATTTAAGCTCAGAAACTTGTCCATGAACTTCAGAGATTAGTACATCAGTACAGATTTAGTACTGCTAACTCTTTGGAGTCAGCAACCTCTTTTTAGGAGAGAATATAAATGTGTGAGGTATGTCCCAAAATATGCTCTTAAATCTGCAACAGGCTATTCACTATACTCTGTAGCTATGCCTATATCAATTGCACTGGAGCAATGGCAGCTGGCAAAAACTAGGTGTAGAAACAGACAAAACAAGGGCTGCAATAGAAGAAGAGAAATATCTTGCATGACTAAGGAATATTGCACAGAACAGGATAGATATGGGGCAATAATTCAAAACTTAAACAGGATAAGAGTGATCCTGTACAGAGTAATAGCTGCATAGTGTGCCCATGAGTAGAAGAAAGCCAGGGGAAGAGAGCTTCAAATTTGAACTCAGAGGATGTTACAAGATAGTAGCCAGTAGGAAAAAGGATGTAATATAGAAAAAAGGCATTAGTGGGACCACTCTCAAAGCCAATGATTGACTGAAAGGGACAGATATAATGACAGCAGAGCATTAAAGACAAGAATGGTAGAGTATCAGAAAATTCTTAGTTACCTTAGACTGTAAAGTAAAAAGACACATGCAGGACCTGTCTGATCATTCCAGCATTTGAGAACATGCTTCATACTAACCCTCTTTTTTAAATTTTCCCCTCTATACTAATGGCCTTTTCTTACAACAGTTTATTTGTTCCTGCTGAGATATGTACACGTGCACATATACACACTGCCTCACCCTCCTCTACAGCTACGCGTGACCCAGCGTACAACATTATCTCCTGCATTTGTTCAGATTCCTGGAAAAATACTCAAGGGAGGCAGTGCAGATCTGATATATGGATGCCAATTTGTCCCTCTGTCTTAACAACACAGCCAAGGTCTGACCTTCCCCAGCTTCCAGGGGTTTCCGAGTAGAGGAAGGTAAAAAAAAAAAAATCACCAGACTATTATAGATGAAAAGAGCCCTGAAAATGAAAAAATCTTAATTAATATGTCATATATCCGTAACCCATTTGGATTTTTACTTACTTTTGCTAGCTTAAGATATTTGCATGAGGCATTGGGACTATACATGCTTTAAAGAAAGGTGTGTACATAGCTGTAAAAGAAGGTGCAGTATCTTTTTCCTAACAAGAGATTTGAATTATTTTTTAATATCTTTTGTGAATCACTACTAAAGAAAGTGGCAACTTCTCAAGCATTTGGAAAAAAAAAAAAAGGAAACAAAAGAAAAGCCTTTGGATGCCCACAGTAGGTGGCATCAGCTACTGACCTACCTACTAATAAGGGGAATGAAAGGAAAACAGGCTGAGAGAGAACTAAACAGCAGAGAGCCAATGTCTTGAGGGGAGAACAGGCAAAAGAGGCATAAAGTGCTTAATTCACCCTGACTAAAAAGCTCTGTCAAACCACAAGTTGAAGATGCTACCATTGCAACAGGAAAAAATAGTTAATTGTATTATACTCCTTTGACTGGAATACTGCTGGAGTATATGGCTGAAAACAGAAAGTCTAATATGAGTCTTTAAGAAAATAACATATAGCCTGGGAGAAAACACTAGGGCTAGTCAGGCTTCTGCTTGCTGTTACAGGAGCTCCATCCTAGTGGATGATCTATGGGAAATAGCTCTGAAATCAAATGAACTGAGCTGCTCTGGCTTCACAACCAGCACTTTGTGCAGTAAACAGAAACATGGGACCGAAATTAAACAGAAAAGTCAGAATCATAAATGCATTCCTCAGTTGCTTTGGAAATGTGCAATGCTTATTAGAGTTCCTAAACCTGTTCCTGTCCCTTAAAGCCTCCCTGGAATATTTAGAAAACATTTCCTCAGAGCTTGAGTACTTTTCCTGCACTCCCTTTGAGCAAATAGAGGCTTTTAATGTGTCTCTAATAATCATAAACTTTGCTCTTAAGCAGTTCATTGTTTCATTTTTTACATTTACTGAATATCAACATTAGGGTTTGATTAATTAATTTATATATTTAATACTTGGGTTGACATATTTTTGATAATTCTATATTATTAAATTGATATACATATATTTAATATTTACATAATGTCTGGTGAAAACAGTGTCCTGAAAAGCCTTTTTAGGAGCTTTCTTTGACAAGGAAAAGTTCTGCTGCTACTGGTATAACTCCATATTATTTTTTGTTATTTATTTCACTATTACTTTGGCATTTGAATCATTTTACATTTACAATATGCATAATTTGGTTTGCTGCTTAACTCTGAAATAATGCAGAAAACACAATGAAAATATTTTTTAAATGTATGTATTTTTGTGTGTTTTATTGGCTTAGGGGACAAGAGGATTGAAGCATTGATGTCTTCTTGCAAATTTCCCAGTTAAAAAAAAAAAAGGAAAAAAAAAGAAAAGACACATCTATATAGAATTCTTGTCTTTTTGTTTGGACAGATTCTTGCAATTTCTTCACATGGCTTTAGTGACTTGTGGAAATTTCTCATACAGTCCATACCATCAGCAGGATTCTTTCCCAGATTTCTCACCCTTTTTAATTTGTATCCCCTAGTTACCTGCTCCATCCTTTCCTTCCCCCTCCCTTCCCCAACACTAATAGGCCTGCTGGAATCCACCTTCTAAATGAAATCAGTCAAGTCACCTCAGCTTTGATTGCCTTATTCCCATGCTGTAGAATGAAAACACTTTATTGAATCAAAAATGCTCTACATTCAATTGTCATAAATAACAATGCACAGCAAAGAACTTAAGCTACCAACATAAACAATGCAATATGAAACTGTGCTTCAAACCAGATGCTTCTTTATTTCTGCCCAAACAGTTTGAAGAGCCTGTTAAAATGCTTCAAGTTGCTGTTTACAGAGGGTCAAATGAACATTTTTCAATGAAATGCGTCCCTTCTGGTTCCTTAATGATTAAATACAGTGAAACAATAGCCATTTAAAATAGAAAAAGAATATCTGATGATTTTTTGTTGTTAGAATTGTTAAAATAGGAGGAGTTGAAAAGCTTTGTGTGAGATGAGAGAAAAATGCTCTGACAATATCTGAGCCACCTCAAAGATTTTGACAATTTGTCAAAAAGCATTGCACTTTTTAAGTAGCCTTTTTGCAGGACGCTCGGGAAAACAAGCAGCATCTTTCCTTTGCTAGGATTGGCAAACACTTTTTCACACAATACTCCCAAAATGTTGTGTCATGTGCCTGCTCCACCTCCCTTCACCTCCTCCCCCCAAATGAGCAATCTCAAACACAGATCTTCCTTCCTGGAGGAAACAACCAATCCAATTAAAATGTGTGCTTGTGCTGTTGACAAAGGGTTCTCTGCAACCCCAAGACTCCAGATTTGCCTCCTGGATCCTGCTCCTGCTGTCCTGCTCACCTATGCCAGGATTCAGCCTGGTGTAGGTATTTCACTTGGCTGCATATCATTAAATTGCTGTTCTTCTGAGTTTTATTGGTAGAACTTCAACCTTTAGAATCCACTTTCATCTGTTAAATAGAGCTGAGTTTCACTGAAAAATACTCTGTGTTTACACAAAGACACCCATGCAATTGGAATGTCAAATGGTGACCTAACTAAGATTGAAGCTGATTTTGTTTGATAAGAAACATACCATTAAAAATAAAAGGGGGGGGGGGAAGCAAACTATGCCTTGATTCTACACGATCTGGAATAAAATTATATTTCTTTTCACACTTTATCAAAGACTTGTCAGGATCTAGAAAAACAGAGCTACCAGGCCACTGTATTTCTGTTGCAGCTCCATGGAGTATTGGTATTTGTGACCTCATTCTTACCAACTATCCATACTTAAACCTTGCAGAACAGTATTTTGCTGTACATTAAAAAATGAAGCCAGCAACATTTCTGTTAAATTCACATTATCATGTTGGAGAGTCTGACTTTTTGTGTAAACATACATAGCATGCAACCATCAAAATAGTCAAGGAATAGCAATAACAGATAATGAGTTTTTGCCGTGTGAACTTCCTTAGTTAGTTACTCAGCTTCCTCATGTGTTAGGATCTTTATAAGGCATATAAATAATAAATGAGACTCTTATTAAACTGGATCAATTTATATCAGGTAAATAAGTGTTTTCCTTAAGAAATTGCAAGTTCATGGTGATTAATATGATGGGTTTCACAGTACTTCCTTCTAAGTTGAATGCTTGTTTCAAGAGATATATTCTTAAAACTGCCCACCTGCATAGAGGTAAGTTTATACTCCTGTCTTTGTATATGGGGCAAGAAAATACAGGGAACCTTCTTTCCTACTTTAAAGCCTTCTCAGATAGGACAGAGGCCTGGGAGTCCCTAATTCTGGTGAGAACAAGATCTTCTTTCCTATGCTTGGTGTCCTAAAAGGGCCATGAATTTACTGGTGGATATCAACTATAAACAAAACTGGCAGGACATAGAGTGGTTGGTGCTGCACTGGTAGGGTCATTCTCATTTGGATTTGACTGCAGGAGCTTTCCAGTACCTGTGGGACTGCTGTGAGACAGGTAGAGTGGGAAATGGTTTTCAGTCTGTGCGGTGTAAGGCAGCATGCAAAGGTCTCTGCTAGCCTGTTAGAAGATTCACAGCAGTTTCTGGTTATTATGGAGAGAAATAAGTGTAGGAAGAACTACCTGTACATATGCATACAATGATATATATAAAAGCTGTATGAAAAGATTACAAAACTATGGGTGCTGGTCAGGTGCATGGGTCTTGCAGCAGCCCCTCTCTGTCCCCAGAGGGGAAATTTATTTTGCAGACTCCCCCTAATCTCTCTCCTTCTTCTCACTAAACCCTCACCAACAGGCTCAGACTGCAAAATTCAGGGTTGGGATGACCAGTCAGATGATGGCTCTTTTTGGATGAAAATTAAGCAAAATAAGTAAGAAAAGGTCACAAGCATTTTGAAAATCCTACTAGCCATCACAGACAGGTACAGTAGCCAGGCTGCCTCTCACAGACTCCATTTCTACAGATAACAGCTGCTGCCCATTAGGCCCAGCTCAGCTGCAGACATTAAGCTCTTTGCACTGCATGAACCCATACTAAGTGAAGTGCATCACCGTAACTGACTTTCTATATCTCTACCTTAGCCTCTACCTTAGCTTCCCCCAAGAACTATGGTAAAAATAATGGCATTTGTTCGTTATTGTTCCTGCTTTAGCTCCCTTTAATTACGTATTTGTCCATCCCAGCCTTTCTGCCTTCAAGAACAAATTCTGAAAGTACCCAGGAGAGAAAAACGGTTTTCCACCACAGCAAAAGAGTTTCCTGTCCTCAGGTGCTGTATTCCAGCTCTGTTGGAAATGTGGAATAAAATATTGCCTTTCCAAGGGTTTATGCCAAGTTTACACTGTTAAAGTGAACAGAAATTTTGGTCGGGATCCTTTGATATATAGGGTACAAGCCATTTAAGTTTATTTAGGTTGCTTTCCAAGCTCCAGAAAGGATCTAGTGAAAGAATGAAGCATATTAAGACTGTGGCAGACCCCTGGTATTTGGCCTATATTAATTCTAATATGATGATATCGTTCAGGTTGCAGAAAGAGTAGCTAAGCACTGAATGGCTTGCTTAGAGGATAGTAACAGGTACTACTAATATTAAAAATCATTTAATAATTAAACAAATAGAATTACAGGGGACTATCAGAATTTACTTAACTGAAATAAATTCTGCCTTCAGGCAAAATGATGAGCTAGATGATCCCCCTTTCTGATCATTATAATATGATTCATTCTATGATTATCTGATCCACTTTCTTCAATTTCTTTTGGGAAATCATGTGTCCATCTGTGAATACGTACGGGCACTAAAGAAGCTTTCTGAACCTTCCAGGAAGAGGATAGAAGTTTTAGACCATGTCCTCCTTGCACAGAGGATGTACAGGTAGGAAACAGAGAAAATGCAGTATTAGCTTCTTTCATCCATCCTCCTTTTGACCTTTTGCCACGCTGTGCAGACCTGCCAGCCTGCACTAGCTCAAAGGGGAGACTTGGTGGAAGAGAAGGGGATGGTATGTTTTGTTTCCTTTTAGGAAGATTATAGCACAGTCCTTGAACACACACTCACCTTTCTCCACTCAAGTTGAAAGTCAGTTCTTTATGAGTTTACATCCAGGGACATTTCATAAGATCATTTTTCTCCTTTATGTTATTTGGGCTTATGGACATTTTTGAAAGATATCTTTAATACAGAACTGGTAATTCCCTCTCCCTGGGTAGCTTCCCAGAGGGTTGTTACTTTTCTATGCTGTGTATATCTCTGTAAATTACTTTGTTTTTCCCTGTGTTTCACAAAACAGTTAGTAAGATCATAAGTGGTGGCTTTTTGCCTCAGAGGTTTGAAAACACTGTCATCAGCTGAGTTTTGGACTGTATTATCTTAATTTGAGAGTCATGAGTTTCTGCTGCCAGCAGACAGTAACTGTCTTCAGGATGTTCACTTAAGAACATCCTAAAGATAGATGAAATTTCACTCCCCAAACTGCCAGTATTAAATAATAATTTCATAGCTGACCTTTTGTGTAAGATATTTGTGTAAGAATGGTTGGCCTAGCCCACACACTGTACAGAAAAAACTGTACCCATCACTCCTCGCCTGAATTGGCACAGCTTTTGACTGGGCTACAGAGATACATACTCAAAGGATCTTCTGTACCTGCAAAATGGTGTCTTTGGCAGCTCCAGCAAGGGTTGGAATATAGGCCTGAACTGAAAAACTTGCATATACAAGGGTAAATCCAGCTACTTTTGCTAACACAGATGTTTATCAGGAATATGCCTTTGACAGCCGGTGGTGCTACACTGCATGGGCAGGGAATCGGGGCCAGAACAGAGATCTGGAATGCTGCCAAGTTGAAGCAATACTAGGTTGATACCTGTTCTGAAATCCTATAGAAACCATTATCTCCCAGTTTATCAAACCACAACTACAGATGCTTAAATAAAAATGAAAAAACCCTTGTGTGTTTGTGAAATCTGGCCTTTATTTTTTATCACTCTCATGACAAAAAGTGTTAGAAAAATGTCTTAAACCACTACTTGGGGATTTCCTCCAAGCACTATGCCAGCTGCTCTCAGCCTCCATTGTGAAATGATGGGCTGCTGGCATAGCCAAAGTGCTTTACACTCCAGCAACCACTGGATGCATAGCAGCCCTTTGGGAGTCATTACCAACTGGTGTAATTTAGGGCAGCCCTGAGGCAGCTCTAAGTCACAGTCTTCAGGAACTGGAGGCTATAAAGGTGGCATAACACCTCTCCTCTAGGTCTATAATCTGCAATAACATTTACAATACAGACTGCATCATATTATTTCCATGTTTAATTAGAGTACAGAATATCAAACATTTTGCTTTAACACTACCCCGTGTGCTGTTACTGGCTCTGTATGTGATTTAATGGGTGATCAATCATTCACATATCAGTGGTGATGTAAACCTGATGTTCATTTGCTCTTTTTCACTTCATGCATGGATCTCATGTAACAAGAAAAGAAATATCTATGAGGAATGTGGTAGTTCTGCATTGCTGTTAAATCTCAGCAAGCCCTCTTAGAATTCAAGAAATAAGGTAGCATCAGTTTACAGACAAGCTTTTCAGTGGCATCATTCCAAGTCTGTGCTATTGGCCAGCATGGTTTATGCTTTGCTTTCATAGCCAAATATGTGATGCTTGACATGTCAAGTCAGCTGCTATTTTTTATTAAGAGTGGCTATTGTTGATACAGCTGTGAAAGAGTCCTTTCTCCTTTCCAAAGAATTATCACTAAATTGCATTAACCAGAGAGAGACCCTCTTCACTGGATCAACACTTAACAAAAAGTGCCCTGTCATCATTTTCCTTTCACTCTCTTCTCACTACCCTTCTGATCTGATGCTGTTGTCCACTTATATTTCAAATGGGTATTATCTGCCATTCGTCTTCAGACATCAACAGGAAAATCACCTTCAAGAAATTGGAAGGGTTAGACCTCGTAAAGGAAAAATTGTGAGATTTGTGCCAGTGTTTCAGGCCAGAGAACTGAGTCCAGCTGAGATCAGGAAGAGATAGTGCCAAGGCCAGCCAGGGTTGGTGGTGTCTCCATGGAAGGAGTGACATAGGAGGCAGATGTCTGGTAGGGTCGTGCTGGGGACCCTGAGTGTCTGTGTGCCCAGGGGATGAGGAAGAGGCTGGGATTTCCCAGGTGTGCTAGGCACAGAGGACTCACGGATGCCACTCCTCTGTGCTGCTCTGCAAGTGCATCCATGCAGCTCTAAAGGACAGCTCCAAACGCTCCTTTCCAGGAGCAAAAGCAGGAAAGCAACCTCAAATCCCCCAGGGAAAAGGGAATAACTACTATTTTGCCAAGTGATAGAAACACAACTTTGTTGTAATCATAGTAATAAAACAGAGCTGACAAGTGATGACTTCTCTGAGGTGCTTTTAACCTTAATAAAAGCTCCATTAATTTTTCATATTATTGATAAAGCAAATTAATACACATCTCCAAACAAGCAAAGCATAAAAAGGCATCAAAGCCAAACTGAAATAATTGAATATTATTTGTAGAGAATGCCATTAAAATAATGTAAATCTTTTGTAAATTAACTTCATGCATAACTAGAAATGATTAGCATGCATGTATACCAACCTCTGTGTTTGTAATTTTGACACACCTCCTAACAGACTTGGGGTGTTTTATTCACTTACACTCTGAAAGTATTATTCTGTATGAATGCACAGTAACTCTGAGAGAGACCTAGAGGGAAGACAGGAAGCTGGTGGAAGTGCTATCTCTGAGCCTTCCAGGCCTTAAGGGAGGATCTCCCTCCCATAGCAGGGACAAGTGGGAAGACACCGGCCAAATATTAACTCTTCCACATAACTGGGAGCATCTGGGCACTCCTGAAATCCTTGGCAATGCATATTTTAGTACAAGCACAAATAGTCCTTTTAGACATCTGCAGCCTGGGAGTTCATATCCCATCGCAGTGGGAATTTTCTTAAGTTCAGAGAAGGAGTAAGGAAACTTTTTAATGAATATTTTGGCAGATGTACAGTCTCCATTACAAAAAACCATTATCTTTTTTAGCTTCACTTTGCAAGGGACAGTGTGGAGGAGTCATTGCAAGCAAATATCACTAAATAAACATATATTTCATTGGGCCAATTTTCAAGATTGTTCAAGCAGTTATCTAAAATCTGTTTGGATGATTGGTGGTAGGTTGATAAGAAAGTGATGATAATCTAGTTAAATTTTTCAGAATTTTACAGTAGATTCTCAAGGAAATGAAATAAAAATATCCCCAGTTTGTGTGCTTGAATCCACAAATATGCGTTACCTTCTTCCTGGAACAAAGCCAAATAAAAGTCTGATGTTTTGTTTCTAACATATCAGTCCCAACAGCCCCGAAAAGAATTAAACTTTAACAAAATATTTTATATTAATTGCTTAATTAAAATAATTTATTTGGTGTTTTATACTTAAAACATTAGAAGCTCATAAACGAATATCTGAATGATGAGTGGCTAGGGAATACTTGAAAAAGTCACAGGAGAAATCAAGATCCCTTTCACCAATATCTTCTACTGCTGTGGAGACTTCAGGTAGTCAGAGCAGATGTGAACCCAGCCTAAGCAGGGGCCTGCCATGTGCTGGGAATTTGGAAAGCTCTCTGTACATACTTGTTTCAAAACTGGGACTAAAAGGCATTGCTGAAAACCTCTGCCAAGCTCTTGGTGTCTTGAAAGCCTGAAAGGATTAAATCCTCCCTCATGTGTTTGTGACAGACTTTGTTTTAGTTCTTGTTCTTGTACCCTATGTAAACAATAACGTTTGTGAGCTAGCAGTGGGCACTTGGGAATAAAAGGATAAACAAACAGGAATATTAAATACTGTAGTTTTTTAAATTTCTGAGATACAGATATAAAGCCTTATTTTAATTAAGCATTTTCTACTTCTGTCTGCATCAGTATTAAAGTTACAAATTTATCCAAGGCAATTTAGTGTTTGAGCACAGAGATAATAATCCACATTTAGTGAAATTAGCCAGGAGGGTAGGCTCCTGTCTAGAATTATTTACATCCTTTGACCCTTTAGGCTCAACTCTTTATCCAATCAAATTTGTCTAGCAGAACTTGTAGCCTGACTTGTTTGTGTCATACACATTTGGCATTAAGGCTGCAGCAGAATTTTGCAAGTATCTGGCATATTCTTGATAGCACATCTGGTGAGTACGGACACTGTTCATTAGAATAGCTTTGCAAACTGATAACACGCCAAAGCTTTGACAAAAGTACTTATGGTAGATGTCAATCATCTTTCTTTGCCAGTTTAAACGTGCACCCTTCTGGGAATAATTTTTATCTATTCTGGCACATAAAACATAATGAACAATATCTTCAGGCTTTGCAAATGAATGCAGGTCCCTGTATTATGTATACTGCATGTGGATCGCTAAACAAACGTAACAGAAGGAAGGAGGGTGTTTATATATGTTATCAATAAAAATCTGTGAGAAACACCAGGCAGAGTGAGTAAATCTCTGACAAGTAAGGACTGTATGAAGGACAAGAGGACTGTGGATGTACAGTACAGCTACAGCAGTCACTAGCACTACCACTAGCACTCCTGGTGTGAGTGACAGAGCCTGAAATGGGCCCTCCAAGAGGGATGAGACACCATTCTGATCTGAACTTCTGTTGCACTGGGGGATTACACTTAATATAGATTCTCCTGCCTTCATTGCTGTTATTTGCACATAGATTTTATGTGTTGATTTCCTAAAATACATTTCAATAGTGAAACCATATTAACAATGAAGTGAGAAAAGCCCAAAAATTTAAAAAGAGCTATAAATTTTCAGGAAGTCACACAAAAAATGTACAGACTATTGTAGTCTTTCACATGAACACATTGGGTTTCTTTTAAATATGTACTGGTAGAATATTCCAGATTTGCTGAATACAGTAGGTATTTATGCTTTTATTTTAAATGGGGATTACAAATTATTCGCCTTTTGTCATGCACAATATGCATATTATGGTGTGGATATTGTGTTACCAATTCACTGTAACTAAGTACTTTGGCACTTAAAGAAAAGCCATTTTTGACCCAAAAGACCATAATGGAGCCTTTCAAACTTGTTTAAGGCAGCTGCCATGAACTGAAAAAGTCATACAAAACAAGCTGTATGTAGAGCAATTTAATATGTAGAAACATGGATTTTCAGTAAAATACAATGGCTGGCTCAGATTATTTTAAATTAAAAAAGTACTGGACCTCATTATCTTCTGATGGTGAGGAAGGCTTCAGATTATTCCTGTCAATAGCTACTAACTAGCAGGTGAATTTACCAAATTACGTTGCCTCCTTACTGATGAGGGTGGTACCATATATGCACAATGTGAGCTTTTACGGGTGCATGAAAGCAGCCTCTTAGCACTGAGAAACACTAAAAGAACCAGACAATTCAACCAAAAATGTATTTTAAAGTATTTTTAGTGGTTTAAATAAAAACACATTCTTGTTTTTTTAATGTGGTTTTCAGTATGTTCCATCTTTTTAAATTTAGCCTATTGCGTCAATATTTTATATGTCATCATGAATGCTGTCCTCTTGTTAATGAAATAATGATTCAAGCCACAAAATTAAAACCAGCTGGTTTGTCAAATTCTGAGCTTAAAAACAATTCTGTAAGGTGATTATGGAGAAAAAACACGGAACCTTGGTAATCTGTTGTTGGCAATTAAATGCTGAGGCTAAGGGTTGCCTTCAGTTGCCTCAAACCAGGACCCTGATGCCGTCTGGCAAGGCCTGGGGATGTCACCAGCCTCCTAGTGCCAATTCAGAAGAAAGTAGGACTCTACAGACACTCTGATGCATTTGCCAGTGGGTATTGCAGACACCCTGGATGTCACTGGACTCTCCTGTGTATCAATACCTGGAGGTTTATATCCTGAGTCCTTAGTATGATTTGTATGAATATGGAGGATGTGTGTGTGTGTTTGTATGTACTATGGAAGCATTTATGAATCCCCATAAATGTTCAGAAATGTGTATGTGTTGATGATTATATGTATTAAATAGCTAACTTAAATTTGCTGTACAGATTATAATTTTTCCCTCTAAAAGATTATTTCCTTATTATTTTATTTTTAGCAAGACTACTGCAGCACCCAAAGCTCACAGTATTGCCTCTTCCACTAAATAATCACTAAAAATTCTAAACAAAGAATCAAGTGATGGAGCCAAAGCACACTGAAATCAATAGGAGTCTTTTCATTGACTTCAATGGGCTTTGAATCAGCATCCAAATCCTAACTGTTGCTGAACATATTTACAACCACAACATTTTGTTTTTTGACACTCTGTGGGCACAATGGTGCAGTTTACTTGGGAAAACAAATGGAAACATATTCTTAGATGGTGTGACCAATACTACTACACACTCAAAAACTAGGTCTTGTGAATCTCAGTTATATCACTAAAAAATAATTGATTCAGCTGTGCATGTGAGGACATATAGCTAGACAGAGTCTGTCCAGGCCAGAAAAGGACTCATGCTGATGCTTCTGAAACCACTGCCAAAGAAGAAGGGTTGTTGTTAGAGTCAGTGTATTCACATATCAAAATTAGAATCAGTATTATTTTAAGAATGTTCTCATAAATTGTAGCTGCTGCAAATTTCTAAACAGAGTGAACTGGTGTTTGTTGTTTCCAACACTAATTAATCAGTGGTAGTACATTAAACTTACACAGAGCATGCTTGTATCAGCATGTCTGATTTCAATTTGAGAAACTACCGTGAATTTATTAAGTAATTTTCTATTTCATAATATAACACATCTAAGTAATATACAGAGTGTTTCCAGTGTCTGATGCCTGCTGTAGGTAAGCTGGGGAGGTCTTTCCTCATTCCCTAGCTCAGATATGCAATACAATAACAGACATTGCACATTACAATGACATTCCATTATGTTGCACAGCATCATACATTCTTAGCTCCCGAGGGAAAAAATGACCAGTGCAAATTGAAGCTAGCCCATGGACTTAGCCAATAATTCACTAGATCTCAGCCACATACATTCACACTTACATACACCTACATAATCATGACTTTAAGTGATGTTTAGTAGATTAACATCCAATTAAAAATACATTTTGATCTTGTTGCAATAGTGTAACAAAAATATTTATGTAGCACACATTGCAAAAGAGATTAATTTCAGTGTGGCCTCTTGAAATCTTTGAAGACATTAGCAGCTCTCCAAGCATGTTGACTATCTGGACAACGAATTATTATACCCTTGTCAAATTTTAAATATCCTGCTGTTAAAAATATTAGTCACAGGAACTGTGACAACAGTGTCACAGTAAATTTTTTAGTCTGTATGAACATGGATAACCCGATACATAAAATCATGTCCTAGTGTCTGGCTTTCAGTGGTAAAAGCTGAGCACTGAAAGTTTCCTTGGAGCATTGGCAATACCCTGCCAATAGATATACTGTACTTGCCATTTAAACCAGCTGAGTACTGCTTTTCCTCTCCCTCCCTCCAGTTTTTCCATTCCCCGAGGGGCAATCCTTTGGCGCACAACCCATTTAAGTCAAACAGCTATCATGTAAAAGTGAAGATGAGCAACAAAGCACATCCAAGGGAAGCAAGTTAAGATCTAGGCCCTGAGGTTTGAAGGGGGGGCTAAAGAAACCGAGCCAAAGAAATTCTAAAAAGGCACTTTTTTAACTTAAAAAAATAAGATTAGAAACTGGCTTGTATGAGCCCAACTGTGATTAAAAAAATAAACCTTTTATAGTTAAGACAGAATTTTTTTTCTTTTTGTTCTTTGACTTTTCCTTGCAGAGAAAGAGGCTATCTTCACTTAATCAGAGCAAAGAAAGAGTGGCTGAGGCAGAAGCAGCATCATGTGGGTGAAGGTCAGGCCAATTTTCACCCATGTGATGCTGCTTTATCACTCATGGAACAAAGATTAAGGCCTTTCTTTCTTTATCCTTTTGTGCTTTCCCCCATTACTTTAACAGATCTGAACAAATCCCAGGCAGTTCATCCAAAAGTTCCTTTTAGCTACATTTAGTTCAGATCCTCTAAATTCCACATAAGACTCCATGCTATACCAACATGAAGAGGATATAAAATCCACATGTGTAGGGAGAAAAATGCTATAGAAAAACACAGAAATCATTGCAGAATATGATGACATCAAAGGTCTTTTCAGTTGCCAGAAACTAGGCACATCCAGGAATCCGAATTATCACTATTTTTATTCCCTTATTTTTAAAGGAATACGTTTTACTGCTGCACCAAGAGACTGCATAAATACTGATGTTTGTTAAAGATGAATTTAA
The DNA here is from genome assembly GCA_013399835.1 of Leptocoma aspasia. Lineage (NCBI taxonomy): Eukaryota > Metazoa > Chordata > Aves > Passeriformes > Nectariniidae > Leptocoma > Leptocoma aspasia. The sequence continues at coordinate 190,180 of VXAX01004999.1, forward strand.
CATCATAAAAATCTAGTTTAGCTCCAAGGTTCTGAAAAAAAACCCCCACACCAGAAATGCCAGTTTGTTGCTGCCTGTGAGTAACTGTAAAAATGTTATATCACAAAAATTAGCTTACATTGCATATGTTTACACATCTTGCCAGTAGCTACCTTAATCAAACATACCAGAATTGCATCAACTGCAGAAATAGGTCAGGATGTAATTTTTACTCAGAGTACCAGGGGACTGATTGAAAGGGCAGTTGTTGGATTTGACTGTGCTTTTCAGCCCTTTGGTTTTATCCAGGTGGGGGAAGCTGCCCTTCCTAGCTCACTGTTTCTCTCTGTTTCAAACAAGCTTCAGCACTGCCTGTTGCATTTATCTAATTTATCAATCTCTTGATGTCTTAAAACAATCAGTACAGTACACTGAATCAAATACTAGCAATTAGTTATGTAATCATAATGACCAGAAGGTATATTTATGTCACTTGTCTCAGCTACCCATAACACCATTTTACACACACTGACTCCACAACATTTAACAGATTAAAAGGTATGGAAGACAAAGCAGTTAAGCATTTAATAAGTGAGACAGGTATCTTAATGGGATTCCTAGCATTATGCCAGTGGTGTTTGTACCCCCGCAGTGATCAGAGTGTGTTTCCAGATTTCAGATTCCCTGTTTCAATGCAATCAGGGTAAAGGGTACTCTTCCCCTAATGTGGTTTTAGGAGAGTGGGGAGAGCCCTGCACAAAGCATCAGCTGAAGCATGGAACCACTGCAGCTTTTTCTATGAGGCACTAAAAAAATTTGTTTACCCTCCTGTACCCTATGTACTAGAGTGTCTCGTGAATTTTTTTAAGTTTTATACTCTTCATGTCTACAGGACTAAAATCTTGGCCTTATACAGAAGTAAACAGAAATGTTCTTTGACTCCAATGAGTCCTAGTTTCATCCAGTGAGTCCAAGAGAAATATTTCAGCAGTGGGTCCTTTTTACTTTGAGTGATTTTGAGAGATGAAAACCACTAATATATGTGTGAGGAGTCAGTATCTTAAAACTGCTTGGATAGGATAATATACAAATATATTATAAGGAGGCTAATAAATATTGTTATGCATACATTTAAGAGCATTGTATTCATCTTACTTATACCCGAAAATATCTTCCTACGCATTGTCCAGATTTCTGATGCAACTCAAAGCATTCTAACTGTCTTATCAAAACAGATGATAGCAGCAGGTTTTTGGACTCTTTTAAACAGAAAATGCCAGGAAGTCTCTGTCATGAGTACTGATAAACAAATTGGGTTAAAAAAAGCTGCAAAAACCTCTCCTGGACCAACCAAAATCCCTTTGAAATGTGTTTCCTCTGGCTGTTTTGGTAGGCTTTCATCAGGTGACGATTTAACACTCTTCCTGAGATTCTTTGTCTGGATATTTGTTACAAAGTTTAAATATCTTTCAAAGTAATGAAATCCAGACGGGAAATACTAGATACTTCTTAATCTTTACAAACGCTGATTTTCAGGCAATGTATTTGGTCTCAGTGCAGGTGGAGGGCTGAGAGCAGTGGCTACAGCCAGGAAGACATGACAAACTCTGGGACTGAGGCTTTGCTGCTCTGAAGGTGCTCCTGCACTCAATCCATCCTGGGATTGTACTGTTTGCTTTTCATCCTCTACTGGAGGAATATGAATTTGAGTAAATGCCATGTGACAGTGCGGCTGCTGTGGAATTTATTCATTTTTCTTGAGTAGGAGATCAATTAGTAATTACTTAAGGGCAGTCCTTATAGGCCATCTAGGTTGGCCCTTAATTAACCAACAAGACATGACAGGCAATGTATTTCTGGGCAATTTAGCACATCTCTTAGGGAGTTTTTAAGGCATGAGGCCGAAGGTCAAGTGACTTTAACCACCTGAGAAGTGCAGAAATCCCCTAGAAATACACTGTCTAGAGTGACTTATTGCTGTTATTAAATGGAATTTGTGAATAAAAATAAGAAAGACTGTCAGCCCCAGGCATGAATAGGGCATTATTAACATGGATATGACATTGTTGACAGCTAATCTAAAGCTCCATTTGTGTCCTGAGCTCTAGACCTATTTCTTTATACTGTATATTTATACTGTATACTGTTACTTTCTTCATACATTTTTACCATAGCTGTCTGATGAGACCAAGGGACATAGATTTGGGTTTTTTTTTAAGTTTGCATTGCACATTTCTTTTTTTTTTTTTAAGTTTGTTTTGCCAATTTTTTTTTTTTTTTTTTTTTTTTTTAAGGGCTGAAATACAGCAATTAAACCTTTTACACCTAACATAACATCCCATTTTTGGACTATGTCATAGAAGCCTCTTGAAAGAACAACACATTCTTCCTAGGATGTAAAATCACTATTCCTGACATACCCTCCCCTGCCATCCTGAGATCTGCCCTGAATTTATCTCCTCCTTGGCTCAGCTGCTTCCCCTGTCCCCTGCTGCTGGGCTCAATGTGCTTGATTGTCTGTACATGTCAGTGTGTTCAGGTTGAGGGAGTGCACCAGAGCAACATTCACATATAGAGATGAATAAACAGAGTAAATTCTAGCACCTTCATCTTACCTATGTTTTTCTCTTTCTTTATATTTTTTCTTTCTCTTTTACAATTCTTTTTCCCCCACAACATGGATGTAAACTTTTAAAGTGCATACATGCTTTCCTAATACCTTGAATTAAATATGGGTGGTAACATTGCCAAAGCAGAGCTTGTCTCCTGAAATTTGGAGTTGCAGAAAATGGACAAGAAACTGAACATCTGTTGTAAATATTATCTTTTGCCAGACTGCCTGTGTATAAATGTAGATATTTTGGCTTTGGTTGTTTCCATTGGCTTAAATTGTTCTTGGGTTTCTTGATGTGCCTGTTATTATCCTTATGCTGATGCGTGTCCTGCCCTTTGTTAATTCTGTTTGGTGATCTACAGCAACAGCCAATTCCAAAGACCAACGTCTTTTCTTGAGAGAAAAAGTGGCAGAGTCACATCCTAACCTTGCCCTGACCAGGCACAGCTCCATCATTTCCATGGGAATTGCTGGAAGGTTGCACACTTGTGATCTTGCATAGACGGGGGCTCCAGCTGCCCAGGGGTTTTCCTGCTCTCCAGCCCTGCAGTGCAGGGCAGGGTGCTGGAGGAGAAGCTCTCTTTCCTGAGCCCGTGGCAGTGTAAGGGTGCTGGGGAGAGCAGCTTCACTGACCTCTGCCACAGTGCAGCTCCCTTAAGCCTGCTGACCCCAGAAAGGGCTGGGTTGTGCTGCCAGGAGGGTCTGACACACACAGAATATCTCTGTTTTCCAGGAGGCACAACAGCTACTTAGCATGTGGTGTCCAGTGCTTCTGCACTTTCACAAGTACGTCTGACGTGTTATGAAAGTAATGGATTTATTGTGCATGCCTCAAATATTTTAGGGGTATGTGAACGCATATTTTTGTCTGGGAAATCCTGGGCAGAAATATGGAAGTACTGATGTGGATTCTTTGTTTAGGCTGACAGGAACTAAAGTAGGGCTCTCCATGCATGCAGATAATTTGGGGCAATTGTTGTAGGGTTAAAATGCAGGAATATTGTGTATATTCCCTGAATCAATTCTAACTACAGGGGGATATATCAGTTTGTCTTGGCATTCTTAGTGCAAGGAAAGGTAAAACAGGTTTAAGAAATAAGAGGGCTTTAAAGGCATACTTTGAAAATCATTGTTTTTAACAGCAGTGATCCATAAAGCTGGATTAAATCAACATTTTTAAGAGGCTGAGTGCACTGTACTTTGTGAAAAGTTCCACATACTGCAGAACCAAGTAACCTGAAATCTAACATTACTCTGTGCTAGCCTTGTGCCAGCGCACTAAGAGAAAATTTCTTATGATTACTAATAGCAAAAAATGGTGATATTGTCTACCCTATTAAGTTTGAGCTGAAGAATTGGTTTTTTGGAGCAACTTTGAAAACAAATTTTCCTGAAATTCTGACTGTCCTGAAACTGGTGATTTACTGTAAAACAGCAAGAGACATTATGGCCTTATAAAGCAGATAATTCTGTGTTATTGAAAAACTGAAATAGCAAGCAACAAAAAATAAAAATGTGCACATGTTCTTGTACCAACGAAAAAGAAATTTTGCTTTTTGTGCACTTGATAAGCAAAACAATTTAAAAATTACATAAAAAGATTTGATTCTACAGAAACAAAGGAAAGCTAATTAGTGACTCACATTTCTGGTTTGGATCATGCTGAAGGTGATATTGAGCCACAAGGAGTGACTAATGAATTGTGGTCGACATTCTAAGACTTCCTGGAAAAAAAAGTAAAAAATTAGCCCTTAGGCAACAAAACTACCCCTACAAACGTCTGTACCTGGAGCAACCCTTATCATCCCACATGTTCTAAGCCATTCAGGAACTGCTGTCATTTATCTAGATTCAGCATTAACTGGCAGTTCAGAACTATTATAAAAATGATCAAAAGCATGCAAAAAAAAAAAAAAAGANAGTGAAGAGAAGAACACACACTTCAGAGCTCCTCACATTTTACTGTGCGTTGCTTCCCTGCTGTGTGATTTCTCTGTTTTAGCTTCAGTACTGCTGTGGCTGCTATCTGTCTTAATGGAGAGGTTCATAGGTTTGACTGATCCCATATCCAAACCTTCTTCTGCCCATATTTGATCAACCACACCTGAGACTGGGATGTGAAAGAGCCCTGGGTGGGCGCAATGGCTGCTTAATCAAGCAGATGTATCGAAATAATTTTTATATCCAAATGGTTCCTTTTATATCTAAATGTTTGCTTTAGTGAGGCTCACAGGTTCTGCTGAGCACTTGCTCTGCAATCTCAGCTGTTGGCTTCTCCTCTTGTGACTTTTGGCACCTGGTGCAATCAGAACCCAGGCTCTGGTCTGGCAGCTTGGGAACTGCCAACATGGGCAGCCAGATGACTTTCTGTTATCTTTCACAGCACAAAGGAGTGTTAACATAATACAGATGTCCTCATTATAGGGCATTACTCATAGGTGCTTATTTTAAAAAGTGTGTGATTGAAGGATTTTAGATCATTTGTAGTTAAGCTTAGTTCTTGTTTTTAATATGAAATCTAATGTAAATTCCCTCCCTTCATTTGTACAATCTTCCATTCTTTTAAAAACTAAATTACAGAATTATTGTGGGCTGACCTAATGAAAAAAAAAGAAAGGAAAAAAAATAGAGAAACCCAATTACAATGAGGAAAGATATTATGGTCATGAGTTGAAAGAGATGAATGAAGAAAGGCTATGGAAAAATCAAGAAAAGTGTATCAGAAAAACAGTGAGAGGAAGGGAATTATAGAGCAATGAACAGCACATTAAAAAATCATAATTTGGGCATATTTGAAGATATGAAAATATGGTGATTATTTTTACTGCATTACAAAAGGAAGCCTTCTTTCAATTTAGTCTTGAAAAATTAGACTATCAGCATGAATTATCAGCCGTGCATTTCTGTATTGACACATCTTCTACATCTTGCAGTGCATCCAGTCTAGAATCCAAATAATAGTAGAAGAGGCTTATCACACTTTCTTAATCCTTAATTCTTAATCAAAATCCTTTATGTTAATTTCCTTAGGAAAAGCTTATTCTTCTCCTTTTTTGAGAACAAAAACAGAACTACTCACAATCTCAGAGGCAGGACCAGGTAAAACATGAACTAAACACCAACACCCTATGGAGCAAAGGGCAAAAATTCTTGTTGGTAGCTTAATGCAAAGGCTTAATAAAGCACTCACATGCATAAAATTTTTTATATAGTTGATATATATTACCCAAGGTAGTATTGGCATATCTACCATAGCATAGCAATTTTTTCTGTGAAAATAATTCAATTTAAGTAATATTACGTGTGCTGGTGACTGTAGAAGTTACTTCTATAATTTCATTACATGCCATAGCCAGTTCATTGGATGCTGGATATACTTGCAGGAAAGCAAGCGTATGTGGCAGGAGTATGCATGTGAGCACTGTCATGAAGGCTAGAGAGGTTGTATGACTTAAATTAAAGACCACTTAATCTATTAATTTCCTTGTCCATTACTTATTCGAATTAATGTTGTGGCCACATGGCTAAGTTTATTTCCTTGCACTGTATTAAGGTGTTAGAGAAAAATCTGTTTGTTACTAGGGGAAGAAATAAAAAAAAAAAAAACAACCCAACAATCAAAGACGGTTGTTGGATTTTTTGCTAAATGATGTGAAAGACATAACTCTTTGAACTTGTATTTAGTTACAGAGGATTTACACAGCTTTTAAAGAAGTTTTGTTTTTAATAAAACAGCTCATGCTTGCCCAGCTTCAACACACACCAATTATTTGTACTAAACTCTATTTCTCCTTTAAACACGATCTGTGCTCAGAAAAGAGTTACTGTGTCTAAAAATGGCTTGCTAAAAAACAACAGAAATTCACTGAAATTAATTATTTGACACTTCTTTTCCTGATATCTTGCAGAGTATAATACCCATATGTGCTCTTAACACATTTCTGGAACAATTTTTCATGAAATGATGTAGTCTTGTATATTAATAACTATGTATTTTGAAGAAACAATTGTTATCAGTAAGGGTGTACATTTTTTACAGAGCATTTGGGTATCTTGGCCTTTATTTCGTTTTGAATTTCCAAAGACTTTCCATTGAAGTAACATTTACTTTTGAGGTGTGTAATTGGGACTCAGCATGCTCCATGCTGTACTCTTTGATGTTCACCAGTGCTGTTAAAGAAATGAGTTAGAACTGGGAGTCTGGTATCTGCTAGGGCAATTCTTAAACCCACAGGATGACTGCCTATTCATTGCTTCTCTTTCTGTATGTATTTATAGCCCTTTTCTTTAGGCTTCCTGAATTGTCATAATACAAGAAGAGTCCCAATTAGCAAGATAAGCAAGTCAGGTTTTTTCATGGGATTAAAAGAACATAATAAAGCCAGGCAACTTGTTGGTTAAATTCATACTCAGAGGAACTGTGGTGTTTTTGGTTTAGGGGTTTGGGGCTGTTTTTTGGCTTCCCTCCCCCGTCAACTCCTTTTTGTCTGGTTGCTTAACTCGAAAAAATGTGTCTGATGAGATATCGATACCTCGGGGAATAATACCACATTATTTTTTCTGCCTCTGGTATAATCATTTGTCTCTTTAAATTGACATCAGCTGAGGCCACTAAGACCCTCACACCAAAAAACACTTATGACCCCCTGCACTGCCTTCAAAGCTTATTTTATACTTCCTGGTCTGCTTGTTTTTGATCTGACTCACAGTACATATTTTGGGGGCAATTTCACATATTACAGCTAACTAGTCTTCTCTGTCCCTTCTACTGGCTTCGTCTGAGGTTCTAGAACAAGCCCTTTTTGGGCAATAAATTTTGCTTAGACTAAGTCTTTCATCAGCATAAGAGAAGAAAGTGATGCAGTCTAGAAGCAGTAGTTGACAATGCTTTTCATTCAACCTTCTTAGCTGCTGTTTTCAGTCTGGAAGAAGTTTCTTAGACTGTTTTTCTGTATAGGGTTCTTCTGTTTTATCTCATCCCAAGACTGTCCACCATATAGCTTGAACTATTCTTCACCAAGGGAATCATTTGGTTTTGCCTCACTTAGCTTCTACTCAGGACTACTGTGCATCATAAGTTATCCTACAAGATCTACATTCTTCCTCTGCAAAACACGTGCTTTTGCTTCTGCATCAAAATCACAGGTCTGGGGACCCTGAGAGGTACATCTTTTCAGAATACTCAGAAAACAATAGGGGGAAACTGCAGATGAAGATCACCTTATCCATCTGTTTTACACAGATGTTCTCACAAGGGATGGAGGCCCAATACAAAAGGAATGCAGCGGTGGACTTGGCAAGAAGTGTCCATAGGAGATTCTTCAGGAAGCAACTTGTCTGGAGAGTGCTGTTTCCCAGAGTAAAGTTGCAATCACACATTAAATGGGAGATGGCCGTCACTGAGGTGGGGTCGTCATGCCTATGCTTGAGCAGAAATAGAAAGCACAGCTCGTCTAATTTTTTTGTCCCATGGTAACTCAGCTAATCTAATTAAGATAGTCTTTCCATCACCATGAACAGTTATTTCAGTTCAAGAAGCAAAGATCCTTAATACCTTCATCCTTTGAAATGATGATATACTTAAACACTGGCACATGTGAATCTTAACAGTTAAATATGGCAGTTTTTGTGTTCATGAAACAATACAGAAATTTTGGCATTCAGCAAAGGGACAGAAAGTCTCCCAGGTAATATTCACAGTCCACTGGTCAGTGATGTCCCCAGGCAAAACTTTATGGAGACCTGCTTACACAAGGGAATAGATTCAAATTGGTGTACCCTGCTTGGCCTTTTCTGCATATCAACATGGTGTCTCTGAACAAGTCTTTGCAATCTTGTTCTACCCAAGCAGTGAACACACACTCACCACTCCCACAGTCTTTAATAAAGGGGGAGCACTTCACTCTTCTCTTGGTCATCACAAGGATTGTTTTTAATGGGCAAAATTATCCAAGAATCTCCCCATCACTTTCAGGAAATGGTTAGACAGAACTGGATTCTGACAGGTAGATCTGCTCTCCCTGGTCTACTATATTTTGTAATTTATTTTGAATTTTGGAAACCAAAATTCATAAATCAATTATAAATCAATTTATAAATAAATTATATAGTTGATTATAAATCAATTGATTATAAATCAATTTATATAGTGTTTATCATGATGTTCTGTATAACAGGTAGTGTTGTATCAGTTCTGTTTTACAGGTTATAACATTTGCCATGGTGCCATACATTTTAGACAAAATAATTTACTGGAGTATACTGGCTGCAGCGTGTAAGGACAATCCCTCTGCAAGGAGTGTCCATTTAAAAAAGGGGCTTTTTAAATGGCCATAACTTTCTAAAATGTTTTGCATTTTTGGTTGTAGGTCTGGTCTGCCCAGCTGGGGATATTTATGAAAGTTGAACAAAACAGCTTAGGTGCTAGTAGATGAAATATAAGTAAAAACATACTTCCTGCTTCTTTAAAAAATGAAGCTTTTGGTAAAAATAGAAATTCAGCTCATGTGACTTGGGTAAAAAAGCTGTGTTTGGAGAGGAAATAGTCTTCACCAAGGGGTGTGAACAGTCTCATTCCAAAGGAAATGGTTTTGATTTCTCTGAGGTTTTTAAAAAATTGCTCAGGACCTGATCTGAAGCCCATTGACGTCAAAGGAAAGATTCACAGTGCCTTCAATGGGCTTAGGATCAAATGTGAACTGAACATGGGCAGCTGTTCGAGGCCTTTACATCACCACCATCATTTTAGCATCTGATACTTAAAATGTGTGTTGACTTGGCCTCTGGCTTTGGGATAGTGGGTATAATTGCATCTCCAAAAGTAATTGCAGGTATAAATCAGTGATGAATTCTTTTTGTACCTAGATCAAAAGTTTGATCTCAAAATGAAGCCTTAGTGATGAATTCTGTTATGCAGACAGGAGAGAATGGGACTTAGGGGTTGTTTCAGGCTCATTTTGGTGCCCTGGGTGATTCTACATTCTTAATTTTCATAGCAACTGCTGGTCCATGAGCCAGCTCAGATCTCATTTGGGCAAAAGCTTTGACAAGACAAGGGATGCTGAACTGGACTTTAAGTTGCTGCATTCCGTAGTTGGAGAGTTTGTGTAGATGAGCTGAAGAGAGAACATTCTTACAGGATGATTGAAGGATGTTGCACTATTCATGAATGACATAGTAGCTGGGATGCATAGAGATGCTTTCTTCTGATAAAGACAGACAGATATAAACACATACTTTTACTGCCTATTAATGAGTACTTAATCCACAGTGTAAAGTTGTGTCAGTGTAAATTAATAAAATTACATATGTGCTCTGCTGCTCTGCCAAATGTGAGTAGAAGGGACTGCAGAAATATCTGTAAATGTTTTTCAGCTGGAGAGTGTAAAAACACTGGAATCTTCACCTGGGATAAAGCCGTGTCTTCAGTTGCAGGAATTTCTGAAGAAAAGAGACTATGTTAACTGGCTGGGTGAGGACAGACAGACAGGGAATAGACTTTTGACTGAGATCCAGGATGAATTTTTCCATGCTATAATGTGGTCTGGGGATGATAGCCAACTGCCCTAACTTTGATCAGCAAGTTAGCTGCTCTACTTGACTTGTGAGGCTGGGTGCTGGAATGAGAGTGAGGTAAGTCAGGAAACCAAGATTTTCTCCAAAACAGAAAAATGCATAACATAACATAAGAAAGACATAGAAAAAAAAATCTTCCCAACATCCCATTGTGATTACTAGGTTGTTTTTTTTTTTTTTTTGATGGACTGTCTAAACTATTTAGCTTCCTTTAAAATCTCTACAGAGCATTGGCACCAACCATGACCACACTTCACTGGCTGCTGGAAAAAAAGGGATAAATTTCTCTTAAGCAAAATAAATATTATCGAACTGACCAGAAAGACAAATAGAAAATTTTCACTTATTTCCAATCAAGCTTTGATGCATTAAAAGAGCAGTTAAAATTCTGAATAAATTACTGATGATGAAGCATAAAATTTATGTAATTAAATAGTACCTCATTCTGTGACTATTAATGATTTAAATTATTTGGATTTCTAGTACTGAAATATGAGACTGAACTGAGGATAAAAAATGTATCTGCTGAGTACTACAAATCTAAGCTATGAAAAGTTGCTAAGCATATATTTCTTACATTGTTAGACTTGCCAATCCCATTGTTCAAATAAATACTTATTGCAAAGCTTACTTTTATAACATTTTCTTAATCCTGCCTGCTTATTTTGTTTTACTTTATACAAATGTAAAATCTTCACTTTTTCCAGATCAAATATACATAACTAAATGTTGTTTCTTCTATAGTAACAGTGGACAGTGTATGGAACAAACACCTGCTGGTAAGAAAAGAACTCTCAAAAGTTAATTTTAAAGAAAATTAATTCTGGTCTTTATTTTCATCAGCTCTTAAAAATTGACCTGCTTTCTCTTGGGACCAATAATGACAACGACTTACCAAAAATTTTCTGCATTATTTAAAAATTTTCCTTTTAGAAATTCTTTGGTAACGGTTTCCTCTCAGTGGATGCAATCTACAGATTTGTGTTAAATTGTGAGCTCAGGGTGATACTGTTTTCACATTGCATATGAGGATAGTATAAAGCACTATGTGTAGTCATATTTTGCTGTAAAGTTATGCAGATTTAGGTCACAAGTCCTACTTAAACTACATCATATAATGTACAGTTGTTCCAGATCCAATAACCAATTTAAAATTGAAAGTTAAAACATTACATTAATAATATCAAACTGCCTATGGGATCATTTGTCAGTGTTACCATAAAAGACGGATGATTTGATAACTGAAGAGTATTTATTATGGGGGCAATTTGTACTATTATACTATAAATAAGAATGTCTTGGCACTTCTATAATAAATCCTATTTTCAGTGGCCTATTACTCAGTTATAAAAAAAATCACCCTGGGCTGAATTAGATCTATTGGATGTACAACAGCAGTAATATATTACCAAAATGTACATTTAATCCAGTGAGTAATACGGCCTTCAAAAACCCTTAAATGTGTATTAAATTGGTCACAGATATTATTTACATAGATATTGGAATAAAGCTTTTCGATACCGTCAATATTCTAAACAAAAGATCTATAGGTATGATGCTGATCTTATTTGCATAGGAGTAAATCACATCTAAAACTACGCTGGTGTCAAAAGAGCTGCCCCAGGGAAAAATGATCCCTGATGAAAAATGTGAAGGAGAACAAGACCAGACATGGATATAGAATTGTTCAAAATTATCTATAAAGGATAGGTTTAGATAAAATGTAAGAAGCTGTCAATAATCATACATGCTGTCACTTTTAAAAGACCTGACACCGAGTAAAAAGAGAAACTATATCTAGGGAATGACACTTGGCAATTTCTGTTTACCCTTGGCCAGGTTGTATCCTGCCTGAAGAGCAATGTAAAGAATGTCAGCACCAACTTTCCCTCAGCATGCAGGAATTGGACACAGCTGCCAGGACTGTGCCTTCCCATTGTCCCCTGGGTGTGAACCCCAGCAATGTGGATGAGGGGTGTGGGAAGGAGATGGGCCCACAGAAGCGCTGAGCAACATCAACGAGGGTGGTGCACAGCACGTGCATTTTACTGACACGCTGTGCTGCACTGGAGGCAGTGTGCCTCTCCAAGGTATAATCCCTTCCAGAGTTCTCCTCAGAGTTGTATGAAGCCACATCACCCTTTAATTAACACTGTGCCTAGGAGGCACAACTGAGCCTTTAGTATAGCCACAGGCTTTACGTACACCTTAACTTGCAAATTGCAGATAAAAGTACTTAAGTATAAACTGCCTATTTCTTTTTTTTTAAGAAAGACCTTGATTTACATATGGAAGAGAAAGTAATTACATTTAACAGATGTCACAGCTCTTAAAGAATATCTGATAATAATTAATCACTGAGAGAAAAACAGAAAGAAGAAAATCTAATTCATCCAATTCATTTCAGAGCTGCAGTCAAAACCCCAACCTCTGGAAGGACTCTGTTCTGTCTGCTCAATTATATCCTATTCTATTGTTTCCCAGATTTTACACTACACATATAATTTTAACATTGAAGAATCTTTCCAGAATACTACATTCAATAATATGATTGCATTCTGTTCCATCAACTATATTCCATTAAGTCAATCAGAGTTATGATATCTCAGTGCCATGCAGGACTGCCAGGCATCTTTCACAATTCTCTAGCCACTGGATATATTTTTTAATGTAGACTTCATCAGAGTTTATTCTCATCATAACATTGAGAAAGTGAATTCTAAGTGAATCTAATCCTGATGTGCCTCTACCCTTCCCTCCACCATCAGCATGTCAGAGCACTGGGCTTCTGTGTTTATAAATGGCATTTACCCTCCTATCTATCCATTATGCTTAAGTACTCTCTCAGCAGAGTGCAGAGAAGCAGAATCAGAATGCTCACAAGATCTTTGCTTGAATATCCAGCTCATGATTGTAGACAGACACCAGGGCAAAAGTGACATTTTTTTGCTATGTCAGTACAATATCACATGTGCCTACACCAAACAGAGTATTGGTATTTGTATATGGTATTTCTATGAGTTTGAAGAGATTTGCTCAGCATTTTTTTATTCTTCTATATTTTCTTCTCTTTTAACTAGCAGCTATCAGCAGCTTCTAGTTTAAATGAGATTGCGGCCTGAAACACAACATGTTTTACTCTGCTATTCAATGCTTTGCATCTTTTTCAACACATATATCCAAAGAAGAAAATGGTTTATTTTGCAGTCTACATCAAAAGAATGTTAGAAGTCATCAAAGAAAGTGGATAGTAGAGCATATGCGGTTCTCAGGGTGGCCTCAATCCTCTAAAAATTAGAAGTCAGATTCTGCTCTCGCTGGTATCAGTGGGAACATTTCCACTGACTCCGGAATATGAACAATCAGATCCTGTAATATTAAAACACAGATAGATATTGCTAAGGGAAAGTGTACAGGATATTTTACTTAATATTAAAATATAAATGCATACAACAAAAGCCTAAGGACAAGTTTTACTGGTTTTAATGAGAAGAGAATAATGAATGAACCAGAATTTGCAAGGATCATACCATTAGCTCTTTAAGATTTCTGAGCATCAGGGTGTATTTTGTTTGCTTTTATCACAGAAAGGTTTCTATTGTAAAGTTATTGCTACAGATGCTCATGTTACCTGGAATTTCTTAACTCCATTCATTTATGGAATTTTGCCAAGTGCTAGCTGGTTTTGCTGTTGATTATAGCTTATTTATTATAAACTGCTATATAATAGAAGACATGCTTCGGTCAAAAGTAGTGGAGAGTTGTTGGGCATTGAAAGCAACTCAGAGCTTTCTCATTCAAGTCATGATGTTGGCAAAGCAAGTGAGCAGCCATTTCTCTCCCTCAGAAGCACCAGGCAATGAGCCTTGTTTCCCTCTGAAGTTAAAACAAGTTCACTGTCACTCTTCAATGTGCAAGAAATTCTCTGTGAGCACAGCTTGGGTCACTACAGACATCCCAAGCTGGGACAGAAGTGGCAGTGATGCAATCAGGCTGTTGACTTATTTCTCTGTGCAGCACAGGGTTCTTGATTTTTTTTCCACAGCAGCAACAGACAAACCTGTAAGTTCAGAACATAGCTCCAGTCTACCTTCCACATAATTTACTTCAATTTGTTTTCTAACGCAAAAAGTAATCTAGCTTTAAAGAAGTTCCTTGGAGCGGGTAATGTTAGCACTGGATAGTCAAACCAGGTTTTCCCTCCTATGACAGCCTACCAGTCATGGTATCTGTCCCAATAGTCATCAGCATTCAGGAAAATCTTGCCCTCTGCCTCTCAGGAGGCATCCTTTCTCGGGATATATCAGAATCAGCAGCCATAACCTTCCTGCAAGTATACTGCTGTGGTGGTCTAAAGTACAGGTTGTCCCACCATAATGAAAGGGAAGCTCAAGGTGAACTTGTGTCTAACAGGGCTGCAAGTTAATGCACCATTGCCTGAGGGCAGCCCATGGAGTTGAATTGGTCGTTAATAGCTTAGAAACCACAACCAAGCAAACAAAGACTAAATGAGCATAAGAACAAAGAACAGAAAAATGAGCTATTGAAAGCAGGACTTTCTGAAGTTCATGGGCCACTGATTTGACACGTTTTCCATCTCTGGTTCCAAATGATTGGGTAAGATTGTTCAGAACCATGAGGGTCACACATTCATTCAAAACTGGGTAGAAAAAATGAAATCAGATTATTTCACTGATGCCCCTGACTAGGGAGACTCCATGTATTTCTTAGGGGAATGTTTTAATATTCCATCCAAAAAAGAAATTACCTTTTATGGCATGCCTGATAATTTAGGGTTTTCTCAGGTTTTTGAATTGTGCTACTGTATGTAGCTGAAAAATATTTGATAAACATCAGTAAGTGGCCTGGCTTTAAACCAAGCCTGTCATCTAGTGGAGTGCTATGCTATTCCAACTTTAATCTAGATAACTGGCACACATAAAATAAGGAAACACAAAATGTGACACAGCTGCAGCTAGTCTGCTGGAGCTAAAATGCTTATCAGTGTTTTATGCCTGTAATATGAGACTACTTGAGAGAATCCTATGTGCAAAAGAGTGACAATCAGATTGCTTTGATATAATTGGTTCTAAAAATGTTGGAGATTTAGAATTTATGGAGCTTTCAGTTTACAGTAAAGTGTTTATTGTGTTATGACTTCAGTAGACATTAAAAATGCTGCAGAACTATGGCCAAACTTCACAAGTTGCTGCCCAACATGTGCAGCAAGCAAGGTTTTCAGTAAAGGATAGGTTAATGATCAGCAGCCTAAAGCAAGGCCCCTGACATAACTTAAGAGTGGTTTGCTAAGCAATCCATGTGCCCTTTGTGAATAATGTATCTGAATGTGCCAGGAAAGCACAATGTATGAATTAAATTTATTAAATTAGAGTTGGTGTAGTAAATTAAATAAATAGTGTGTGATCCAAGTGCTTTTGTCAATAGTGCATTGATTATAATGCCACATACTGTACTAAAAATCTAATAAATACAGAAAGTCAGCTGGATAGCTAGAGCATAAGTATGCCAAGTTCTGGCACTTGAGGCAAATATAAGCAACCTTATTTGTGCTCTAGAAGTAAAAATACACTATCACTTACCCTACATTTCAAAATAGGAAACAGGTGCTCAGAAAAGAAATAGATCTGCTCCTTTAATTTTGGACCTAGAGACAATATGGGGGAAAATCAGTTCTGATAGTAGAAGAGGCAGAGGAAAAGAAATGTAAACCAGAAATTCTTTGCTCAACCAAGCTGTATTGTACAGCTGTACTGAACCTGTTGTTAGGGCCATACTATATACTTTGTTTCTCAAGAAGTGTCTCTACAAAGGTGTAACATGCTGTTGCGATTACAATATTGGTTGAAAAAATATGAAATAGCTGCCAGATTTACCAGTATGTCACTGGCATGCTAAAAATGATGGCTTTGGCTCTTTGCTTTGCACCAAACTAAAGAATATTGTACAGAGTTGAGTAAATACCTATGCACAGGCTTGGTCTCCTGGGACAGTAGCATCCTGTCATCCATGAAATGCTTGCAGAGGTTTTCTGAGACTAATGATCCAACCTGGAGGGTGATGTAACCTCTACAGCTCACATCAGACTGCACAGAACAGCTCAGGATGGGCAGACCTGGTACCGCCAGCAGATGCCTATGCAAATCAAAGCTGCATAATTTACTCAAAATACTAATAGCTGTCACAAAGCTGTGAGCTAGTAAAGACAAAACAAGGCAAAAATATTGAGGGTGGCTGCTGGCAATGACAGCAGATTCCAGATTTGGGAGTCATCTAACTGGCTTGTTTTTGAAAAGATTGTAACTTTAAGTAGCAATTCTCCCTGATTCCTCTTGGCTGTTAGGCACTGTTGCCAGATATATTCAAAGCTGCCATGTTTGGGTTTTTTTAATTTGGTCTCCAAGATAACCTTCATAAAAACTTGTATGTTTTCAAGCTATATCAGGATTTTAAGGCTCAGTTGATAAGCATTTGTGACTAATCTGATTTAGGGGAGGATGACATGCAATTAGGCTGATGATCAGCTTGCAGTTTGTGACTGCTAAGTCCCTATAAAGATGACATTCTCATTTTTATGACCTGATTACACTGCTCCCCAAAAAATAGTCCAAGAAGCTCCAGGCCAAATTGTTCGCAAGAGTCTGATCCAGAAAAATAAACATTTGAGAAAGTGTGAAATTTTAAGCATTTGGGTAGTTCTACCAGCTTCAACCTACTTATGTTATGCTGGATCAGTCTCAGATGGGAGTGAGATATCTGTGAGAATGTAACTACCCAGTATTCTGCATATACCCCTCCAGCTGGGTTGTGCAATGGTTTCTTTTGCACTGGAATTGTAGTGAGTTGAGCATTTGTTTGGAAGCTTGGATGGTAGTGTAGAAGAGTGGCATTTTCCCTCAATTAAATATATGTGGTAAATGGATGTTGGCTGTTTCTAAAGGTAAAGCATTATTCCTCTACAGTATGTATGTTTGCCCAGAAACAATGCATTCCCTCTCTCTGTAATGAGAGGCAGGGCACAGAGTTTGGTGAGTGTGTCTCTTTGCACACACAGACATTAATGTATTTTGTGTTTAAACTAAGTACATCTTGTAAAACACAGACCCAAAACCAGATTACTTGCAAGGATGAGTAACAGTATGTGGCTAAAGTTTAGGCAAGCACATAATTGTGTAATGAAATCACTTAAATGCATTGGAAAATTCATTTTCCTTTCACCCTTGGAAAAACTGATCCGCATGGGAAGAACTGGAATTTTATGCTGAGGTTTTAACTTCTGTTCCCTCAGCCTTCTCGCATACCCTCTTGCCCTTTCTGCTGGGCCTACAGCTTTTACATGTCTCTCCATGACTCTCTTCCTTTTGTCTGCCTCCTCAATGGCTCCAGAGTCCTAAAGAAATGTTCAGCTTTGAAGACTGGCCTAAAAAAATGGTAATTTTCCAGACAAAGGCCAGGTGTTACTTCCAATTCATTCAGTATGCATCCCTATTATCCCGCGGGTCAGCTCCTGCTGAGCCCGCTCCATGGGTGTTCCGACTGCGTAAGGCCTGTGAGATTTGCCCCGTGTGACTGAACTGCAGATGGAACTTTCATATCTCTTATTTTAGCAGCAGTCAATTTGCCAAACTTTCTTAATAGCAAGCTAGAAGGTGATTTCTGTGTCACAGCCTCACAGTTTTCTCACACCAACCAGAGGAGGAGACGTAGTGTCCATCGTGAGAAGAGGGCCGGACACGAGAGCTGCGGCCTGCGGCCAGGGTGACCATCAGCAAGCTCCCGCTGCGGCTGTGCCACCACAGGGGGCACGGATTTTGGCTCATCGGATTTTGGCTCATCGGAACTTGGCTCATTGGAATTTGGCTCATCACCCCTTTTCCTGCTGCCCTTGGAGAGGCAGTATCAGTTCCCCTCACAAGCAGCTCAGCAGGAGGAGATGTGGGCCCGGCTGTGCAGAGCAGACTTCCCCGGGCACACCAGGGCTGCACATCTTCTGGGTCAGAGCTGAAGGGAGCCTTGGCAGTGCTCGCACAGGCGTTGAGTCGCTTGCCAGGATTCCATAACTCCTTCTGGAGGCACCATCATCTGTGCAGATAGGTCTTCGTAGCAAGGTCAGCCATTTCAAGCAAACAAAGAGTTTGGATCATTGTTTACTCTCAGGACAGATTATTTTTTCTCTATCTCTACAACCAGGGTTAGATGAAAAAAAGAAACAACCCACCCTTTGTCAATATACTGTATCCAAATCAAACTAACACATTTGGTTTCTGCTAGAAAACAATGTCAAGTTTCAGTTTCAAAATAAACTATTTATGGAGTCATCACTCTGGAATTTTGCCTTTCTTTCCTGTGTCTCCTTTCAGATGGAGAGAAGAATCATCTTAGATAAGTAATGCTGTCTGCAGCTGCTTATCTACAGTTAAATCCAAATTTCTTTTAAGGAAATGCTAAATGCTACTGAAAATCCCAGAAGTTAGAAGCTGAGATGTCATTCAAAACCTTCCTTTTGAATTCTCATTGCCTCAGATTCAGCCATTCATGGTGATTCCCCTTACATTTTACCACTGGAAAACCCTGCATCATATTCAGTGATGGCTAGATCAGGCTCAGGTTATTTTACTGCATTTTCTTAGTCAAATCAAATGTCTTGTTACATGGTGGGTTAAATTTAACCCACCACATAACTATGGGACCACTACAATACTTGACTTTACTAATTTCATACTTAACAGAAATTTCTAGAATAAGGTTAAAATTGTGCATTAATAATTTCTTATTTTTGAGTGAGTTATCACCTTCTTTATGCATTTTTATTATGTGCTTTTATTGCTCAGACAGAGTGAGACATGTACCATACCATCTAAATGCTGAGTACAAAAAGAAGGAAAAACAGAAAAAAATATATTTAAATGAGATTGGAACATCATAAATAAATGACTCATTTCATTAGACAGGAAAAAAAAGAGAAAATAAATTTTTCTGCAAGGCACCCTAAACCAGCCATGTTATGGGCAGAATCTAGGCAAGGCAACAAAGGTGATGGAGGAGTATAATGAGTGGCAGGGAGGTCTCTGTGCTTGCACAGACTCTGTGAGAGCAGCTGTGAGTGGGCTCAGCAATTAAACAGAAGCAAGGAATATGATTAAGCACAAATCCAACAAACCAATGTTTTGACTGGGAGACAGATGACTTGAATGCAGCTACTTGTGGTTTTTGCTGAAGAGGGTGAGAGGAGATGATCAGCCAAGCCCAGGATGACAAACCACAACTTCACCTCAAAGTGGTGAAAGACACATTGGAATGTGGATCTTGAAGTGTGTGTTCAGATTTCATTACAGCTATGGAAGCTGGCAGGTGCCTCTGTGTGAAAGTGTTTAGCAGAAGAGAAATGGACTTAATCACAGGCTTGGATGCTCTTCTGTGTTTCAAGTAGACAGTGCTGAAAATGAAGAGGATGTGAGGCCTGTATTCAAAATTTTGCATATCTAAACACTATTTCACAACTTTTTTTTTTCCCTGTCCAGGGTGAATTTTTATAGTTTAGCTTCTAATCTTGTGAAGCAGAAATTTAACATGTCAGTGTTGACAGACTGTTAACTATAGCAGCAATGATGAAGCTTCTATAATATTAACCTTTCAAAAAATAAAACAGCAATAATGATGTTGTTTCCATTAGACCTTTCAGATCATTTACAAATTATCTGGAACTCCTACTGTTTATTTGTTTTTACTTTAGATTGTTGCCCCAAGCACTTAAATAATTGTAATAAAATAATAATAGAATTAAGTTTAGATAAATTAAGTGGAAATGAAACTGAATACATTTTCCATGACAGCTGGCAAGTCCCATTCTGTGACTGCTCAGAAACAGAACTGGAATTTTTATGACAGTAGACAATAAGGCGATCGTGTACAGGATGTAACCCAATGCTCAAGAGGAGCAGTGTGCAAGTGACACATCAACAAAAACAAACTTGTTTCATTTATGTACTATTAATTACCATAACTTACATAATCATGGACATCTGTTCTCCCTTTCTCATACGTGTACCTATGCACAGATAATTACCACTATCTACTGGTCAGAAGAGCCAGTAGCATAATATAAAGATAAATAGATTATAGCATATAATTGTATATTAGTGTACACATATATATATATATATATATATATATATATAAAAGACCATCTCTGTCTTATTTTTTCATGCGTTACTTTGCAAGCAGTTTTTTTTAGTTCTTAAACTTCACATTAAAACTGTAATAACTTGTTCCAACTTGCATTCTTGGAAGAGCATTATAGAGAAAAAAAAGAGTAAATAATTTTTAACTAATCAAAAATTAAGTATGACAATATCAGTTTAGTATTTTTCATCATGATTGCTCCAAAACACTGTTTCAAAAGATCAAAAGATTTTGTTTTCCAACTAGACTGTGAAGGTTCATTAGCTTTAATATGGTTGTATTCTTCCAAAAGAAATAGCCACTGTTTCATTGCGTTATTCAGATAAAAGAGAAAAGCAACTGGTGCACAGACTACAATACGTAGGAAATATGGGTTTTTTTCCACGTTGAGTCTCGAGTACTTAAGGGTGATATTTGTTCCATGAAACATTCTATAACTGTCCCTGTCCAATAACTGTACTTTTGGAGCCCAGAAAGCTGTTTTCCTTGAATGTCATGTCACAGAATCATAGAATGGTTTACATTGGGAGGGACCTTAAAGTTCACCTAGTTCCAGCCCCCTGCCTTGGAGAGAGGCTGTTTGTTTTTGTGCTTAAAGTTTTACAGCCACATATCTTCTATATACATATTAAGGGTTAGTCAAGATCACAGCTCTGTTAAAAGTGACATTTTATAACAAAGAAGTGAAAATACCCTCATACATAAGGTTAATAAATGTACTTTGTATTGATAAATATGTACTACTGTGAGATAGGTAAAAGCAAAAACTTGCTTTAACATACACTTTCAAAAGCTATGAGATCTTCAAGGGCTGCTGATATTTAATGGGCTTTATTAACTTTTATATATAAAATTTTGAAATTTATATGCAATTGTACATATTAATTAAATTTTAAATTTCATCTTACCTAGTCAATGGGCCCAACTTTGCTTGCATTTCTGTTAACTGCTGTTGGATGACAAATCAAAAAATGGTTATGATATTTTTCTGCAAGTGTCCTGGAAAACATGTCCTGAGTTAAATAACCCTAAACAGCAGGTACTGAATTACTGCTCCCACTTCTGAGAAGGATAACTAATCAAATCGATCTAAATATGCCCTTGGTATTTAAATACATAATTCTGGAGGAATTCCTGCATGTGGCAGAGAATTGCTGCTTCATATTTACTTATTTCTGAAAGCACTATTAACTGTAGATTTGGATATTTAACTTATTTACTATCTTTTTTCAGCCTCCATCCTTTTGGTGAGTGCACAGGGATTCTCCCACCAGCTGGAAGGAACTGAGGAGATCAAGATGGTGAGGAAAGTTTGCCTTACTGAAAGTAAAAGAAACTGTTTATGTACTGCCAAGTACTCATTGGGAAAAAGAACAAGACACAGACCATAAAAATCTGTTGACTATTTAATATTTTGTTCTGTAAACAACATCATGTAGCACTGTATATTACAAAAAGAAAAAAGAAATAAACTTCTACCATGCAGCTGTATGAGAACCCACTGGACGTTTTATCAGTTTATGACTTCTGAGGAACTGCTCCACTGTTTTAAACCAGTAAATTTTTCCCCTGCCTTCACACCTTCACATCAAGGGTCTGGTATACACTAGAAACAGATTGAAGACAATATTTGAGGTGATCCTGTGGTTTCTAAAAGGTAATGGGGATGAACAGAGATTGATATATGGATATAGCTATAGATATGGATAAGTCAAGCAAAGGAGACTGAACTTGGTTTGTACTAATCCATGTCCCCATGTTAGGGGGTGGGGGTGAAGCAGAGGGTTATATTTTTGTGTCTGAATTGTCTTGCCCACTACTGCAAAGAAAAAAACCTGGAGTTAATTTACTGAGCCATGAATCTTCCCTCTTCCTCCTCCTCCTCCTCCTCCTCCTAACAGTAGAGTGTGCTAAAATAAGGTCTGGTAGAACAAGGAAGAAGCTGTGACTGGATATGACTGGCCTCTTTGACCTGGTTAAAACTTATGTTCTGATATATCCTGTATACTGCCCACTTCACACCCATTAAAATCCAGATTAACTCCAGGGAAATCTATGGCATTTTAGGGTGACTGAAAAAGATTTTATTTTTTTCCTAATAAAACTTGTGCCAAGTAACATTGGTACTGATGGTGTAATCTCATTTCTTTAAAAAATGTAGTGCCTCCTATGAACATTTTCTTTTCTTAATAAAAATGTTTTATCTTTTCCTTAAAAATTGCTGTATTTTAAAGAACATTTTTTTCCCCAGCACCTGCCTAATCTTTTGTTCCACAGATAATTTCTCATTACCCAGGTGTCCTCTTATGGACCCACAGAAAGATTGGGCCTAGTTTAAGTGTGAAATAATCCTGTTGCTTCTATCTGAGAATGAATGAGCCCAGGATTAGATCAGATAAAACACACTTGAGATAAAGTGCACAAGGTGGATTATATGAGAAAAGAGGATTTAGTGAAGAACATATCCACAACTTTTTGTTAACATAGAGAATGGTAGCTTTTGTAAGCAACATTTATGGAAACTCAACTGGAGGTTTAAAAGCTATGTCTTTTGTTGTACATTTCTCTGCATATATTTGCTTTGTAGCTGGTAGCTTTAACTTTGGAAGCCATGCTGGGCCTTGACTCATGCTCATTTTGCTTAATGAAAAGCTAAGGATGTACTTTTACTCATAGATTCTTGTTTTGTTTTCTTTGAAGTTTATTAAGCTATCCAGTAAGATGGGAGGTTCATTAGGTTGTTATTATCACGGCTGCAAATTAAGCATCTGTTCCCTGGGGAGTTATAACCTTCAAGTGGATGTCAGAGCCATACTTATTACAATATTTACTTAATTACCAAGTTAGTGCTCTTGTCATATAAAATACAAACATGGACTCTGCTGTCCATGTTAGCCATATACTCTCCACCTGCTAAATTTTTAAGATACACTCATTTCATTGAAGTACTCTTTTAAAATATGTACCAATCTTTTTGGTAAACAATTATTGAAAAAGTTAAACTGAGAATGATGAAGCACAGTTATGAATTTAAGGTATCGTCAAGAGCATTCAAAAATGCTAAGGTATCTTTACAGATTACAAATTACTTTGATTTCACATCTAGAGACAAATGTAGTCTCCAGTACCAACAAATGCATCAAAACATTAGCAAATTATGATTTGCCAAAGCACCTTAAAAGTTAGCATCAAGATATGTTTGGTCAAGTAGTTGGCTGGACGTCATTGGACTTGTTAGTACACTCAGGCAAGTACAAGGCTGGAGCACATATCTTTTATGAAAACTCTGGGACTTTCACCTAAGAGGTAAATTGCCACCACAAATATCTGAAAGTCATTCTTCATCATAATTTTGTGGCTCTTTTTCTTCCTCTTCGGTGCTTTATGACTTGCGTGAACAGATGAGAATCTTGGGAGGATGTCAACACCACAAGACAATGTCTCTATGTTTGGAAAATTCATGTCCATTTTTACTTCAGAAATCACATTTGGACTTTATAGGGTTGCTTTGTTTTTACCCTGACAAACTCATAATTACCTTGGCATCTACTACATACTGCAAAATCTTCATATTATTAATCTCTTACACAAATAACTATTTGTTTGACGTGGTGCATTCTTTCAGCTCTTTTCACTGTAAAGAAACCCTGTAATTATTTAATTTTGATGAATCTTTTTCTGGAGATGTTTGTGTCTACCCCAGCTATAGATGGAATGTAGGCTTCTAAATCCAGGTCCCTTCATATCACATGGCACGGGAACAACTTCCACTGTGTCTATAAACCCTAGTTAATATAAGCATACTCCTTAAATGAAGGTCTATAAAATTCCCAGTTTTAAAGAAATAATGGTTACATCCAAGTATGGAGTCTTTCCTGTTTCTCCCATAAGAAAGAAAGGCCAGCTTAACTGAGTAGTAACCTATCAATGAACATGAATTATGAAATACAAAATATTCCTGGCTTGCTTTGAAATTTTCAACAAACATGTTAAACATTTCAGCTCAATTAAAAAGTGATTTTCCAGCTTAAGTACTTCAAGAAAACTCACAATTGTTTTTCAGTAGTTCCATGTAAACCATTTTGAAGTGAAATACTGAGATTCTGAAGTCCAGTATAAGTGATGAAAAACTGGTACTGTCTTTCTTGTACTGTCTTTCTATGATAGTAGAAAATATAGAAATAAATATTTTCCTATGAAACTCTGTATACTAAATACAAACTCAAATGCTAAAGCGCTTGCTGTGCATTTTTGGTAAGTTTATACTAATTAGCAAAGAATTTTGAAAGCTTTTACTAAAAAAATAAGAAGCAATATCAGTGCCTGAAAATATGATGATATTAACATCAATATCAATATCAATATGATGATATTTTGGTGACCACTGAATCTCACTTATTATAGATGAGTGTAAAATTCAACCTATCATCCAACAAAATCCCAACCCAGCCTCTACATATCTTAATTTTGGTCTTTTTTTGGAACTTGACTTCTTAAAAGTTCATAGCTCATACTCTTTGCAAAGATAGACTTGATTTGTTTTTCATTCAGGTCTGTTAAAAAAGATCACAAAACACACACACACACAAAAAAACCCTTGCAAAGCATTAAACATTTGTTAATAATTTGAGTATTTTTTGGAAGGATGAAATAATTTGAAAAGTTTAAATAAATGGATTAGTTTTTATCTTGTCATCTAACAATAATTAAAATGAGAAAACCCAACAATATCAGTTATAACTTCAGCCATCAGGGAGTCTCTTACAATTTTGCAGAGGGCAAATCACTAAAGTTATTTATAGTTACATAAATGTCAACAGAATATGATTCTTACTCTGAAGTGTCTGGAGTTTCTCAAATGTACTTAAATACTGGAAAATAGAACAACATTTTACATAATCTGTAATAATTATGGTAAAATAATAATGAGAATATTCTCTGGTGAATTTTGTTCTCCTACGTTTTCTTAAAAATAGATTTGTGATTAAAAATAATCCTCTGTAGTTATAGCCACAGAGCTGTTTAAGCTTTTTTATCACTGTTAATGAAAATATGGTTATACCTTCTATGAAAAGTATATTTCTCAATATGATGTGCTGTAAACAACATGTCTTTAGGCTATTTTTGACCTTTAACCAATGGGAAAGGTCTGTCTAGTTGATCTCATCTAACTACACAGCAGGTACAAGGAATTAAAGCAATTTAGGTTGAGTCCTGGTACAATATCAAGTATCAGACAATGTTTTCCAAAAGGAAATTTTTAACAAGTTTGTAATTCACTATTATATTTATCTAATGAAAGAGGTAGAAGAGGAAAAAAAGTGAGCGTGTCCAACAGTGTGGAATCCCAAGTAAAAATCTATGATATCATTGTTGTTTGTAAAAGTTGGCAAAGAAGATTGTTATGAGCAAATTAAAAGTAAACAATCTACTCTGGATCAACACTATGTCAGACTGCTTGTAAGGTCATACAAAAAAAGCAAAACATTAAATATAGGGCTCCAACAGCCCTAAGATATTTGCAAGACTTTCAAACTGAACTGTGTTTTTCAGTGGGAGAGCACAGTACATAAGAGCTTAAAAAGATGTTTTTTAAATGGGTTTTTTCACACTAATTAAGTCCTTAGCAGCACATGCATAATCTAAGGGGAGATCTTTGCTTTTGGTAACTTTACAGGCCCCAAATTCACAATTCTGGCTCTACTTTGCTGAGATGGAGCCTGATCCGTCTCCAAGGACTGGGAACTCAGAATACACACTGCTTTGTTAGCAAGCTGGAAAACCAGCAAAAGCATTCAGGAAGATTGGGTGCCATCATGTGAGAAATGGTATTCCAGAGCTTTTGTGAGAATAAGCCACTTATTTGCCCTGAATTCTTGCAAAGCCTATTCTAGAAATTGTCAGAAACAAGAGGACAGTCCAGAGGGAATATGATCCAGAGGGATCATCAACTTCCAGTGACCAAATCTAATCTACATACATATTCAGCTGCTATTCATTAAAAAGGTACAAGGCCAAATTCTTTAAGATGTGCAATTAGGATGAAAGTTTTCAGACACCTTAGATCCTCCTTCTGGCATGATGTGGAGAACCATGGTCCCCATACATAGCCAGGTTTCATCAAATGACCAAAACTGAAATAGAGCTTAAATTTTGCATAGTTTTGAACAGTTTTGCTCATCAAAAATAACTCCTGTTGTTGTTTCCTTGTTGCCTCTAACTATTTTCTTCTGATGTTTTTCTTGGATAAGAATTGCCTTAGGCAACCTAAATATTTTTTAAAACTTTTTTTAAGGAGATACCTTATAGTGTCATTATTTATCGGTGTATATCCTTGGAGAATATTCAAATGCTTAAAACTGGAAATGGAACATAATGCAAGGCACTATAGAGCAGATGCTAAGCTTGAAGTGCTTTTAGGAATACATATACCACATTTTAATTTCGACTCCTATTATTATACTAACTAGTCACAAAATGGCTTCCTATTTATGCAATGTGTTATCTGTAATGTCACTTAAATTGAATAGATGAGTGCCTTCTAATAATGTATGTTTACTTCATGAACTTGTGGGCAATTACATTGTAATTATGTCTTTTGTAGGTCCTTTTTTGCTGACACATAGTGCACCAGTGCATTTTAAGTGTAATTGCAGTTCTCCCTACCATTTAGGAAAGCTGAACATTGTTAAAGGTTTGTAAATTACCTACACTTAGACCATAGCAAGCAGGCAAATTAAATGGCAGTGTCAGTAATATTACAATGTAAATTGGTGCCAAGCATAATCCAAGGTAGAAGCATTTTTACAGAATAATGTTTACATAGCACCTCAAATGCAACAGAAAACACAGATACTCCCAAACTTGTAAAAGTACATAAATTTTATACCTGAAAAAAGACATAGAGCACACAATTTACATAGCTATCACCTATCCAAAGAATCAAATACATATTTACACACACAGATTTTGTTCTACTGGGTTACACAGTCATCTTACAGAAGAGAAAGGTAGGCCCGAATGCCAGTATGTCAGGATACCATTCTTCCTCTCCTTGGGAGTAGTGGTCCACCAGAGAAGCAAGAAAATATACTCCCAGTAGCCTGAAAATCTCTGGAGAGAAGCAGGGAAGCAGGGAAGAAGAAAGGGAGACCCTCTTTGCAGTGAAAAGTGGGTCTTTTCTACTCCATTCTCACTAGACCTTGAACTCACCAGAAGGAAGCAACCAATCTCATTGACCATGCTCGTTCCTGCTTTTTTCCTTAGGGTAAAGGTATATGCAGGAACACGGGGCAGTGTGTCCTCATCATGCTTTCAGCTTCTCACCAAATCCAAGGAGTAAATCCCCAGGTTGAACTCAGGTTTGGAGCCCCATAGTTGATCATGATCCTCACAGAAGGAGGAAACATTAAAGCCAAGCAAAGAGAGGAGTCCTTTATCCCTATCCTTATTTCTGCTGAGCAGTGACCTGAATCTCCCAGGCAACTAGAAGAGCAAAGGTAGGAATAATCCCATCTCTTGTCGACGGCATGAGGCCTTATCTTCCACAGCTGTGACTCCAGGACTGTTTGATTGGTGCTTAGAATTACAAAATCAGGTTAATACATTTTCAGCCTGATGCTTTAAACCTGTTGTCTGTGTGCTGTATTATTATTCAACAACGTCTCAACGTCTGGATCACAAGATTGCATTTCACTTTCATTTTTTAATCACTTTGAGGGTAAAACAGAAATTTCAAAGCAGAGAATATTTTTATTTGCCCAAATTTTTCAATGCTCATGAGGCATAATTACAAAAAGTACAACTTTTTTTACTACAGACTTGATATATTGGGTTTTTTTTCAAGAACTGAAACTTGGAAGGTTGATGCTGTTTTTGCTATGGGAATTTAAACTATCGTTTGCATGGACATGTCACTACAGAATTTTTTTTAAGTAGATTTATGTCGCCCTATGGGGCTTAAGGGGATAGTGATTATTATACACTGAGAAATGTGCATTTAGCTTACAAAACCAATGTCCCACAGAGGTGACCACTCTAGAAAGACCAGCAACATCACTTAAGTAAATTAAATTTGAAGTACTGTCCTGTCACTTCATGCCTCTAGGCCAATCACTCACTGGTGGAGACATCCTGGTTTTGGATTAAACCAGCTCAACCATGCAAACTGTAGCCACTGCATGGGAATGAGCATCTGGGATTGACAGATCACAGATCATGGCAATAGAAGCCACAAGTCCAATGACATAATTTTTATTTAGAGCAAAATCCTAGTGGCATTTTGGTAGAATTCAATCTTCAGTAAATATTTATCAGAATAAACCCTGGGGGATGTATGCTGATCTCATTTGCCTTCCTTGCAACTTGGAAGTAGCAACGGAATTCTACTCGTGAAAATGAGAATCACTTCCTATGGCTGAATGCAAAAATTGGTATAATAAAATGAAAACCACCACATTGCCAGGCCCAGCAGAAATAGGCATAGCAAACTCTCAAATTTTGCATATTCAGAGTTCCTGGGGATTTAGAATTCTTCTTTCTATTGGTGTTTCTGACTAAAAGTGAGGAGTACAAAATACACAATATGAAGCAAACCCATTAAGTGGCTGGTAGTTATTTCTCCATGACTGGTGAGGAGGAGAGAGGTTTGCAAATACTGGCACAACATGGACACAGAGATTTTAATTGTGCCTGGCCTTCCAAGGGTCAGGATGGAAAAGCCACAACACCCACCCAGTCACTTTGAGTGACTCTATGGCTGTTTTCTTCTTTTTGGTTTTTTAAAAGCATGAAAATCAGCAGGACACAATGCTTAAATTGAAGGCTTCTTACTAAAGCCTTACTAGGTGTTTTTTGTGACCAGCTGAGATGGTTCAACCAACTCTAGCCCCATCTCTAGTAACTTCTGTTTCATTGGAATCTACCAATACATGCTATAATTTAAAGAAGTCAATTAGTAGTAGTTTGAAGTCTGACAGTTTGCACAGCCATGCTAATAATCTCATGTTCACAGGCCTCCCTGTACTTCTACACCAGTTTTGTTTTCACCTTTTTACACCAAACACAAAAACATTTTCAGTAAACATCAGTGGTAAATGCTATTTTATTTAAATGGACATAAATTATTCAACTACCACAATTATTGCAAAAATGTAACTTTTAATTTGGGGAGAAAAAAACCCTTAATTGCTATATTCAGTAACTATTCTTCCATACTCACAATGGACTTAGAAGAGAACAGCAAAAAACTGAAGAATCCTGTTGCCAAACACAGCCCTTAAATTACCAGCTTGTCTATGGAGCTTTTTACTTTAATGCACTTAGGGGGAATAGCTCATCACTAATGATTTGGAAACACAGACCACATAAATCCTCAACTCAAAGTTGAACAGTAACCCGAATCTTAATACACAAGTTATGTCTCCTTCCTCTAATCTAATCTAATACAGATTTAAAAAAAAAATATTAATAACACCAAAATACCATGTCAAGTGCAATGGTTTCCCTACAAACTCTATCACCTGTTTATCTCTCACCGTCAGTACTAACGCTAAATTGGGCCTCATGAATTATTCATGAGGGGCCGTTTAATGGGATCATTTTTCCTGGCTACCACTGACACTAATGCTAAGAAAAATCTCTTTACATTAATCTTGGGTTGAAGAAAGCCCCAAATACCTAGTTTTCTTCTGAATGTTCCCTTTTCTCCTATTTAACACATTGCAGAAACCAGTGTTTCTACATCTCTGTTATGCATGAGTGTGGGCATCGGAAGGTAGAAGGGACAATACAAGGTCGGAGAGGGAATTTGTAGCATTATGATTTTCACATCGAGAACTCTGAGGTCTGGTCCAGCTCACATTACGTTTAAATGAAAGTTTCTTTTTTTTTTTTTTTTTTTTTGTAAATGCATATTCTCTCAAGGAAATGGGAATATCTGTTGAAAAAGACAAGCAAACTATGGATCTCTAACTGCATTATTTATCTAAACTGTCTAGAATTGATTAAAGCCCTTTTTTCTGCATTAGTTTATAGCTATTCTGATGATGAAGTGATTTAGGGTGTTTTTCAAGGCTGATTACAAGAGCAATGGGCTCTGGTCTTGCAATTGCAAATATAACTGTTTTCAAAGCCATAAAAAGTCAGAAAGTCATGTTTTGGCACATCTTAAAGACAGAGTTGGTTTTAGTTTATGCACTAAGAAGACTCCTGCAAAATATTATCCAAATTATAATCCCTCCCCTGAAGAAAAATCTCTGTAATGTCCTGGAGAATAGTGAATTACAGTCTAAAATGTAGCTTGTTGGCAAGTGCTGTATAACAGGAATCCCTCCACACACACTTTTTGGTTATATCATAAAACTACTGACCTGCCTAGTTTTTCTAAACCAAAATACCTAAAAAGCAATACATTTTTTTTTTTTTCAGTTGTAGCTTTCTGACATCTATAATGGTTTTGTGTCTAAATCTGACAACATTTGTAACAAACTGAAGTGACTGTTACTGCTGGAATGTCCTGGAGGCTTTTTCTGTCGGAGGAGATGACAGTAACTTTTCCCATGCAGATTAAGCTGGTGTTTACAGATTTGCCCTGGGTGTGCATTTTTATCCAGCTGTGATCAAGTAACACTGCCTGATGAGTGCTAGACAGATCTCCTGATACAAAGGGCTTACATGCCCATCACTTCTGTGCAGAACATGATTCTAATCTGGACACCACAGCAAAGTTCAGTTATTGTTTGATTTTTATTTTCCCTTCATTTGTACACTAAGGCAGAATACTCAAATGAGAATGCAAAAAGCTTTGCCATTTGAAAATCTCCTTGCCATTTGACAGAATTTAGAATGACTAAATCCACATTATGTGGATTTAAAGTTATTTTTGTGCAGCCTTTCAGTTCCCCACACTGAGCTCTAACAGGATTTAAAAACAATTAGAAGTGGAGTGGGTGGTTTAACAATTGAGAATTTAGGATTTCATTAATTCTTTTTTTCTTTTTTTTCCCCTCAGTGAATATGTTTCTTTTGCATGTTGTAATAATCTGAAATATGGCACAATATAGGCTCAATAACTTTTTCCCATCAATGAAAGTGTGAGGTCAGGAGGCTGTTTGCCTTTGTGGGACCTGGAGCTATACACACATTATAGTGTGGTACTTTGAAAGTAGCAGTGGTTGCATATTGCTTTCTCAGAACTCCTTGCTATTGAAGGTGGAAGAAGTTCTGTTTCCTAATACCTGGTTCCCCATTTGGAACCTCTAATACATGAAAGGACAAGAGAAAACCCTATGCCATCCTTTGAATTTGAACTTTAAAAATATTTCTAAACATTAGCAATATTAACATCACCTAATGTACTAGCAACTTATTTCACATCTGTTGTGTGGTTTAAAGCTGTAAAAGGAGTACTTAAATTTGTGGGGCAAATTCAGCTTTTTTTTAATCAGAATTTTCACTGCTTTCCAAAACCAATTGCTCCATATTCATACCGGTGTATGTGAAAACAACATTTGCCATTCAATGTTTACTTCAAAATGCCACACAATTTGCAGATCTCTCCTGCTCTAATATTAATTTCATTATAGGAAAGTATTAAGATCCCTCATTCCATCCATAGCTAGCTCTGTATAAATTTATTATTGTCGTAAATTGCAAGGCAGCTTTTTTCAGAAGCCAGTATCAGGAGGTACACATTTAAATTAAAAAAAAAAAATCCAAAAAATCAATGGTTTCTACCAAGGCTTGGTGTAGAACATCTTTGTATTTGTTATACAACTTATAGTTGTGCTGAAGGCATCAAATGTGCAGCAAACACAGTTGAAAAAGTGATTCCAGAATCTGGTGCATAAAATCAGTACTGTCTGAGGAGTGTTATTCTTTTCTGACTGTGGAATGGTCAGATACTGGTAAGCCCAGGGGAAGGCTGAGTTAGAAAACCTTTTGCCTCTGGGTTACAAGTTCAAATCTGGACAGGTCCTTGGTGACTGGAAGTCATTACCATGTGATGGTTTTCTGGTGACTTACATGGAACATATTGGTGGGCTGCTCCAGACCCAGTGGGCAGCTGTCCACACCAGAAAAGGCCCCACTTCAGTTTGTTCTCTTGGCAGCTGTACCAGAGGAAACAAGGAATAAATGGGCATAACCCTCCTCTCTCCCAGCCCTTACTTTCATTAAGCTGGCAGGCTATCACTGAGAAACCTGCACTTACAAACTGCAAAAATAGAGACTACACAACAATTTTACTCACCACTGAGTTCATAAATTACAGTATAAGCAGTTTGCCATGCCAGTTTCAAGTTGCTCTTTTGAAGGCACAGTTTGAAGCCAGACCATCCCGGGGTGGTGGGGAGAGGCATGCAGCCTCCCAGATTACTTCCCTGTACAGAGGGAAAGTGCTCACAGTAGTGCTGGAAATGCAAGCAGCCAGCTCTGAAGGCCACTAGCTAAGGAGGGAGTCCATGGCTCTTCTCCCATCACCAACTCATCCCTGGGGTCCCTCCTCTGCTCTGCAGAGTGCAGCACAAGCAGGGCACAGGAATGGAGAGGTTCACTGCAGTGCACCTGCATCCATATAACAGGATGGGATAACAGCCCCAGAAACCTCTTGGAGCCTTTCTCCACAAGCAGATAAATTCAGCCTGTGTGAATGCATTACATATGTTCATATACATATGTTTATATGGAGATATGTGGTATCTCATTGGCTGACCACAATTTGGCTATTACTTGAAACTAAGTTCTTGTATTTTTAAAAGTTTATTAATTTTAGTGTATCAGCCAACCATTACCTCATGGAAAGCCTATAGATTTTTGATACTCAGCTTTAACTTGCCAAGTTCTAATAGTCATTAAACTTTAAGAAAAAAAAAGAATTGTAACCAGATTTTGAAAAACACTAAGCTGTTCTTTGACTACAGTTAGAGAATACAGAAAGCTGGAAGACTGCTTTCCTGGGGCTTGTTTTTCTCGGTCTACTGAAATTCAGTATTGTGAGACCACAACTGTAATTCTTTAAACAGACAAAAACACTTACAGGCCAGGTTTTAAATGACCTGTTGCTAGTCACATAAATACATTAAAATATGGCTTTAAATCGCATCAGTATCAAATTTATTCTACCTGAGATATGAATTCAAGGAAGTTGCTCAAGCAGCCTTAAATTTATTACACAGCTTTTTTTTTTTTTCCTACTGCAATGTTACCAATTCGGATCCCAATTCATATTAAAATGTAGATGAACATTTTTGAGCCACTTTCTCAGCTGATGTAATACACAAAGCTCAAATAATGGCAGATTTAGCTCTGAAAAATTGTTATATAGTTATATATTGCTATCTAATTTACACAAAATCTAGCTATTGGAGCTAATCAGATGTACCATTCACCTAAGGATCTGCTTCAGAATCATTATTTTTTAAAAGTGCCAGGAGCATGACAGAAGAGCATATATTTAATTCATTTATTTCTTCATCCATTTCAATGAACATTGGATTTTATCCTTTTGTGCACAAAAATAAATCTCCACAGAGATTTTTATAGCAATTATTGATTTAGAAGGATTTGCTATACAATTTAATTTTGATTTTCTGGGGAAGATGTTTTTTTTAGCAATAACCTGTCTATTATTCACTTAGCTAGGTGCCTGTATGAGCTTTGCACTTTTAAAAATCCCTTTCAGGAGACTTAATTTTCACCTGCACATGCACTAGTTGACAGCTCTGTGTTCTTCTTCACTGTCCTGACAATAAACCAAGAATCCCGGTACTCATTTCATTATAAACATTTTATAAGCATCCCATAAAGATTACTTCTGAACACAACAGTCAGGGGTAGATATGAGCTTCTTTTCCCTGCGATGAAAGGCTGGTGTCCGATCAAATGAGCCATCCAGGCCCTAAAAAGGCTTTTAAAAAAATAGTTTTAATCTCTTCATTGTCTGACTTCACGGCATGGTAGTGCTGCCCTTAAATAAAACTTACATAAAAATGGTTAGTACAGCTGGTCAGAAAATGTGCTTGAAGTTTAGAACCACATATCATTGTTTATACAGATGACTATTTGGGATAGACTTCAATAGAATCTGACTTTACTAGCAAACGAGAAGGCTTTGGCAATAGCATAGGGTGATCAGCAACAGCAACTCATATTTTCCAACTGAGATCAATGTGGACTTTAATCCATTAATGCAGACCTAAATATCACCAGACAGATACGAATAGATGACAGTGAAAATGCGAGAAAGAAAAGTCTGGAGTAGTCAGATTTAAGAGAGTTGTTTCATATTTGAATTCATTTTAGTACTCTACAGGAAAGCAGCCTGTTTCTAGATTTTCAATTAACATACCCTAGATATGAACAGAAAACACTTCTTTTCTCCCAACACAGATGCTTTTTTGTTCACCCATTTTGAGCCCATGTTCACAGAATTGGATTTTTACAAAATCCTTGGAAACATGTTAGCAATACATTTTTTTGAAATGTCAAGGAACGGGTTTGTTTGGAATGGAAAGCTGCCGACAAACACACCAAGTCGCTCAGATGCCAATTTAGATATTTAGATACTCATGGCAGGCTGGGGAGAGAGGAGAGGAAAACCCCAAAACAACAAAAACACCACCCAAACTGAAAAAGCTCGCAGCTCTGTGCTATTAAATTAAACTAAAAATAAAGATGATGGCAGTATCTGCAAG
Organism: Leptocoma aspasia; assembly: GCA_013399835.1. NCBI lineage: Eukaryota > Metazoa > Chordata > Aves > Passeriformes > Nectariniidae > Leptocoma > Leptocoma aspasia. The sequence goes on from VXAX01004999.1 coordinate 225,241, forward strand.
CAATTTGGGTGGTCAAAAAACAATGGTGCCCTCTGGTTTGAAAACAGTGTTCAGTGTTTGCACTGTTCTTACTTGTCACAATAAATTTGGACAGGGTTCCTATTTCCTGAATTGACTGAAGCTTTTCATTCTTTAAATTTCTAATGTGCTATGTCACATCTTATTGTATTTCATGGTGTCACTTTGCATTATTTTGCATCGTCTCCAAAGCTGATGAAACACAACACAACAGCACGTGACGAAAAGAAATACGCTTTTGGTTACACAGACTAAGTGTTATAATTCAATATTTGTCCAATGCAGCAGTCATTACAAATAATCTCAAACTATCAATAGCTGTAACTACTTAATCAGTGATAAACCTGTTTAATTTACTAGTTTAACATAAAGGAAGGATCTTTTCCTGGGAATCACAGGATTGTCGGTATTTACCCAGTATCAGAGTGTGCTGCTGCTGCTTCTCAACCCTTGCATTGCTAATTTATAACAGCAGAATGAGATTTGAGACGTACTAGGGAGAGAATTTCTCAGGATGAAATAGGAGCATCCATTTGAAATGGCATTAGTGGTGCAATATGACTGTTTTGATTTTATACCACAAGTACAGTACAGAACCTTGGGACAATTTCCACTTACTATGACGAAATCACATCACTCAACAGAGAGAGAACTGAGGGCTCCCTCCGCCCCCAGTTATTGTTGATAGCAATGGCATCTAACTGAGGAATTATAACCTCACAATTGTGGCCTGTTTAAGATGAGAAAATATGTATATTCTGAGAAATGAACCAACTTATTTTTATAAAATATTAGAGTCTGTAATCCTCACAAGGTTCCCATCAATATTGCAAGTGTAATTCTTCTCTGAGAAGGAACTACATGAATATAAGAACTTAGCAACCATAATATTAAGTCATGTTAAAAATTGTTTGATCAATGTATTTAGCTTTAAATTTGAAGTGTTCTTGAGGAACTTACAAAAATGTGTGCAAATATATTGAATGGGAACAAAAATACAAAAATTAGAGACTGTCTTTCAGTGAACTTCTTACTTCTAAATGTGTTTTTCTGAGTGGATGGGACTCAAGTGCTTATTTTCTCTACTACTATATTTTTACGTTTGATTTTTTGCTTCAATACAACAATTTTTTTGTAGAGAAACAGCCATTCTATTTTTGCTTCATTCCATTGTTCTGGTCATTGCAAGACATGGGCTGTTATTGCTGTTTGCCTCTCAAGAGAGAAGAGAATGGATAGCTAAAGATACCATCTAATATTTGTGTTATATCAAGGAGGTTATGCTATAAAATATATACCCAAAAGTACAACCGAGAATATCCCAGAAAATAATAGTCAGCCAAGGAAGGGACTGTCAGCAAGGCTGCCTGAAAAATAGGGCACAAGGCTGAGCAGGAGTCATCAGGTTCAAGCCTGTGCTGGGACATGAATCACATCACATAAGCCCAGCAAATAAATGTGTCTCACTCTGTGTTTGCTCCCACACTCCTTTCCTCCATTTCCTGTCCAAATGTATTCATAGCCACTTTAAGTCCATTTGTTCTCATGTCAAAATTATTGTGTTAGCTCAAGAGCTTTTTCTTCTCTCTAGTGTTTACCTCTTTGTATACTTAGAGCAATTTTTACCTCTTCAACCTCTGTTTTGCTGGGCACAGCTTCTTTTCAGACAGGCCATCCTTTCTTCTGATCATCGTGCTAGTCAGCATACCTTCACAGCTGTTAAAAAACCCAGAACATTTGCACCTTAACCATAGGGATTTGGAATTTAAGGTGATGTCTAACAAGCACCTTGGTCACTGACATAAACACTCTCCTTGCTTCATTAAAAATATCTTACTCTATATATCTCCAAATTGTGTTTTCCTTTTCTGTGCACTGGTAATTCATAGTAATTCTGTGATTGACTGTTACAACTAGGTGGTTTTTCTTTCTGTCACTTCCCACTGATGAGGCTACAGTTCATAGCTGGTTCTTTTCATTAGTCCTTAAGTGCATGACCTAGGAACACACGACCTTAAATTCCATCCCATTTCTTCTACCCCAGTCTTCAAGGTCATTTAATTCTTCCTGTATAATATTCCAATCCTCCTCTGTATTCATGACATCTCCCAGTTTTGTATCATCAGCAAATTAATTAGTACACTCCTACTTTTTCTGCCTAGGCCATTAAGGAAAATATTAAATAAAATTAATCCCCAGACCAATCCTAAAGGAACTCTACAAAGCAACTTTCCTCCAGGGAGAGAGAGAAATCCTTTCAACATAGCTCACTCTTGTCTCTTGTTCAGTCACTTTTTTACTTATCTTACAGTCCTGATACTTGCTCTTATCTTTTTCAATTTAACTAATAATTCCCCATGTAGTAATGTATCAAATGCTCTACAGAAGAGCAGAAAGGCTGAATCTATTGCATTTGCTTTATCTCAACAATCAAGTTGTCATGAAAATAAAAGGTGTGAGATAACAAGTTTATCTGAATGACTTCTAAAAAAATAAATTCATATTTTACTTAATCTCATTTTCCCATTTTGATATTTTTTTTATTATTGAAATCTTAATTTAGATTTTTGGGTCACACCTAGATTACATTTAATTTCTATTCAGTCCTCAGTGCACAGTGATTCTCTTGGTTATTTTCTCCTCATATGACTGAGAAAGCTTTTGCCATCTGTTTAAGTTGGTTTGCAAGGTCTGATTCTGCTAAGAAGCAACTTTCTTTGCTAAATTTTTCTTACCCTGCCTTCATTTCTTGTCAGGCTTCTATTATTTCTCATATGCTGTATGAAGTAGTAATTTATCTGCTAAGGCATATGGTCGGTCCCATGTGTTAGTCCTCCTGGTTTGAGGCACATTCCTCTTTTCTTATCCAGATTCCAGAAATGAATGTCCAAGAACACTGCCATATCAAATATTCAGAGCCTGCTTTATCCTATTTCTTGTCTGTGGCTCCGATTAAGATTTTGGCTGTGACCACTGTATAACCGTAAGCTGTAACAGTTTCTAAGTTGAACACTCCTCATGTGTATTCTGTGAACCAAGCAGAGCTTTGGCTAAAGGCTGTCAGTGGACGTCACTTGTCCTTGCAAAGAGAAGCAGATCTACCCGGACAGACAAAAGCTCAGAACAGTCCCAGATGGCAGGAAACATCTAGCAGGCATGTCAGAAGATGATGATTTCTCATAAAGCCTTCCTAGTGCCGTTTGATTTGACACAAACTCTGTAGAGCTCACTTGGCGAGTCACATTGCAAAGGTGCTTCCTTCAGCACATTCTGGAATGTACCAGAATTGGGCATAACTGCTTCATACAAGTGTGAGTAAGCTCTAGGTGCCTTTGCTTGGGTGGAAAAGGCTGTGAAGGATCTATAAGAGGTGCAAGCCAAGTGTTTCAGGGCAGTGTAGAAGTGTGTTTGCATGGGGGTTACCAACCAGAAAGAGGAGAAATCAAGAAGCAACGACTAGTAGCTCTGGTCATCAAAATCCATGAAGATTTTGAACTTTGGAGTTGTTTTTCCTCTGTTTCTGTTTCTCCCCATAGTGGTATTATCCCTACTCTCTTAACTAATTCATACATATCTGAATTCAGCAGGTGCACATACCATTCTCCAGAATTTCCCTTATACAGTTGCTATCCTGACTGGTTATGTAAAGTTTCTGAAGCTGCCCAAAAGCTGTTCTCTTCCAGCAGTTTCTCTAACTCGGTGATGATTTCAGGCTGATTACAGTTTCTGTAGTCAGAACTGTCAGCATAAGGAGTATTATGAATGCTGTATGATTCAGAGCTAATATAGCCAAATATGAGACAATTAATTTTTTTTAAGGAACCTCCTGAAGGGCTCTTTTGTTTCTCTTAGCATATTATGACTTTTTAAAAATTTATTCTTGGCTTTCAATGGTATACATGTTGAAGAAGAGACCCTGCCTATTTACTCCACTTCTTATGCTATAGAAAAGCCAGTGCACTACAGGTCAAGGGGAGGGATCTTGTAATAAAAATGCAGAATCAATTTGGTTATGCTGGTTAGACAAAATTTTCTATAGTTGTCCCTTGGCTCCAGCACTGGTCATTGGCTAGAAAGAAGCAGAGACAGTGGCATGCATGAAGCCATTTTTCCTCCTGCATTCTAGAAAAGCCGGACTTACAAAGTTACTCAGCTTAGTGTTGTCTCCAGGTCATCTTGTTTAAGAACTATTGATGGACCAAAACTACATTACTTTCCCTTATTGTTTTTTCAGTCCATCTATACTTTTAACCTCCATAGTTTTCTATAGAAATGAAGTCCACAACTGGCAGCATTTTCTCCATTTTAAACCTTAAAAGCTCATTTGCTGTGGGAGTCTTGCATCTCATACTGTGAGAAATAGTGAATGATGATTCCCTGTCCACATTCTGACATAATTCATGTTTTTTCATAGTTTTCTGTCATATCTCTTTTCTGACATGGCTTTTGCAATATGAAGACTCCTAATGTGCTTGAACTTATATGAAAGCAGTTACATTCTTCCCATCTCCCTTGTAATCCTTTCCCAGCTCTCTTATATCTTTTTAGAGATTCAAAGATCAGTACTGAACACAGTGTTCAGTTTTATGCAGGAGTATACGACTTTTTATTTTTTTTCTGATATGCTTAACAATCAATTTTCGATTTTGATTGTTATTGACATTTTCAGAAAACCATACGCGTTGATTTAAAAATCTCTTACCTGAATATTTTGCAAGCCACTTTTACATATGCCTAAGACTATTTCTCTCCATAAGTTAGAATATATCAGTTTCCTAAATATAGACATGTAATGTCTCATCCAAGGACTGGCTGCATGTGTGGCTTCTGCCATCGTTGTATGGACATGTCCCCCTTCAGGTGACTCTGCTTATTTTCTAGCAACTGCTGAATATACTATTCTAGCAACATGCTGAATATACTATACATGCTGAATATACTATACTCATTTGGCTAGAAAATACTATTCCAAATCTTCACAGTCAGCTGTAGATCTGTCAACCTTAAATTATTTTGTATCATCTGTAAACAGTGGGAGCTTCTGAATTGTCCCCCTCCCTTAATAAATGTTATTTATGAATATAGAGAGTGCACAAATCCTTTGTACTTTATGAGCAACCGCTCATTAGTGTGAAAAAAGTTATTTTATTTCTACCTGTTCTCTCCTGTTTTTTTATTTGGTTATTAATCCGTGTTGTTTTCTCTTATTTCTTAAAGAGTTAGATCTTTTATGTTAGGTATCCTTTATAAGGCCATTAGAAAACCCAGATGTAGTATCATATCGTGATCACACAATCTTATCTCACGTTGTTCATTGAGCTCCTACAAAATTATATCTGTTCTCACAGAAACTGTATTCATACTTAACTATCTTACCTGGTATCAAAGTTAAAATTCAGCAATTTCCCTGCTGAATTCTGTCTAGAGACATATAATCTGATACTTATAATTAGATCCTGTTTATTTTCTCTAATTTGTTGCAAAATCTCTTCCATTGACTCTTCAATCCAAAATAGCATCTTCTATTCATGTTCTGTGAGAGTAAACCTGGAGGAGTGTCCTGATAGCCTAGTGCTGAAGGCTGCTTCTGAAGTTTAATTTTTCCTTCCCTCTGTGACCTGACATTAATTAAGTGCTCCATTTATACTTTCAACATTGAGCTCCAGGAGCTCCTTTCAGGACCTTCAGCAGACTCTGCTGCACCCATTTTATTGATTCTGAAGATGAACAGACAACAAACCAGATTTTATACATCTACCCAAAAACACCGTCACAACCCGTCAGACAGAGTTTTCTTCCTTGCAAACCACTCCCAGCACACACATACTATTGGTACTAAATTTGTTTCAAGAAAAATTAAATCAGAACAGATCAGTGGATAACAAGGGAACATATTTTAATGGATAGAGAAGTCTACTCAATCTTAATATGAGACATAATCTTGAGTATATCACCAACCTTATTGTCTTTGATCTAACTCTGTAAAAGATCTTTTTTCTAACATGTGTAGCACTATAATTTTGATAGATATTCAGTGCCAATGATCCACTGCCTGCATCACAAATTAAAAAAAACCCAAAAGACTACTGTATATATTTCTGCTCTTCAGAAGGATGCAAAATGCCTATTCATTATATATCAACCATGCATATGCAACCACAGACATAGAGTTAGGAAAGAGTTTCATGATAGACATACCACTTACTGAACTGAATGGATATTTAAATCCCAGTTGTCTGAAAAAGGGGGAATTGAATGTCTAGTCTCTGTCTATCTTATTGAAATGAACAATACCATGCACTTACAGAAGGAAAAAGAAAATTGCTTGGACAGGTAATACGAATTCCAGACATGTCAGTGATTGCTTTGCTTTGCCATTTCTGAAGTGTCAAGTTTTCAAATCAGTATTATTCACCTCTAATTAATATCAATACCCCAAACCCAAATCTTTCTGTAATTGCTTTTTCATGTGTATTTTCCATATGTTCTCACCCTAAGACAGTATGTAGGCTTGAGAGGCCTAAACCATTTATAGTTCAGCAAAGACCTTAAGCTGTGCTTTTCAAGTTTTATTAACAACAAGTTCCAGTTGCATACTGATTTTCCTGCTGTGCATACAAAAATGCCATGAGCATTTTTGGTGGATATTAACAAATGTCAACAGTACAAAACCAATCCTACATTTTACAGATAATTAGACCATCTGAAATAATTTTGAAAAGGTGGTTTCATTTGTGATCTGTGAGTAATTCACTTTCATGGTCACATATTCTTTCTTAGAACTGGCTAGGGTAATTTACACATTACAAGGCTTCCAGACATAGTTGGCCATTTATCCCGTACTAATAAATTGAAAATGTGTGTGCATGATTTAACAGAAAAAGAAAGATGTGAATGTAATGCAGGTAATTGCTGAACTACAGTTCTACTTCTGACAGCTAAAGAATACATGAATAGACCTATCTGGAGAACATAGGTTGCTTTGCATCATCTTTCAGAATGTTGATTTTTCTTCTAAATATTTGAAAACAATTATATTACTATTCTTGAGAAAATGCATAGTGTCAAAACACTGGATTTCAGGCAAAGTGATTCTAGAGGTTAAAGTGTGAGTTTGCATGTGGGGAGGGATTGCAGGACCACATTCTTCTTCCTTCAGCATCCAAATTGGACATTAGAGGAAAAGCAAGCTTCCTGTTAAAACAAACAAACAAACAAACAAACAAATCAAACCAACAACAACAAAAAAAACCCCAAAACCTCAAAAATATTTCTCTTTCAACAAAATACTGTTTTATGTTTTAAATAATTTCTGCTGTAGCTCATTTCTGCCAGACTTTTCATGTCACCAGCCACTGGCTAAATTGGTGTATCCCTTCCAAAGTCTGACTTTACCAAATTAACCTTCCATATTTGGGTTCTGGTTACTGGGAATGGACCTTTGCAGACCCATAAAGATCTTCAGTTTTGAAGAGCTCTCTACTTCCGAGGATAAACCTTTTCTTTATCTAGGTCTTTTTCCTGCCTCTGCCAGCACCAGGCATTTTGCAAGGTTTGTTACAAAGTCTATGGGGAATACAAGAAGCTTGAGAGCTCTTAAAAGAGGTGGAATTTTGTGAGGCAAAAAATGTAGTTGAATACAGGAGTGCTGTGTGCCCTGGCACATTGATGGTGCAGCAAAGTTTCCTCTTTTTTTATAAACATTTTATCTTTGCTCTTAAAACCCCTCTGTTTGGCTTTTTTGTTTCTGTTTTTATATTTTTGTTTGGTTGATTTTGGGGTTCTTTTTAACTTTTTGATGTTGGATTTCTCCCATCCCAGAGATTTTAAACAGACATGTATGAAAAATAAAGACCTATACTTAAAACTCTCAAGCAGGAAAACAGAAAGAAATTGAGCTGTGAAGGGCAAATGGGACAATTAAAGTATAAATCTGTAGCAATGAAATCCACTTGAAATTGTGCCACAGCACAGAAATTAAGTTGTAATTACTGAAAGGCTCAGCAAATACAAGCATTGCAGTTCTTATTAAAACAAGCAATGTTAGCCACAGTAAAGAGAAATAGGCAAAATAAAAAAATAGCCACAGTGCATAGGCATTCTTATCTCTACAGGGTTTAGATACGTATGACCCCAGGATTCAGTGTCTTCTCAAATTATGGACATTAGGAGAAGCATCCATGAGGCTGGGTCATGTTACAAAGGCATGAAACGGGTGTAAAGAGAGTTAACTCAGTAGATTATATATTCCCATTGAAAGGAAAATTCTTATCAGAATGAACACTTTTTATGGTTTTTGCTGGCTAAACCCACTCTTGCTAAGACTTGTAAAACTAAAATTTTGTTTTTGTAGTTCATTTTCATTTTTGAGGCGGTAGTATCTACACTACCTACAATTACTTGTAACTGAGCTGACAAAGTATTTCAAACACAGCTTAGCCTCTCCTGCCTTCCTTCTTAATTCAGACATTCTGGAAATGGTGTCACTCTTACCACTCCTCCTATTATTTCTGCTCCACATCTCTGGTGGCTTCAGATCTTCCTGCCACCCATCCAACATGATCTTTTAATATCCCTCAACGACTCACACCAGCCACTGGCCTCAGAATCAGCCCTCAGCAGCCCAGCACTACCTTGCAAAGTGAATGTCATTACTGCCATTGATCGCCAATGGAGCAGGGGATCTGTGTCAGCTGAAAAAGTGCTTAACTCTTCAGTATTGCCTCAGTTCACGGCGGTTCCTTTTCTGTCTCCTGATATTTTATTACAGCAGAATCATTTTAATTGGCACATGCTGGTGGAAACAAAACTGCATCTGTTGAGGGCCAGATTCTAGCACTCCTGCTCAGGTGGTACAAGTCCCTTGTTCTGGAGTGTGTCCATTGAAATCAAGAAATCTGCCCAATTGTTAGAGGTTCAGAGGAACACATTGTTCTGATAGGTATTCACTTTTATTCCATAATATGCTTTAAAAATACACACTGTACAAACCATTTAAAAAAACTTCTATTAAAGTAAGTTTTGCCATAATAGAGCAGGGAAGCAGCAGGAGGGGAACAAAGGGCTACCCAGCACGACACTTATGCTAGCAAACACCAATTCACACCTGTTAACTACTGTGAATAAAATCTTTGGAATCAGTTCCTCAAAAAAGTCAAAGAAAGAAAGAAAGAAAAACTGTTCACCATGAAAGAAAACGGGAACCTCAGGTGTGCTGCTGAAAGCTTACAGAGTCAGATCAGCATTTATAATCAGTGACTTCTGAGACTACCTGAAGGAATGGAAGGCGAGGACTTGGCAGGTACACAAAGTATACACAAGCACAGAAGGATCCATCCTCATAATTTTGAAGTGAAATGGAGGATAACCCCACGAGGTCCCAGGAAAGACACAATGTTCTGAACTAAAAGTTCAGCCAGAGCTTTGGTCCTAGGAGATAATTATAAGGCTGCCTGACCTAACAGACCCAGCTTAATGAAACAAGTATGTCTGAACTGAGGAGAAAAGAAAAATATGCAGTGAGCATCAAAATGGGGTTCCTGATCTGTCACTGCTATTCAGATTCTCACAAAAAGAGATGTGTTATTGTCAAAGGCTTTTCCATTAATAGATGTCAGCCTTGGTGGCTACACACACAACCAAGCAGAGTACAGAAATTCTGATCTCATTTCTATCTCCACAAATATGGTGACGGTTGCCTGAAAACTGTTGCTAAAGACTGAAGTGATTGAATTCAGGACATCTGCTTAAGATGGGCATTTAACCATTAGTGTTACTTGTCAATCTAAAATCCAATTACACATGCTTACCTTTGTGAGGACTTGGGCAATATTGCATCAACATGAACAAGCATGAAAAATCTGTCCTCTCATTAATAATAATATTATTATATGGAATAGAATGCTCTTGCAGAGAGACCTAAGATTACTGAAGAACCCATAGGCTTACATCTTACATATTTTAAATCATCTTTACATTAGTCCTGGTTCCAAAGTATACTTAAACTTGAAAAATCAGCTGTGGAAGTCTGGCTTGGTGAATTTTCTATTGGTATGGCTGTCTTCCACTGCATACCACTGAGAATGGATGATATAGCTTCTGTATCCACAACCCAGCAATTCTTGGCTCGCCATGCAACCCAAACAGCCTCTTCATAGATGATACAGCATAAATTCTGAGGCTGTATCCCATTTTCCTTTATTTACACACACACAGTAGGGATGTCTTAAGGGATGCTTCGGAAGGAAAGAGCAAGGTACAGTACTTAATGTGCAAGTTCAGTTCAGCAGAACTCCAACTAAAGCATGCCGGCCTCAAGGGCTTTTCTCTCAAACAGTGAGCCTAAGTTCTCCACAGAAGGAAACTTGCTGAACTACATTTTTCTGAACTTTAAAGAAAAAAGTCCTGATTCTAAACTGAATGAGGGAGTAAATGAATGAGCAACTTCACTGAAAGCAGGAGTGGCCCTGGTCTATTCTAGGAGAGCTACAGAGAATCCAGATAACGAAGCCATGACAAGAAAATGTTCCCACTTTTTTTAAACTCTTTTGTTGTAAGAACATTATCCATCTCAGTAGCTTTATTCTCAGCAGCAAACCTTAGACTGGTCTTTGAGGACTCTTAAATAACCTCCAGTATGGACATAAAAAGGAAGCAAACCAGAACAATCAAACCTAAGGTTTACTTTTCACCATATTTCTAAGATACCTTTTTGATTCTCAGGCTCCTGCCTTCAGCCTTTCCCAAGTCAGTTCCCATCTTTTTCTCCCTGGATGATTCCCTCACAGCAGGCAGAGAGGCACCACTTCCAGGCAACTCCTGCTGTGCATCAGTTGTTCCACTGTAGTCTTTTTCTTGAGGCTCCTTTACATGGATCAGTCTCTCCAGCGACTTTGGCCTCAATTTCCACGCTTCTGTGTCATTTAGTGGTTGGCTACAGTGAAATCTCATTTGGTTGGAAGCTGACCTGCTGCCTATTCCGAATATTTTTAGATTTAGTCCTGGGATGTGACTGGGATGTGTGTTTTAAGAGTCACTCCTTTCTTTCCTGGGGATTAATGAACTTTTTCAAATTGTCTTATTTGGTATAACATCACAAAGCGCCTTTGTTTCACCAAAAAATATCCAAAATAATTAGTATTCAGCTCTTAAATGTCTTTGTTTTCCTTGTTCTTTGAAACTACGAGCACCTGGAAAATTATGATATTCCCATTCTGGCACAGCAGAACCCTGATGGACAGACTCATGTAATCTTACAGACTTGGGTCCAGACTTACCTTCAAATTAGAAGCTTGTGGTTCTGACAAATAAGAAAAAAAATGCTGTGGAAAACTCCTGGTCTTTTTAGAACTTCTCTGTCACTACACACATCTGTAGATGACTTGGAGGACTGCAAATGAATAAAGAAATGAAGTTCAGGGGAGACTTTCCAGGCTCATGGCTGTTTTTTACTGGATATTCTAGACTAGAAGATTAGTCACAGATTTGTTCCACGTCGGTTGCTTTAAGACTACATAACTTTTAATCTCTGCCTCATCCAGCTCCTCATCCCCCCCGGCTACATCCACACTCTTTTCTCTTGTTCAGACTTTTGCTGGGGGAGAAATAAAGTTTGAAGGTTTGTGGAAGAAAATCTGGGATAATGTGAGACAGTAGAGGAGTAGAAGTCTCAATCTGAATGGGGCCAAGAGGATTATTAGTCACTCATTTGTGACTGACCAAACAGCAGAGGAGCGTACCCAGTACTGATGGTGGGAATTAGATGGAATTTTCCTAGGTTCTACTGGGATGTAATGCACATATTTTTTTCCCTAAGACAAGGGCCCATCAACACATTCTTGGTGTTACTGCGAGACAGAATTGCACTGTTGTCTTTGACCTTGAGGTAATTGGGATTTTGTTTTTGAGGTAAGATCTATCAACATCATCTTCTTTCATTTGCCAGGCCCACATTCCTCCTAATATCCACAGAGAAATTTCTGTCTTACCCAGCTCCCTTTAGGTGAGTGTGCTTAAACATCTACTGTTTAAGAATCGTACACTGTTTCTAGGCAGGCTTTTTCTTTGGTCTTCACAACTCTTCTTTTGTGGGTGTTAACTTTTTTTCATCAGGCAATATGAAAAAAAAACCCCAGTTACTAAATTGTATAAAATAAATTAATTGGAAAAACTAATATAAAGTGATTTAAGAAAGAATATAAAAAATCATCTTCAAGAACATTTTCAAAAGTATTTCTTTCCTGACTAAATGTCTGAGAAAAACAACAGTATTTCCATTAGTACTGGAAGATTCAAAAGGCAAATATAACCATAGCAAACTCTGATAGTATGCACAATAAAGCTGAATATTCTGTTTTGTTGTCTCTATTAATGGTATCTTGTGATATTAATTTAAACAAAAAAGAAAATTAACAATACATATTTATTAGCAGATTATTCAAATTATTTATAATCTCAGAGGTTCCTGTAAGTACTGCTGAGAATTTTTCTATTCATTTCACTGGGCATAACAATGTAAAATGACACAAAGTGCTTCTCTTGTTTACTTATACTTCTCACCAGGTTATGTAATCTCTTCATTCTGCCACTGGATATATCTTCTTTCTTTTGCCCTGAGGATTCTTCTACACAATTTCAATATGTTTGTCTGAGGGAGAAAAAGGGAAAAAATATATATTCAGTTCAAATTTTGAAAATATCTTATGTTTACAACTCTTCCCTTTCACATTAAAAAAATACTGTTTTGCCAAATTTTTTTTTTTCCTTTGGTAAGGTCTCAAAAAGAAGACCTTCCAGGCTCAAGGACTAAAGACAAGACACCTTCACAGTGCAAAGATTCAGCTGAAAATTTTAATCAGGACTGGAAGTGGAGTTGGCAGATTGATTTAAATTAGTCAGGCCTGGCTCTATATTGGGAAGTCTATGCTTGCATATCCATTTTTTTTACTCCAGTTCTTCTTTTGGATTCTCAAATAAAAGAGAATAAAGTGGGCATTCTCCACTTGATGCAATTTCACTATACAGTGATTCCCATCAATGTATAATTAAAAGTGGATTTCCTTTTCCCTGAGATGGGGGAGGGTCTGCATAAACCTGGTTGATGTGAAGTGAACAAAGAGAACTTTCATGAGTTCTCCTGCAAACAGTCTATCAGTTACAATTCCTAGTGTTCACACTGCTGCACTGTTCAAAAGGAGCTCTAAAAAAAAAGTCAAGCAGGGGGTCCAAGAAAAATTCAACCCGCATGCCAACTAAGGGAAAGAAAGAGAAGGCAGGAAAAAAAACCTAGCTTTTGTTGTAAAAAGAACTAATGAAGCTGCTCTTAGAACTGTCCACGGTGACACAACAAGCCTGTGCACCCACACACATTGTGAGAGTGCCAGTCACCCACGGTAATGAGAAAAGGAAACACTGTAGGCAAAGGAAATATATGAATACATTGCTTTTATGGTTTAACTGTAGGAAATCACAACGCTGGCCCACAATATCTTGTGCCAACTGCCAAAAGTGGTAAAGTAATACATAAGGTTGTCTACTTAAATTTTTCTTACAGACAAGATGGACTGGTGGGGGGTAAAATCCCATTATCATTATAAATTGCTAATTAAATAATTATCAATTAGATGGGCAGACAGAACTCATTCCAATGAATTCCTTAGAGGGCTTTCAGTAAAGAAAAACAGTAATTTTGATTATTTTTTTTATCCATACTTCCTGCCTAGGGGCTCTAAATAGAGATGATGTATGGTGTATCCCATGTTAGACTTTCACACAGTTATCTTGTGTTAGAGCTCAGGGACAAACACTGAACTTTGGTGCATATATAGATCTTTTTTCAGTTTTTCAGATAAATGGCCTTAATTTCATGATATTAATTAGATACCCAGGGTTATTTCCTAAGGAATAAAAAGAATACTTTCCAGACTTTTACATGGCTTTGAGTAACCACTTTTTCCCAAGTAACTGAGAATATTTTCTAATATGTCATTGTATTTTCTTTTCCCTTTTTTGCATAACCCAGAATATACTTTGGAATACAGATATGTATACAGATGATAGGCAGGATTTAACACAGTACAAGGAGTATTTTTAATCAACTTTGTTCTGTCCATTAACACCAAAACCAATGCAAAATTAAACCCTTTGCTTTCAGGTTTTGCTGTTAAGTTTTCAGATCAGATGCTTGGGCAAAGCTGTAACAGTACTGAGCAACAGAAGTGATCCTGTCCTGTCCTGTCCTGTACCCCTTACTCGTGTAAGAAATATTTCTGAGGAGAAGCGTCCCTCTATAAACTCCCCTTAAAAATCTTACTCAGCTACAATCAGCCATTACTCACGTGTGCACAGGGTAGTTGCACCCACACTTTTCTTCTCCTAAATCAATTTTGCAAGACAATTATAAGCTACCATGATTTACAAGTGCTGTTTAAGAAATCTTCAGTCATCTGTGACAAGGAATATTTTCTAAGAACAGAAGTTCTGCAAACTGAACTGAAGACTCACATTAGGGTTTGGGACAAAGTTTTCATTGCCAGCAAACACCAACAAAAAGTGAGGAACGGAAATGGTAACATGAAAGATGGACTTTTAATTCCAAAGCCAGGAACATTTAAATATGAATGGGGCTTGCTGCCGCCCTCTATCTTTTGTCAGGAAATATGAAGCTCTGGAAGTCCTTTTGTTGCCTTCTTTGTTAACTGTATGAGGCTGAAAGGAGTTGGCTTGTTTCATTTTCAAACCCTGTCACAATGAGGGTCTCAAAAATGAATGCTTAGAAATACATGAAAATGCTGAAGGGTTCATAAAGGATAGAAAACTTTCTTTTTCATAATCATCTATCATCGGATGACTTGCCAGGGACAATCATAATGAAAAACAAACAGTAAGGAAAAAATTTTAAAGTTTGGAAAGGGGAACAGAGTTGTAGAATAAAATTAAAATACCATGACATAAAGATAGATATTTGAGAACAAGATCAAGGGATATAAAGTATATTAAGCAATGTACAATCTTTTGCCTTCCTATTTTGCTATTTTCCCTGTTGGTCTCTGGGACATCACAGAATCCCAAGGTAAGTTCCTCACAGTGATGTCCTCTAATGTGATTTACTTTGAGGAATACTTAATGGAGAAAGGTGCCTACTACATTTAGTTATTGAGTTTTTGTTCATGGTTCAGGATTGATCCACTTGAGTATTTCAGCAGGGAGTAGTTTTCCAGTGTGGCACAGCATGACTCCAAATCAATAAGGTTAATAGATGTGGTGGCCACACAGTCAGAGGTGATGTGCCTGGCATTTTCCATGCCAATGAAGAAAATTTCTGATGACGAGATGTCATTTTTGTGCCGGCAGTAATGTCACCCTGATTACCTAGAGCACATAGCCAGTCAGTAAGTTAGCAAGACTGTAAATGGCCCATTAATCTGAATTATCTTTACAGGAACTGTTTCAAAAATTTTTGCTTGCACCCAAATTGCTGGCACCTCTGTGATTCTTGAAATGCCAACAGCATACTTGCTATAAAAAACAATATTGCTGTGTAAATGTGACTAAATGGAAATCACTAGCCTGGGACTTCACTCTAGATTTTTAAACTCTCAACAGCACAGTATAAAACATGAAATTTGAGCCTTAAAAAAAAAGAAAAAAGTAGTTGCATGTTTTTAAAAAAATAAATAAGAGGAAAAAAATACAATGCAAGATATCACTGGAAAAAAAGTAATAATGTAGATGACAAATCTACTTATGTAATGAGAATGTGATATGTTGGTGTTCCTGCAGTTCTAATTTTCTCTGACTTTTTAAAATATGCAAACTCTTAACAGTGCCTCCCAGATCATTAATGGGTACACATTCCCAGATGGCCTGCATTGTGAACAAAGTGTTGGACCGGACTGGAAAGAGAAGTCTGTTTAATATTCCAATATCTAAGTGTCAGGAAGGTGTAATTCAGAGTGCCACTGAAAGATGAGCTGAACAGAATACAATTTATGGTGACTTTAGTTAACAAATGGCATTAAGGGAAGAATTTCCATAATTAAATCATTAACTAATATGAAATATTGATTTCCTCTCTGATGTTACTGTATTATCACTTGTCAGACTTGCAGATAAGCGAAGAGCACTCAGTGCAGTCCCTACCAGGAACAACAATAATTTGCATTATGATAACACTGTCGAGCACTATCAAGCACAGAAAACAGAGCAAGGTGCCATGTGTGCCAAGTCATCCTCGCCCCAAAGAGCTCACAGATAACATTTTGATGAAAAATAATAAGATGGTTGCAAGGGATGTCTGTGCAAACAGCCTGGGTAATATGATGATTTGTACTGGGAGGCTGTTCCCACACTGGATTCCTCACACTCTCTATTGCACGGTAACTTATTCAGAGCTTCTCCTGGCCATCTCTACAAGGCTTCTAGGCAGCTGCTTATCTGATGACATAGATTCTGTTGCAGTTAATACCAAAACCTTCCATTTTCTAACTGTGAATTTTGGGGTTTTTCTGGCTGCTCTTTATATATTCTTGTTGCCCAAGGGAAGTTGAGTACATACCGTGGAAGCCATTCAGCACATTAAATAATGATTTTACTCATATTCCAGTATGCTCATTAAACATGTTAAATAGTGGAACATATTAGGTTAACTTGAAAATGCAGAAGAACTGGAAGAGGCAAGATTAAAAAAATTTACACTGAAAGGATCCTCCTTAATTGAGTTGTAATCAGTTAGTATTGATCATTAGTCCTTTTATCAGCATGATGAAGATAATGATGATAATGATGACGATGATGTAATGTGCAGCACTTGGGTCATAAAGAGAGGATGGAAAATTGTTTAAATATTTGATAATAATTCTTTCTTGAAGATGATACAGACTGCTCAACATCGGATATTACTCTCAAATTCATGACGAAGCTTGAAAAGAAGTTGAATAAGCAATTTTTTAAATATACTTTCCTTGATCTGCTTTTAAAGAAATGGTCCACTCTTTGCTAAAATAGAAAGAGACTATATTTTTGAGAAATGCTTTAAAAAAAATTTTTATTTTCTACCTCAGTCTTTCGGCAGGAAAGCAGTTCTTTTGCCAGTCAAACATTCAAAAATCATGTCTCATTTGAATAAATTAACATATTTTCTGGCAAAAATTAATTCCAAGGAAGGAACAATAAATATGAAAGCAATTTAAATTGTGTATTTTACAGGGGAGGGGAAAAAAAAAAGAAAACCCAACATTGTCATG
The DNA here is from genome assembly GCA_013399835.1 of Leptocoma aspasia. Classification (NCBI taxonomy): domain Eukaryota; kingdom Metazoa; phylum Chordata; class Aves; order Passeriformes; family Nectariniidae; genus Leptocoma; species Leptocoma aspasia. Next base: position 242,502 of record VXAX01004999.1, read on the forward strand.
CATATGACAGCTCAGCTAATTTGATGGGCTTTGATGTTAATTTAGGGTTTACTTTAATTTCAAAACATATTTTTTCACTTAATAAGGGAAACAAAAGAAACTTTCAACCAGTTTGTTATCTGGGAATGTTTTGGCTTCTCAAATGTGAGAACATGATTGTTTTTATTTCCAGGAGGAGATAATAACACTGAAGCAATAAAAAAGAGTCAAGGCAGCTTGCACAGCACAGGAAGTTCACAGCCAGAGACTTAATTTCCCACACAATGTACTGTGCAATGGGCCCATTAACATAGATGAATAGGCTCTTTAAAGGTTTTTTTTTCCAGATATGCAGCTGCCGCTGAATGGTGCTATGTTAATAAGGTACTCACTTGCCTATTCTTCAGGTACTCTGGCATTCTCTACCTAGGTAATCTCCATATAGGAAAAGCTATTAGGGGTTGTATCTCCTACCACACCTTCAATTATTTTAACACCTGCACTGATAATCCTGGCAAGGTAAACTGGTAGGGGGCCAAGGGTCTAAGTCCATCCTCTTCTTCCCCCAGAAGTCACATCTCAGGGGGAGGGGCTGAAGGAGAGTGGGGAAGGAAAAGAAGTAAAGTCACTTTTATTACACATCAGTGGGAACATTCTGAAAAAGCTTTCATGCCTAGGAAATTGTTATTTCTTCAAACAACTGACAGCCTGCAGAGGAAACTCTAATGGAAATCCAGCTCATGCATTGTTATGCATGGCCCTCATGTAGATACATGGGGGTGGATTAAGTTAGCTTCCAAAGGGTCTATTGTGTGCAGCATTAATTTGCAGTGCTCTTGATATTTGAGTTTGAAGGTTTTACAACCTTTGTGTTTACTTAGATGCACTATATCCTACATTTGTTTATTTCCTTCCACAATCTCTTATTACCCAGTAAATGTTACATTTATCTTTATTAACTTTCAATATGTTGCTGTAACTTACAGAGAAGGAAATAATTACAACCTCCTTCAGATGTAGTAGTTTTAGAGAAGAGTTTTGGCTTTTCTTTGTTTTTTTTTTTCTTCCTGGTCAGTTCTGACTTTTCCATCTGTTAAAACAGTGGCCTTCTTTATTAAGACAGTGGAGTAATAGCATTAAAATGGTGTCTTTTATTATCATTATATGAATATTAGCCTATAACAAAATATATTTCCCTTGTCATATATGACAAATAAATAAACAAACAAACCAGTAGTCTTCTAAGAGAATCTGCCACTGGTGTGATTGCCTCTTACTACACAGAGATATAAGAAAAAATGCACATACCACTCTCCCTCATCATGATCTTCCCACTGTTTTCTCAGAATCCATCACAAATTTGTTGCTATAACCTACAGGTCTTCTCCCAATATTAAGATGCAAAATACAGATAAGACTTTTCCCCTTCTACCTTAGCTTGTTTCCTTATTTTCCTGTAAAGATTCATATACACTGCAGACAGGCACTTTTGTAAGTTCAGCTTTTCAGTGAGGTTTATATTCAGAAGTTCCTAAGTGTTAGATTTTCAACACCGAACTAAGAACTCAAAGTAACATTCAAAGGAAGCTATGATCCTAATCTGAACTAAAGGACTCAATTGAATAAAAATAGCTTATGCTCGAGTAACTCAAGTTATGTGTGGCTCCTTCCCCTCCCCCTTTATATGGAAGTAAGTCAGTTAGGCATTTTTGTATTTTAATAATACAAAAGGGTTTCTCGTGGAAAGAAATAAATGCCTGACTTACAGTAATTAGGGTCTAAGTAGTATCAGGTGCACAGTTTACTCAGGAAAACCCCCTGACACTGAGGGAAGACCCCTTAAAACTGCAGAAAGTTTTGAATTTAGGTTTTGATGCTACATAATGGATAAGAGAAAAGAAATCTCCTTCTTTAGGGCTCAGTCATTCGCTCATTAGGGCACAACAGCAAAACCAGCTGCCTCTGGACCTGCCTGCTTGTTAGAATGGGGGAGACTATTTGTAACCTCTCCCAGACTGGCCAAGAACTGCAAACCCAATGAGAGAAAACGGCGAACTCAGCTGCCTGAGAAGTGGAGATCTTAATCCAACTTTTTGGGTTTAGGATCTTTTCTAATATTTAAGAAAATTATAACAGCAGAGATAGAAGGAACTGCATTTCACAGACCTGTTTGAAGTGCTGTGGTACTACTGGCATTGTATAAAACAATAGCACAGCTTCCTCTAGAATGTGATAAAAAGTGTGTGAAACCATAGCTGGTCCAGAGAATATAGATCCAGTGCTTCTGTTCTCCTTGTTTTATAACACAAGGAAAAGGAGTGATAATAAAGAGATGCAAATTCAAAACTAATAAAAAGGAAACCCCTTTTTCCTCACTTTGTATATTTAGGCTGTCAATATTCAATATCGCATTATTTCACCAAAATCAGATTAAATCCAACAGAATAAACAGAAATCTGATGCTACAAGGATCTCCAGCATGTCGATACTTAATTTGAATTACTGGAAAATAAGAGACCTGGGTCTAAAGCAGTGTTGTCCTCATTTGCTATGACAAAATTCTGCATCTTCAACTGAATATTTAGACCTTGGCTCCTGCCAGAGATATGGTGCTGCAATAAATTGGCCATTCCCTTCATACAATAAAACAATTCTCACCTTGGGTTGGATTCAGAGATTGTTTTTAAATGAAACTACAAGAACTAGAAAGCAGAAAATATTTGTGGTTTTCTTTTTTTTGTTTTTTCTTTTCCTTTGGCCGTTTGTGTGTGGTGTGGTTTTGTGTTGATTTTTTTTTTTTTTTTGATTTTAAGATAGATAACTCCAAAGTCTTTCCAAAACAGAGCAAAGAACTGAGTAAATCTCATACAGCCTATTTTGCTCTTATAAAAGCTGGTAAAGGCCTTGTGGTCAGGTATACTTCTCTAGCAGAGCTGCTGTTTATTTAATATATGATGTATGAGCACACTTAACCTACTGTGTGTTAATTTTGTGTAGTTTTTTTTACATCCTCCCCCTATTCCATGAGAGAGTCATATACAAAGAATGCATCATACTCCTTCATTTTTTATCTGAGCCTTCTTTAAGCAATCATTCCAAGGAATATGTGCAGTGAAATTTGGTAATGAATGCTCAGTGTATTAAAGAAGGGTCTGATTTGCCCTTGGTTTCAAAGTGTGCTCAGTACTTTGACTTGGTCTCCACCAAGCCTTTGGGAAGTAAATCTGCTCCAGTGCTGACAGTAACTCAGATGTTCAGTGCATCATGGAGAGGTGCAGGAAAGACCAGAGCAATCCTCTCTCATTACTGAAACCTTCCAAGCAGGTATGGAACAGTCTGTATCTCCATTTTCCCATCTCTTTGGAGCCAACCAGGAGTAAGCAAAATGAAAAGCTTTTACCTTTTAAACACAAGAAGCAGTCTATCTCATAATCTCCTTCTGAGGCATACAATATTGAATATTGAATGAATACCTAGAGTTACCTGTGGTAGTGAGGAGATGAAAGTCAACAGTTTCCCATTCAGGAAATGAGCAGGTACCACGGGTCTTCAGGGCAGGTTACCCTTCCAGAATCTCTGAATGTGAACAGCTGACCTGAGAAAACCAGGAAGGGTGATTAAAGGAACTGTACTGTATGGTGGAAGAAGATGGAGACAAAGACAAATTAAGCTACACAATTTGTATACCTGAGATAGTAAAAGATACTCCTCAAAGCTGAGGAGTGGTCCATCAGAAGCTTGTTACTAGCCCAGGAAAATATAGGTGCTCTCTAGAGAGTGAAAATATAGGTGCTCTCTAGAGAGTGAAAACAATTGGAAAGGATTTAGTTAAGTGGAAGAAAAAGTTTAGTGAGAAGCATTGTAAGGAAAAAGTAAACATAAAGAGAAGGAAGCAGATAAAATCAGATCTCAAAGTACTGGAAACAATTTGAGAATATTAAATACCAAAGTAAAACCAAAGTTTTACCAAAGTAAAACACAGATTGTGGAAACAGGGTGCATGGGTGACAATGAAAAGCAAATGGAGGGCAATAAAAGGATGCTTGCCTCATTTGGATAATGATATTACTCTTTAAAAAAAAATAGAAAAACCAAATTTCTTTAGGCTTATATGAACTATAAAAACCATGTGATTTTCTCCCTGATTACTCCTTTTTGTGTTCGTGTACTCATTGCTCAGGGTCCTGAGCACCTTGTTAACCAGGAGACATAACCACTGAAGGCTGTCAGACCTGCTGAGCACAAGCCTCTACTGGGTGCATATGCTGCATTCACACCATCCTGGAGGCTGGGACTCCTTGAGATTCCACCAAAAAAACAGGAGGAAAACAACAGCAATAACAGCCAAGCAAGGGGAATGCTAGAAAGGACTGTCTGCAAGGACACCGAGGCTGTCTCAGTTCTGCTTTGGTCTGCACATCACAACACACCCACGGCAAGGACCAGACTCTTCTTCCCTTTCTTTTCCCTGTGTGCCTGGCATGTACACCTCTAGGCTTAACTTTGGTCCTGCCTTCTCCAATCTTTAGAACAGCATGCTCTGAAGCACAACTTGTTATTAGTCAGATGGGAAAGAGATGGGACCAGATTCCCTAATTATTTTTAATGGCTTTTCCTGGTACACCACAGAGCCCAGCCCCCCTCAGTAAGGGGTGGGCTGTCATGCAGCTCATGTTGTATACCATGGGACTGATAAACCACCCCTATTTTAGATTATTTATTGTTTGTTTAATGTAAAGCCATCTTTTAAGATAATGTTGAAGCTAATTGATTATCAAACCCTGTGTTTTTTCAATTTTTCAATTTTTCAATAGAAAGTGTTTTCTGGTGTTTTACAGGGCAAAAAATGCATCTCAGACTTGGAGCACTGGCACTTTTTGAGATGTATTCTGATAGGAAAACTCAATAAGTCACTGCTAATTTTGCACCCCCAAAATCTGGTGTCTGTAAGTGCAAAACAGGCTTCTGTTTCTTTCCAGTTGGGACTGCCTCCACACACAGGCCACAACCAGTTACCTTCAAATGAAAGCTCATTTCCCTATCACTTTGCTTCATATAATGGAATATTGACCCCAATTAGCCTTGGTTTCTAATTGTACCTGACACAGCAAAGGCCCCTGGTGAGGGACAGTCCCAGAACCATGCACTTTAAAATGCAATGTGGGCAAAAATCATACAAAGTCCTTGCATAGGAAGAGGAAAGTAGATAACTCATTTTCTTCCCATCCAAAGAATACTTAAATAACTTCATTTGTTGGGGACTAACTCACAGGACCACGGGTGGGTTGTTTTTTTTTTTTTTTTACTTTGTTCCTCTGTAAATACAGACTGAGTCATTAACAGAAGGAAGAGAGTGATCCCCACAGTCTGCCTCTTTAACACTGGAGTCTGTATCTATCTCTCTGCTGCTCCTGGAGGCAGCTCTTACCAGCCACCTCCAGGATGATGTGGCTCAGAGACAACCAGCCTCGTTGCTGAGCACTGTGATTATTTTTTCAGCAACCAGGCAGCTTGTTTAAACCACCACAGAGCGGGGGCAGAGCCTGCAAGAAGCTGAGGTAATCATTTTTACATTAACTATCTGGCAAAGATGTGGGCTGCAGACAGGGAGAAGGGATACAGAGGGAGGGAGGAGCTGCAGAAAATGACAGTGAAAAATGAAGAAACAGTCTTTTAAAAGAAATCCAGTGTTCCTTAGAAAGGTATGACACTGCAGGAAGACTGAAGGCAGAGAACAACGTCAGAAAGGCTGCACATCTGCATTCTGCACATTTAGTTCTAATGTACTCTTTTGCCTTTATATTTTTTGTTGTTGTTTTTCAGGCCAGCTGCAAAAGTTTTGCAAAAGTCTCGCAAAAGTCTCCCACTTCCAAAGCAAACCAAAAAGTCAGGGTACAGTGGTGGTGCGTCTTATCTATGGATATTTTTTTTCTATTTTTGTTTCTCTGAGATCAGCTGCTGAGGAAATAAAACCCCATGCAATTTCCAGCAATGAAAACTAAATCAGTTATTTTGCTTAAAAAAAAAAGCAACCTCATTTTCATATTTCCATATTTAATTTTTGCACTTGCATGTACATTTCTGTTATCTTCCAGCCACATGTTGCTATTTGTCTCTGTAGTGAAGGATTTTTTTTCCTTTTTTTTTTTTTTTTTTTTTTAGACCGTGGGCTATGTGAAGCCTGACTTGAATGTAAAAGATCCACAGGGAAAAAATCTTCCAGCCCTCACTGAATTAAAGGGAGCTGGCGTGTCACAGGTTTTGTGGGAGCACTCCACACTCAGCACCACCTTGGGTGGCACATGGAGCAGGCAAGGAGCACCATGCACCCACAGACCAGTGCCTCGTGGCCATTGCAAAGCCCCACAACAGACCTACAGGCGTGGGTAATGGGAGGTGGAAAAAAATTAGCAGCCGCTTGCTCTTCCAAAAAAATCAGCCAGGTTTGGCCAACAAAACACTGTTTAACACTCAGCTGGTAACTGCAGCTTCCACAGAGTACAACTACCCAAACTCGGGCAGAAGGAGAGCTCTGAGATTTATGAGACCATTCCAGGCAATTTCACTGCATTTAGGCTGTTGTTTATGTTAGTCACCCCTCAGCTATCTGCTTTTCAATGAGATTCAGGCTTGTAAGATATGTGGGTGCTTTTGAAAATGTTACATGCAGGCAAAAGCAGGCAGCCAAGGCTCCTGCACTCCGCCAGAGTTAGTGAGGCAGCTCAGCCCTGTGATACGTCTTAACCCAGCAGCAGCAGTGCTTGGACAGATATAATTTCTGCTGTGCTTGTTGGCAGACAAGATTTCAGACAGACTCTGGTTATGATTTAGTTTTGGTCTACATGTTCAAGGCTCAGTCAAAATTCTTGTACAGCCAACACAGAAATTCTTCTTCAATAGGAGAGAGTAAATGTTTTCAGTTTGAACAGCATTTCAGTTGTTGTTTTGCCAGTGGACCACAGCCACTCATGAACTGCTCCAATTTGGTCCCAGACTGCAGACAGCTCTGGTTTGTCCACATAAAGTGTATTAGATGAACTAGCACTGTAAGCTGGCAGGAGGAACATAGCTCCAACTCCTGTGTCCCACTGTTGCTTCTGGTGCCATCATGGGACAGCCAAACCCACCAGTGTTCCTGCTCTCTGACAGGCAAGCTCTGCATCTGCAGCAGGAAAAAATGTTTAACACAAGGGTTTTTCCAGCCCTGATGACAAAGTTGGCGCTCAAAAAAACACAACAGTGCATATTGTGCTGGTATCGACCTCCCTCCCTTCTCATTCTTAGCTTTCTATATCTCCATATTTACAAGTGCCTCCATGGCACCCAGGTGCCAACTGCAGTTCCCAGTGTTTGGGAAGTGACTATTGATAATGTATGGAGACTGTGATACCTTGTATGGGAATTGACAGGTTTTGAACTTAAAGAGGCTACGAGTAAAATCAGTGTGTAAGTAAGGCTCTGGAAAGCATTTGAAAATGAAGGACAACGTAACGGGCTTTCATGCAGTTTTCTTCAACTTCCAAATGTACCTGCAACTAATATTGAATTATCGCTATAAGTATGAAACATTATAAAGACACTAGATTACTATTTCTAATGTAAGGGGGGGGAAAAAAAGCGTGGTTTTCTTTTTTCTTCTGGGCGAAAAGTGTTTGTGTGTCATTTGGCAGTTTAAAGGTTTAACTAGCCTATTCCTATGAAAATCTTGAAATTCAGCCAAAGACATCCTGGTATTACACACTTTTCTCCTGAATCTCTTCATGTTCCATGGCAAATGTAGCATTTTCCTTCTGGAGCAGTTAACATAAAAGGTCTTAGTTAAGAGACGCTTTCCTCTTGGAAAAGATAATCTGCCTTCAAAGTTATAAATTAAACAACTGAGTGGTCTAATTGATTGAACATTTACAAATTATAATTGAATTTGTGCCAAACTATGTGAAAAAGATTTATGTTCCGCTTCCCATACTGTTTATCCCTCATTTTTTTTGTGTGTGTGTGCATGTGTGAACTGAATCTTTGGGAACTCCTTTCACTTGATGCATCATTGAGGTGGTTAAACACATTGCATTATGGCAGTCTGTCACATCAGTGTTTCAAACTGAAATACTGGACTTGACACATCCCTGGAAAAGGAAGTTAGACCATCCAAAATCCAGAGTTATATTTCTTTTGAAACATGAGATTCTGAAGACAGAATTTTCACTTACTTAACTCAAACTGCAGGGGAAAAGAAAAAGGCTTAAGTAATTATAATGCAGCTTTTTTTAAGCATTAATAAGAATTTTCATGAAAATAATAGTGTCTTGATTGTCCTGCTTGTGAGTGGAGACAGCCAATTCTCAGTAAATACACATATTTATTTTGGTGACCTTCTGTGAAGTAATTATGAAAAAAATAAAGGGGACAGAATCTGAGTCTCCAGCAAACAAAATGCAACACATTGCCATATTTCTATGCAATAATTTCTTGAATATGAGGAGTCCAAAAGCCTGTGAACTCTTACCTGAGCCCTTGATGATGGTGAAAATGTAGCCAATAAACATTCTTGAGAGCGTGTTTCTTTCAACAGCATGTGATCTAAGATGAAGAGCTGTAGTAGTTTCAGGGCTGTATCTCTTATTTCCAAAGGAAGAATTGCAAGTCCATTGAAATGCAAAACTTCAGCAGTTGTACAGAATATGCTCCAAAACAATGGTATCATCAACAAAGGTAGTATTTTTTAAAATCTTGTTTTCCTATGTATAAACCCCAAAATAATTTAAAAATATTTTACCACATTATTCAGCTTAACCCATTCCCACACTGTAACCTCCCACATTGCCCAGACAATATTGTAATGCAAAAGTGTAGAAATAGGACCAGGAAATTCTTGTATTCTAACTTTAATCAGTATACAATAATGTGCATGAGTAATTAGTATAGAAACAAGAGTGAAGATGGATTACCAGATTTGAAGGAAAGCTACTGCCTTCTGGACAATATTTCAATCTTAAGATTATATGTAAATCTCAGTTATTTAGTCTTTTTCTGTTACAATGGAGAGTATACAATATATTAAGTCTAACAATAAAAAGACAAAGTACATAACCCTTAATATCAGAGACTGATGGAAAATGTGCCACATTACCACAAACATGCATTGCATGTATTGTTTCTATTATTTTGAATTTTTAAAACTTTTTTTTGAAATTGAATTTACGACTTTTAAGCACTTTGGGGTTAAGAATAACATTTTTTCAAATCCCCAAAATATTCTATTGTTTGGCATTCAGTGTATTACAAAGAATGTATGTTACTTGAATACCCCATGGCATCTAGGATCCAAATTACATGATATTCTCCCCTTCCTTCCAACTCAGAATCATCTGTAAATGACTCTCCTTTTCCATCAACAGTTTTCTTGTGATCAAGTCCTGCCTCTTGCAACGCCCACCTCAGAGCTCCTGAGTTTACAATATGTGCTCAAGGCCTCACGGGATTCTCTAACATTTACACAGCTGTGGCAAACACTTCAAAATTAACCACCTGACCTTCCCCAAAATGCTCAAAGAGCTCAAATTCCTTGTTGCACACAAAAGAATCAAACACATTTGGAGGGCCTAGGGCCATGATTTTTTTAGCTATTAGGCATAAAAACCCCTCCATCCACTTTTTCAGAGGACTCTGTTTTGCCAGTGCCTTTTTTATCTGCTCTCCACATTCTACCCTATCTTCTGCCTCCACAAAGAAGCCCTCTCTACCATGGGGGCAATAAATTACCATTGAAGAAAGAATGGTCACTTTTATCCAGAAGCAGAAGAGGTGCTAAATCAATACCAAATTCACAGCTAAGACCTAGTCTTAGACTTTGCAGAGTGCAGACTACAGTCTTTACTGAGCTCCCATGAAGGGGCTCATACCTCTTGTATCTTTCTAACTTCAGTCTGATTTCAAACCCACTGCAGGATAAGGCCTAAAATTTTACAATATTTTTTTTCTATTTTGATTTAGAATTAATTATTACCTTGAATACCTTCTTTTACTTTCTATCTCATCTCAGGATTCATTTTGCACTAATGAAACTCCTGTGAAAAATGCAGTTTTACCACAGAAATTTACTCCCAAGACAGTTATTGAACTGAAGAACAGGTCAAACACTCCTGGCACTCACCGAGGAGCAGCTCTAGGGCTGCTCTGGGTACACTCCTCTCCCAAGAAGAGGAGAGGCTGGTGGGCACTCAGGTTAGATCCTCGTCACCTTAGACATGTTCCATGTACGTTAAAATACAGCAAATTGATCTGGTGGGGCTTTGTCCCTTAGCAGGGATGCAGTCACTGTCCAGCTTGCATTGTGTCAGTAAAACAGCACTGGTTTATTTGCCAAATTGCCTGATAAGGCCACAGCAGGCTCTGGGTTTACCCATTACCACAGGGTTTAATGACCTTAAGCACAACACTGAATTACACCTCCAATTGCTATTTCCATCTGATTAACACTGAAAAATGCAGAAGGCTGGGTACATACATACAACACTGGTAAATGGACTAACACATTGAGCCATAACATGCAGCATTTAATCCTCATTCAACACTTAACTCCTGATTATTTACTGAGCCTTTCAGAAAGAGATGTGATACTGCAAAATGCAGAACTGAAAAGATGGTCTGCTTAAAAAAATTAATAAATGTTTGAAGCACTTGGCAATAAACTTTTAGGAAATCTGTCACTGAAGGAACCTCGTGTAGCCACTGCTCCCACTGCCCATACCAAGGTTCACCAAAGTCAGGATTCTGCAAATAACTGCTTAGGAATAGAAGAAACAAGTTCAAAGCTTTGCTCTTCGCCGTAATCTAAAGCAAAATAAATGTAAAATTCACAGAGATAATTTTGTAAAATAATTGTTCTTTTTACTATTGTGGCATAACTGCCTGCAATTCATCCAAGTTCTCATCAGCCAGTCTAGAAGTTTATCTAAACTGGGCATCACAGTCATTAAGAAACTTGGTGGAAGGTAGGTTATTGATGTAGAACAATACCACCATTTTTAAATTACTAAAATAGAGCTTTGGGTTATAATAAGAACCAGAGCTAAAAGTTGAATGCCAGCTTTTTTGTTTTGTTTTGTTTTAGGCTTTCATGTTGACCTCTGCTCTACACAAACTTAAATCTGTTTTACATCAGAAGCTGCAGGGACGGAAGAGTACATGGGAAAAGAACATGTCTGGGAGTTTAGAGAGGACCAGCTAAATTTTTTGAGCTCCACTGGGATTGGTGACATAACTAAAAAGCAACAAACAGCAGGTGAGAGGAAGGATTTAAATACAAATAAGGACACTTTGAAGCCATAAGTTTTTATTGATCACATTCACATTTACAAATCAAAGTCTCTGCTCTTAGAAAAATATTTAACTAAGAAAGAATCCAAAAGTCATAAAATACCAAGCAGGGAAAGAAAAAATATTAGAGAAAAGTAAAGGCATGGAATCATGTTGATAAATATTCCCCAGACTAAAAAATCAACTAAATACCCTATTTTCTTTAATTAAAAATCACTGAATTATTTAAGGATATCTGCTTGGATTAATTATTGAAGACACATCAAGATCTGCCTAGTGGTGTGATTACTGGTTTATATGGTTATTAAGATCTGCCCATTTGGACCTGAATTCAACCTCCAATTAAAAAAGTTATTAGAAATTCAATCCCACAAACAACTTAGCACATCCACACTCCATGCTTTAAAATGGCTAAATATTTTAATTCACATAATTAATCCATTAATAAAAAAAACAGAGCTCTTTTTTTTTCTCACTAGTCAATGTATACAAAGAAACAATGCCCGTTTTATGGCCATAGTTCAGCAGACAGCGTCTGCCATCCTACTAAAGGTGCTGCTCACACTCTATCCATGAGATCAGAGTTCAAATAGCAGCACATTCAATCTGCAAAAAAGTGGTGGTTACAATAGCATGGTAATAACAGTTGCAGATAACAATCTGAAAAGCTGAGACCACTGAAACACAATGGTTTGCAGTTAGAAAATATTTGTGTGTTTTACCAGAATGTAGCCCAGTATGCTGCCAACTAGGAGAAATAAAAATCTGGTGGGAAGACACAAAATTAGATCAGAGCTCCCTTAAATGAAAAGAAATCTAGTCTTGCTGAACTGAAATGTGATCATCCAGATAACATTTCTATCAGCTCATTCATTTAAAACTCAATTTAATGCTGTATTAGAAACCTAATTTTAACAAATGCTATTGCATAGGTGCAACTTGGCTGCCAGAGCAGGCCCCTGAGTAGGTTTCCACAGAGACCCCATAACCACACTTTGTGAACAGTGACACAGCATCCCTCCACCAAGTGAAGGCAGCTAGCTGAGGCACTGAATGTTATAAAATAGGTCTTACCAGCTTCTGCAGGATGTGTTCAGCCCTGTTTGGCCTTTACAGTGACCCCGGGGATGCCTGGGAATTGATACAAGCAAGGAACAAACATTTAGTGATACTTAGTCAGAAAACTTTGCCAGCCTCCAAAAATTTGCAGCTTAGAGGCTTCCCACTAGCAGACCTTGCTGGATTTTTCTTCCACGAGCTTCTCCAGTTACCTCCTGACCTGTCCCAAAAAGAGTCAATAATCACAGCTTACAGGCCCGCACTGGGCAGAACCGTCGTGGTCCCTTTTGGGGCTGTGCATGTTGTCTTCATTTAATCCCCACACTTCTGATATCAGAAGAAATAGTGGGCACTTGTTCATCTCCATGCCAGTCATGATCATCAGACCCTTTTTCTTATCTTCTCTGCATTACCTTTTTGGCAGGCTGAAGAATATGATATATGTGGATGTTCCTTCTGCAAGGGATGTGAAGTCAGAACTCCAGGGGTATGTGGCTGCTCCTCTGCTCCGTGGAGAGTGTTCACATACCTTCACCTTGTATTTAATGATTTGCCTTGTATGGGCTGAATTTTTTCCCAAATATTTTTGTTTTCCCCTAGAGGAAAGAGTCTTGATGACAATTCTAATCTAAGACTTAATTTAGATACCAGGCTGGTGTTTTGAAGGAGACCATTAGATCAAGCTGCACTAAATTTATCAGGTGAAGATCTAAGTGTTTCTGCTTAGTGAGATGCAGAAATTTGTGCCATTAATGTTTGCTATTTGACAGTGGTTTCTTTTCATTACATGAAATGAGAAAATGGACCCAGTTCATTATGAAGATAGTGAAAGTTTTAATAAGGCAAATACAGGCTGAATCCTACAAGTGCATGTGGGGAAAGTAATGTAAAAAAATGCAGCATCAAAGAAAGATGAGCAGGGAGTGGAGAGCAGAGAAACATGTAATGAGCCGAGTCAGACTGAAGTCTAAGATAATTGCTTAAAGATTGCAGCACTTGGGAAATGCTATCCTACAGCAGGAGTAGAAATGGGTTGAAAGGAATGGGACCCAGTCAATCTGTAACCACATTGTAAGGGCCAAGATAATTTCCTCCATTTTCCAGGTGTAGAAGCTGAGGCTCTGAATAGAGCTAGCAGTGAGGGTCTCACCTGGAACAGATGAGCTCGATCTGGGATCAGACCTGACCTAACTTGTTCCTTGCCCAAAAACCTCTTCTAAATATTTTGTTTTAATATTTTGTTTTAACTCTGGGGCTAGAGAGAACTTAATAATCTGCCAGTGGGAAATAATTAACTTTCCTAATTGCAAAGAGTGGGGCTTGTGGCCCAGTATAAGTTTTTGCTGTTTGTACAGTGTTAAATAAGCCAGTTGATCAATGGGGCTCTGATGATTTACTAACATCATGCTGCCAATGAGAACACATGCTGAAACTTAGGATGGCTCAAACTCAATTTTCAAATACTGAAGGAAATCTCAAATCTTTCAAGGACTTATAGAACTTGTTGTATATTTGTCATATATTAACACAGAAACCAAATATATCTGAATAATAAGGAATGCATCTTTCACCAGTTCAAAGTACTTCCAACAACAGTAATAGCAAATTGTGTTTTCTTGCAATTCCACAAAAACGGCTTGATATCTCAGTGTATTAAGCAATTCCTATGTTGTGTACTAAGTACTTCTGTTTTTTCAAAAATAGGGAAAAAACAACCTAAACCTATTTTCATTTGGATAGGAGTACTTTATTTTTTAATTTCAATTAAAACAATCCAACTGACCTGAAATTCTCACTGAAAAAATTTGAGCATTATTAAAACAGCTGAAACAAAACACTAAATATTTTTGTTTTTGTGTTTTTGTTTTGTCACTAAGCATGCACAGCACCAAACTGCCCTAGTTAAGATCATTATTTCTAACATTTGATTCATTATTTATGCCTCATTTAGGGTGACAGTGCACCTACCTAGTAGAGATTTATTTAGCAACTGTCTGCTGCTATCCCAAGAGAGGCTGCTGTTCTCCTTCACCTTTCTAAATACACACATAAGCAGCATTTCAGTGGAAACTGATCCATAAAAAATTACCAGGCACTAAAAATCATATGGGAAACCAATAAGAGCTTATATTAAGAGGATTTGATTATATGCACTGCCATCAGCTTGGGTGTATTTTTACAGTTCAGATTAGCAACTTTAAAATATAAGTATATATCACAGAAAATTGTAGGAGGATCCTGGAGATGTAGTAACAGTTAAAATATCACTATTCTTCGGACTTGCTTGGGCTTTCATCCGAGACGTGTACTGTTTGATAAAGATGGTTAAGTATTATCTTCCCCATTTCACACTTTGAGAACATGATGCACAGCTAGACTGAACAATTTCTGAAACCATCAGAAAGATCTTTCTACACTGGGGGAAAAAAAGCTCAGCTGAGCTTTAAGGCTACATCCACACTGGCAAACAGTGCAGACCAGAGGAAGATTTTTTAGAGCAAAACAGTTGACAATGAGGACCAGAAAGCTACATTACAAGAAATTTTAATTTTAATTAATTAATTTCTTTTTACTTTGGATAATCTTTTGTTTAACCCCACAGACCAAGTACCTATTTCTCTCTGTAGTACATCAGATGTAGTTGGTTTACTTTTATCCAAAATAAATTCCAGTTCATGCACTTGAGATAGTTCCTCAACACAAGCAAAAGCATAAACAATGGAAATGATCACAAGACATACTTTAGAAGTTCCCATCTGATCCAAGCTAAAATTCAAAGGTAGACTCAGCTTTTTCAATGCCCGCTGGATAGAGCCTGATTCAGAGCAGTGTGGAGCCAGTAGTGAGGTGAGGATAAGGGGCATTTGCAGAAGGTCCAGTGGAACCAGGTTTTGGGGCACCAGGAGGCAATGTTTTGTTACCCCTGAGCTATTTCTGCACAGATATGCTCTGCAGCTCTTGGGTTTGTATTCTTGCTGAAAACACACAGAACTTGCTTCATACCACACATCGTATTGTGCGTGAAAGCCATCCACATGACAGGCAGTCTTCCAGAGATAACAGTAATCTTCAGGTGATGCCAACAATTTTTACTGACTGACGGTGTGTGGTGCTCTGCTGAGCCCAGCCACTCAACACAGTCTGCTGAGCAACAAGAAAAAGTCTCCAGCTTTGCTATGCTCTGTCAGCTTTCCTTACTGCTTCCAGAAATTAGTTCTGGGGACTTTGCTGGTACATTTACATGAAAAGACAATGTACTCTTCAGCTCCCTGATACACGTATTAGATTATATTCACATATTGTGTTCCATGAGAGTCCATGCACATCTCAAGCATCCGGGAGTTTTCCATGCTTCCAGAATACAGAATTCTGTGAAGACAGCAATGTGTAGACTTCCCAAGTCTGCTTCAGTGGATTTTTGAGCCTGTGTAATGAAAACGAGCACTGAGATATTGCTTGTCATCAGAGACTTGCTGTATCTGTGATGCAAATAATAATAATTGTCGGATAATTGTTCCTTTGTTAGTTGTGCTTTGAATAGATAGACAAGGAGAAAAGATATTTAATGGTAAAGAAAGAGAGGTTGAAACATATCAGAAAAATTCAAGGAAAATTTCTGGAAGAATATAGCTTTTATATAAAAGATTTGAGGGAGCAGATTAGTTTGTTTATACTCATTTAGCTTGAGGAATTGTCCATCATGTGAACACAGCACGCCCTTGTTGAGGATTTTGGACCCAGCTGATTTTCAAGTGTAATGCAGACTGTGAGAACTCTGGCCCTGAGCACCGTCCCAATATCCTAGAATTCCCAAAGTCTGGAAAAATTCTGAGTAGTCTACAGAAATTTGAATGTGGACTCAAGGCTTTTTATATGGAGATCCATTCCAAAGCAGGTTAAGCTACATAATTACTATGTAGACATAGCTGTTAAATCTGTTTAAAGAAAAAAAATCAAAGAATAGAGAAGTATCATTTAAAAGTTGAAGAGGATTTAATACCAAATCTTTAGTCCCTTATGCAACCAATTGCTACCTTGTACTTCATAAAATATAGTAGTGCAGTTGAACTGCAGGCACCATAACTTGTACTTTGAATCTACCTAAATGTAAAAAGTAATAAATTACAGTAAGTGATCCTAGCTTTTTAACTGGCATTCCAAGTCCATTTGCCTTTCTAATGCATTTTGAAAAAGATAAATGCCTAACACTTAAGCTGCACATAAGCTTCTTGCTCCTTTATATGATTTCCTATAAATAAAAAATATAAATGCTTGCAGTCATGCAATTTGATCTTTGAGCACATGGTACTATAAATCTAGTCATGATACATTTCCCCTTAAAATAAATATGATCTTTTCTTTTAAGATGCAGGACAAAAAGGTTCTTTCTTAAGGACATAAACACCCAATAATCCAAATAGCCACTTAGCTCAGAAAGTAGAGACATTGCTCCTGGGCACGGGTACTCACTGGATACATGGTCTCCATGCCAGGCAAAAAGCAAGGTCTTAGTCAGAATTTTTTTGGGACAGAACTGTGCTATTGTCAACCCTTCCCTCTCATATGAGAAAGATTTTTTATGAACAGGATTAAATAGATGTTATACAAAGGAATGTCTGTATTCTGTGTCAGGTACTTACTCTACTTTGAACTTGTGTTCTCTGCTTCACAATTGAAACTATTCTTTCCCTTTAACTGAAGTTGCCAAAATACAGTCTTCATCAACGTTGATTCAACACATCATCCTCTAAAACAAGGTGATAAAGCTGGTATTTATATCTGTCAGGGGACTGATTACAGATGATGGCAACAACCATCTCAAAAGGTATAATTCTCTGCCACAGTGTACATCAGTATTTTTCTTAATTATTTTTGACATTTTAGCTATTACTCCAAGGACTTTCTCAGAGGGCGGAAATAAAGGGGAAAAATGGGTTTTGTGCCACAGATGAAGAAATACATCTTCTGTAAGTAATTCCCAGAAGAAATCTTGGAAATCTTATGGGGTCAGGAAAGAGGCAAGAAAGTAGCATTTGTCACCCTTGCTGAATTGGTCATCTAAACTTACAGTAACACTAAAGCTGAGTGACTTCTCTACCACCCCTTAGGGAGGAAGAAAAGTGAGGCTAAAATATAGAGTGGGGGGAAGCACACTGTGAAAGTATAATCTAAAATACTGCCTAAAGATTCTGATCTTTCAGCCGCTTAACTCCTACTTCCCTATAGCAGACCTGGACATCACTTCTGTTTTTAGAGATCACACATAGCAAAAATGAAGAACTGTACAGCTGAGGTTATGGCAAGAACAAAAGTTCACCAGGTTTAGGACAAGCAAATAATGTCTGAGAGTGGCTCAGAGAAAAACATCCAGCTGAAGCGTAGTACAGATGCAAGAGAATAGACAATCACCATCTACAGGGAATATTAAGGTAGGATGAGCGACAGGCAGCCCACAAAACCAAAAGAAACCTTGAAAAAACCATGTGAAAACGCTTGTTACAAGTCTCTGCTTTTGACCTGAGTTTGATGCAGGATGGACAACAGTGTTACAAAAAGTAACTTCTCATATATCTCTAGAAAAAATTCAAGCACGGTTGGCTGCTCAGTTTAATGACACCATTTTTAAACTCTAAATAGGTAAAACAGGCTATAATAGGCACGAAATTTCTGTTTTTATCTTAAAAACATATAAACACTGCAGCCATTCCACAGTAATAAACAACTCATCACTTCCAGCCTTGGAGCTAGTTTCTGTACAGTCTTCTCTCATCCTCTGAATCTTCCAACATCCCATGTTGATGACCCACCAGCATGGTTAGCAAAGCGTGGTTAGCAAAACACAAGTTTTACATAGCTACTGGGCCTGTTTTGTCTTGCATTACACAATACAAATAAAACTAAGAGCACTTGATGGAAGCTCCTACATGTGGAAATGGATTGTTAGGCATAACAGGGTTTGTAACGTGGGCCACTTAAGGCACGCCAGGACCATGTGAATTATTCTGCATTTAACAGAATGAAACATCTATCTTTCAGATGTTTGCTAGTTATGTTAAGGTGGTTTGTCCTTAATTTACGCTCCATCGGAAATGAAAATGCCTCTTTTCCTCTACATCTAGTGTTGACTGCATGGTGGCCTGCCTTTAAGAAGGCATTTACTGCCTACCTCTCAGAGATAGTAGAGGAAGGGTGAGTGATTTTCATGCTCTGGCACTCTTTGTAGGCTGTTTAATTTGTCAGGACTACTAGGCCATGGTTTTGTGCTTTGACAGGTTTTTGTTATTCCTGCTAATCCCATTTCTGTTGTGTAATGTGCGTGGCAGCATCTGGTGACAACAGAATAGAACACCTAATTGTGAATGAATACAGAGAGCCCTGTTCTGCCACATTGCCTGTTGCACTGTTTTTGCATTTTTATGGCTGAGGGTGGGCTTCCAGGAGCTGCAAAGCAGACAGCCCATCGTTGTAATCAAATTTGCCATTTGCATGTGTGTGCTCTCAGCAGCCTTCCTGTTTCTACAGCCCTCAGGATTCCCTGAGTTTGGTTTTCTGGCTCCCTTTTCTGAATGGAGAGGATGATCTTAAGTATTTATTAAACAAGTTCTCTTTAACTATTAAGTCACTAGAAACTGGTGGTTTTAAAGTGCATTTGGGTGTCACAAAAAGGAGCAGTATGTGAGGAGAGCCAGTGCAGTACCTGCACAGCTGTCACTGCCTTCACCCCTTGTATGGCTTAATTCTCTTGCTGGACACAAGGACCCAGCCTGTCCTGGTGCCGGGGGTTAATATTCTTCAGGTGCAGGACCCTGGATTTGCCTTTGTTGAGTTTCAGATGCTTCCTCTCTGCCCATCTCTTCAGCCTCTCAAGCTCCCTCTGAAGGGCTACACAGCCCTCTGCGGTATTGGCCACTCCTCCAAGCTTTGTGTCACCAGCAAACTTGCTGAGGAGGCATCTGGCCCTTCATGCAAGTAATTGATGGATAAGTTAAACAGTACTGGGTGTGGTATTGAACCTTGGGGGACACCACTATTGACAGGCATCCAACTGGGCCCTGTGGCAGTGATTAAAATCCTCTGGGATCTGCCACTCAGCCAGGTCTCAATCTGCCTCACTGTCCACTCATCCAGTCCACACTTCCACAGGGTTTGCCTACAATGACATTGTGAGAATGCCCTGTCAAGGTAGACAACATCCTCCACCCTCTCCTCACTCCCCCTGGAAATTGTTCTATCATAGAAGACAATCAAATTGGACAAGCAGGATTTACCTTCAGTGAATCCATGCTGACTACTCCCAACCACCTTCTTGTCATCCATGTGAATAGAGATGGCCTCCAGAATGAGACATTCCATAAACTTTCCAGGGATTGATGTGGAGATGACTGGGCAGTAGTTCCCTGGGTCCTCCTTCTTGCCCTTTTTGAGCTCCAGGGTGACATTGACTTTCTTCCAGTCCTCAGGCACCTCTCCTGATGGCCAAAACCTTTCCAAGATGATTGTGAGTGGCCTCGCTACACCTGGGCACAGCCAGTCGGGGCCCAGGGGCTTTTGGATCTCAGGTCTGCCTAGATGTTCTCTAACCCAATCCTCCTAGACCTAAGAACTTCACATATTTGCAGCTTAGATTCTTCTCAGCCACAAGCATTAGTATTGCAAAACAAGACTGACAAAATTCACTGCCCACACCAATCTTGCAAGAACTTTCAAAAGATTAATTAAAACAAAGCTCTAAAAACCAAGAGATCTGAAGTATATGAATCACAACATCAAAAAGAAAAACTTTAAGGAGAGTGCTCAGAATTTTAAATTAAAGTGCAATCTTAAATTTTCTCCTGTTACCACTTAGTACAATTTTCCTCCCAGTAAGCAAAACAGTTCTTCTGTTTTTACCACAACAACATGGAATCAAAACATAAAATTTGTTGGAGGCAGAAATGAAGAAAATATCTAAAGCTGGTATAAAAATGTAACAGATCACTCATAAATTTTTTCTAACTCCTCTGTATTATAGGATGTTGAATTTACTAAGTTTTAAAAAGGTGGTCAAGCAATACAGTAAATATGAAAGCTGTTTCAGGACTGAAGCACGAGGCAGCATACAATCCCCACATGAAAATAAGATCTTGTCTTATGCTTTCTCTTATCAGCTACAGTTCAATTCTAAACCAAGTTCTAAGAAACGCAAGATAGTGTGAAAGCAAAAATATTTATGTATGCTATGCATACAGAATAGACAACCAAGGGAGAAATGTTCCTCGTTATCAAAGGCTTGTATTAGATGTATCCTTCTTCTGAGCATCTGCGGACAAGTTCCCCAGAAAAGATGCCTTTCATCAACTATGGGAGCTGTTATTCGTTATCATCATCTGTTTATAATCAATGAGAACAGTTGGATGCTCAGCAGTCTTGAAAATTGAACCAATTATTTAGGTCAGTAGTTTTTAACCTTTTTCTATTTGTGGACTCAAGCATTTTCCAGTGGATGTGAGGCACTGATAGAAATTTTGCTCATGTAGATAGCTGTCACTTTCTTTGGCACTTACAACAAACTATCTAGAATTTATCCCTTCCCTTTCATCTCCTTATGAATATATCCTCAGACTCTGAGCTGAAAAAAACCCCAAACCACATTAACTAAGTATATACATTTTTGGCTAATTAAAAAAAAAGTGACCTGAATCCATGTGTTTTTAAGCACCTTGACAAACAACGCAGACAAAAGTTTCTCAGTTAGAATCTGTTATTTTGATTACAACCCAGGGAAGGTGCAGTTCTGCAGGCATTATTCTCCACTGGCACAAGCAGTTGCTGCTCAGCTTCAGCCCTATGAAATGCTCTCTTTCCCTGGCTGCCAGGCACTGGCCTCCATCACGTGCCAGCACATGTTTCTTTTCTGATCCATGAGCTGTGCTGTGAGACCAAGAGTGATCAGGCAGGGACTTAGAACTGCTACCAGAAGTACTTGAGTGACACAGTAACCCTTTATGTTTGTGCTACAACCCTCAAAAAACTTATGAACATAGTTTTGAACAGAGAGTGAGGGAGAAGAGCAGACACAAGCAAGAGATGGCATGAGCACCCTAATTCCACCATAGCAACACAAATTAAAATTTCCCAGATTTGACTTTACATTCCCAAGCATGCATTATAGCCAAGCAGAAAGGCCTAGGGCTGCCTTGGGAAGGAGCTCTGACTGAGGTCTAGCCACAGGTAGCTTCTGGAGTCCCACCTGAAGGTGCTTCCACCATGTCTGGTGAGCAGTCACAGCAGAAACTGCTTCTGGCACTCACACCACTTGTGAATACTGTTCTGCCCACACATAGCACTGAGAGTCACTACAGCAAATCCAACCAAATCCAATAATCACACACTGAGCAGAGATTTGTCTGTAAAATATTTCTGATGTAATTTTGCTGTTTATTCTAATTATTATAGTTACTGGGATACACAGCAATAACATATATTTGATCTGATCTCTGTTAGATTACTGTTCTGCAGATAAATGTGTGCAGCCAGTGAGGAGAACATAGAAAGAGCCCCATTAAACAGAACAGGCTCTTAAGGCTCAAAAGCAGCTCAATCTCTACCCTCATTTTAGGCAATGAAACAGTGTGCCCAGGTCAGCCCTGTGGAGACTTTGGAATGCCTGATGCAAACACTTTGGGAAATGCTCTGAACCAACCACTGACAAAATAGTTAAAAAAAGTAACTGCTGAAAAGTTGCTTAAAATAAAGAAAGGTTTGGGAGGAGGCGAGACCCTCACTGGTTTTAATGAAAAAAACCTTTAGTCCTGACTACTGTATTTAAATTAAATCTATTTGCTTTTTGCACAGTTCAAATAGATGCTTTTTAATTATTGCTAATTGTTTAAGATATTGTTGTATCCCCCTGAAGATTTAAACTGAATAAATTTAATTCCTTTAAAATATCCTTCAGCTACAGGCAATAAAATAAGAAGCCCCATAGGTATGGCAGTAAAATAACCATAAAGGCATAAGCATTTAAATGAGAAGAGCATGGAATACTTCCCACTAGACCAAAAAAAAAAAAAAAAAAAAAAAAAAAAAGAGAGTAAAGAGAAAGAAAAGAAAAGAAAGAAAGAAAGAAGCGGGGGGGGAAGCTATGTGTTTTGGAGACACAAGAACCAAACCATGAAACACACAGTTGAAACATTTAGGATGACTATGAAAAAGGTCTATGTTCACTTGTTAAGGAATGCGCTAAGGCAGACTAAAGCATATGAATGGCCCTTTCACAGGTCACAGATTCTATTCAGTTCTTGGACATTGTTATTATCCGACAGAAATAGATGGCCCTAATTAATATTCTGGACATACCTGAGAGAACATTCTTAAGGAAATCATCCTATGGTGGTTTGGGTTTGTTGTGTTTTGGGGGTTTTGTTTTTTGTTGGGTTTTCTTGGGTGCTCTATGCTTTTTGGTTTTGTTTTTAACAAACAGGAAATGTTACAAGTAGCATCTGGTTAAAAAACTGTCAGCATAATTTTGGTGTTAAAAGTTTAATAAAGAGTCTACTTCTGAATATACTTGTTTATGCAAGGACTTGGAAGGGGTTTTTTTATTTTAGTAAACAATTTTGCCATGTAGATTAAAGCTGAACTGCACAGTCATTTTGCAAGCAATTATATTCTTGGCACTTTTCTGAACATACTATAACAATTACCACAGCAACTGCATTTTATCAGAACACTCCAAGCATGCAGCAGGTTAATATCAGTTTTCAGCAACTTCAGCTATTATTTCTAAGATGCTAATGTTAGGCAGTTTCAAATGAGCAAACAGCTTCTGATATGAACTGAGCTCTGGTCTTTTAAGATAGTGTGGTTACATAGGCCCTGATCTTATATGTAGTGGGACTACTGTCCCCCTTATAAAATACTGTTAAACTTGATGGGAGCCTGTGCAAACAAACCCAAATGCAGGGCCAGTTTCATGGCAAGAAAGACAGACTGATTGAAAGGTCAACTTTCCAAAGAGCATAACATGCTGCACAGCTGGGTTGGGATCTCGGTGCTCCCACTGCCTGGTGTGGGACAAGCTGCCCCCTTATACAGATTCTCCATTTATCTCATAACCTTTGCAAGAATCAGCTACTCACTGAGTGTCCTGATACTATCCACTCCCCCAGAATTATTTTCTTATTAGTCCAAGCTACACAGAATTTTAAAGATATGCAGTTTGGTTTCAGCTATTTGACTCCTGTTGAAAAATCCCCAAAAAGATAAGCTCATTTTTTGTGTCCCAGTTCCCCTCACTGCTGACCCTTGTGACAGTTTTGCTGTTGACTTCACAGAGAGCAGACGTAGGCCCCAAAAATGTATAATCCTCCAGTCATCCAAGCTCTATCACTGCAGTTTGAATCCAGGACACCGCTTCAATACAGTGACTTGTTGTTCTCAACTTAATGTCTGGATGGCATACAAATATAGATAAAAGTAGATACTAATTATCACATCTATTCTCAAGGCATGCATGGAGGGAGGCAATAAAGAGGAGGGGAAGTTTGTGGGTTACTCCCACACATAAATCCTCTATGTGTCAATGGGTGAATAGACACTACTTTAGTCTATTGTGCAAAGCTGCTTTATAACAACAAAAACCTGAAACAGAGAAGAAACTATATTAGAAAGGTAAATATCAAAATACATCACTACTAAAATGGCTGCAGGTAATCAAGTAATTCAGTTCTGATTTTTGTACTCAAACCTTAATATGGCATATGTGGAAAAAAAATCCCATTGAAATAAATAGACCTATTCATTTCAGAGACAGTGAAAAAGAGACGAACTTTCTTTGTCTCGCCACTTTAGAGCCCCTTGATAGCATTTTCCTTTTTTATTGTCTTTTAGATATAGATGCCCCTCTGCTTAAGTATCACCAAAGCTACTAGTAACAAATACCTAAATATATAACAGATGCATAAGTGCATCTTGGGATAAATACATTATGGACAATTAACTGTCATCATACCCCTCAATTACATTTTCACCCGCTCCTGTAGTGTACACCTGTGGCTTGTTAGTACTGCAATAAGTGCTGGAAAGCAACTCTAAGGTTCAAAGGTAGCGCCGCTAAAATCTGTTTTCCTCTTTTTTCTTAAATGTGTATTATATAAATGTGAAAACAGAGAAACAAACACAAGAAAAAAGAACAGTAGCTTTTCATTTACCAGCTGACACTGTGGATCTAGTGAAAATTTTTCACTTTCCTGTTACATTACGCAGGAAAGACCATTTGCATGGAATATTGGGCCTGATTCTGAATTCAGAGTAATGCAGAAATCTATTAATCTCTGTAGTAATCTCTGAATAATGTGGAAATTAACCCAGAGAAACAGCAATCAAAATTCACTTTAGCACCATTTGCAACATTATTTTAAATGCCACTTTCTCATCTGTGAGAGAACAATATAAGGACCACAAACACAATTTGAGAATATTTTGTAATGCACATTGTTTTCAGTAAAATGTAAAAGAATTTGTTAGAAACATAACTAAAACTGATACATAGATAGGTTACATTATAATCAAGTCTGCAAGTTTGCAAAATGGATATTTGTATAAATTAAAGTAGCTCTTGGATATCCTTACTATAACCATACTTAGATTCATAATAGCTCCTGGAAAGAATATTTATTATTAAACATGTAAGTGGCATAATTCAGTAAGCTTTGTAGATAGATTGTCTGTAAAGAAAAATATTAAACAAAAATATACTGTGCAAACGGTCTTATAATTGTAGCTGAAGGCAAATCCAGCACAGAAATACCTCTCTCAGTTCATATCCCTATGTCACTAACGCGTTTCTGTGGCTTCCATATTTGTTTATGTATTAGTCTTAAATAGTCAACATTAGAAACTTTTATTCTGATCCTGTACTTTTCCAGCCTTGTTTACCATCTTCCTCTACTAACATCTTTGGACTATTACTTGTTTAGGGAGGGAGCATGGAAAACCAGAGGCTTTTCTGAGCTTCAGGATAAACATGATGGGGTGATCTTTGAAAAGGTGACATTGGCTGCTCCGCTGATCTCCATGCATTGCCTGGTCAACTTACAAGGAATCCCCCCAAAATCTCGCATGCTGGAGTGCAGGTAGCCCACTGCAGGATCAGACTGGCTGAAACACCCAGCTGGGACAGCCTGGGGTACCTGTCCAGGTGTTGCAGACTCCACCTCACACACACTGCTGCATCCCCTCTGGATGATGCATCCAGCAAGTCCCAGCCATGGTGCCCTGAGCAAAGCTACTCCCACAGAATTACAGAAGGAAATATCATAATTCTTAGTGGTTCAAAGCTTTCTGTGTAGACAGAACATAACTGGTCATACCTCTGGTGCTGACCCAAGAAAAAACAGGCTGTTAGGACTTGTCAGCTATGTTGTCACTGCTTTTCATCTGACTTTAGTACTGATAAGGTAAATCAGCTGAGAAAAGTTAACCTTGCCCCCATTTGACTCAGGTACAGTGAGATGTTTACCTACTCAGCAATAAATTTTAGCAGAGGTTCTTAATAATTTCCTTTTTCCTTTTGGCAATAGAAAGTATTTTTTTCAAGTCTTCATGTAACTTTTTTTCAGATTATTTATATATGTAAAAGTCAATAACTTTTTCTGCATAATGAACAGTGGTGCCAGATGACACCTCTACAGCTTTTTGCCAGCTTCCTTTAATTGTGTTGTTTTTCCTTTGCTTATCTTTTAAAAATTCTGTGAAGGTGAGCTGAAGGACACAATACCCAGATACTCACAGATCACATTCAAGAGCTGCATTTTGTTCAACTTCCCCTGTGACTTACCTGAAAGACACTGAGAGGCTGGAAGTTGGCCTGCAGAATTAATGAAGAATATTGCAGGTGCTTATTTATAGGCAAGAATCAGTTATGCCTGGTTTGACCAACAGTGACTCAGGGATTATCAAACAGCAACATTTCAACGTGTTGAAGCAGCCCTTTGAAGAACTGGGTTAGCTCACTAAAAGATAACAATGACTGGCCAGTCAGCATAAGCTGTGATGAGTTATATCATCTTACTTTGCTAAATCCATGGTCTCAAAAGAGTCTAATCACAGTTGCATGACACAAAGCCAATGCTTTGCAATGACTGTCAGATAACTTGCCTTTTTCCAACTACATATGAATGAAATATCATTAAGTGGACCCTAGAAAGGGCAAGAGAAGAGACATAAATATTTGAAAACTGTTAGCATTAACTATGGGGAAAATACTTAGCAGAAACAGGAGAGGAAACACTTGTTAAATTGAGAAAAACCTTTCTGATACATGCTGTGTGCAAATCCTCTGATGTTTGGGTGCTTCATTCCATGTCTGAAAAATCTAGAGACGATCAAACAGCAGAAAAATGCATTAGAAAGAATAATCCTGCATGATTCAGGAACTAGACAGGATGATCTAATAGGACACTCATTTCTAGCAAATTTTTTCTTAGAAGTATTATTACTTTTGCTAAAAAGATGCCACCATTAAAAACAATAATAAAAAACCTGTCTTTCCCCTGTCATGGTTTGCTTTTTTTTTTTTTTTAAATTTTTGTAATTAGGAATGTAATCAAAAAGCATCCTTAGGATTTTAACTTTTTAAATGATGGTAGGAAACACCCTAATTTCTATTGTCTAAGCATTTTCATTGACTAGCCAGGGAAAAATTAGTATCAGTAGCATTTACATTGTTCTATAAATGGCCTGAGCGAAATCTCATAACAAATCCGCAGTGTAGTCGGAACTCATCTGTTCTTTGCACTTCCTACTTTGCAGATGAGACAGTCTCAAAAGACTGGGTAGGCTGAAGACTGGTTGGACAACTCTATAAGTGAAGTCTCAAGACTCTTGTCATTCTAGCTGTCTAAATTACTTAAACAGGACTCAGAGGGATTTAAAGGGGAGAAACGACATGACAAACAATTATATCCTAACACACTATTTATAACAATGCCCTTTCAGATTATTGTTCCACTCAGACTGACACAGTACTGTAATCCCAGGGATGAATCAAGGGACTTAGAGTTAGATCGTGCACAGCTTGTAGGCATAAAAAAAATACGAATAAAGAACTGACATTCAGGAAATATAGAGCGACTCAAGGATAAATTCTGCTGGGATGAGCTTAATTTATCAATGTCAATAACAACGGTGAACACATCGCAAGAATACATGCATATTAATTGAAAATAACTCAGATTAAATCACTGCAGTTTGACATTTTGAGATAGGCACTTTATCTTTTCAAGAAAGAGAGCACTATAAAATCTTTAATCTGAAAACACATCTTAATTGCGTGTTATCACCTCCTAATTGCTTCTATATTATATTAAACATTTTGCTAATTACTAGCCTGATCATGGTGTAAATAGCTTGAGGCTAGAGCTCATAACCAGCTGAAGACAACTGGGCACAATGAGGGCCACAAAGAAGTTTATCACTTCGGTGTATTATCGCGGACTTCCATCATTATCAGCGTCTATCATTCTTTATCTCCGCTTCCCCTGTGAGATAAAGAAGAGAGACAATAATGTAGATCAGAGGTTGGGTTGCATTTCAGTTAATCCATCTATTTCTAGCTCTAGATTTCTAATATTCCCTGGGGACAAAAGTTGTCTGCCTACTGCTGTCACTAATCTACTGCTGGAAGACTGAGGCCAGAATGCTATTTGCTCTGCCACGAGCCTGGGTAATGGAGGTGCTCCGGGACAGCTGGAAGTGTGTGCTGCACCCGAAACCAAAGGACATGGATGAAATACGTTGCTGTGAGCAATCTACCCAGCCACTATTCAGCCACTGGGTAATACTCAGACGATACATAGGGACACTCTGAGGCAGCAGCTTGTGAATTCATCAGGAAAGAAAATTATTTCTGTATAGGCAATGAAAATGCTCGTACAAAACTGCCAGGTGACCCAGCAATGCAGGCAGTCCCTGGGGGAGCAACTAATCATTTAGGTACAGCACTTGTTTAAACAATTACTGCTATATGAAATGAGCTGACCAAAACATAATTGTTAGCAGTTTTTTTGAAAGAAAAAAGCAACTGTCCAACATCACATTCAAGAATTAAGAGTCTTTTGGGGTTCCAAACTTCAAGATAAAACACATCTTTGTAAAAAAATTACTTGCACTTCCCAAAGAAACCAACCTTAAGTAGGAATAAATCATCAAAATGGTAAACAGCTTTTCTCACTGTTCCCTTGGCAGAACATAATTCTAGCCAGTGCAAAGAGGAGTGCAGCCTATGAATTTTGCTCTTTGTGTTTAAAATCAGATTTTGACTACATCTACTTTGTCAGGACCTGCTGTAAGATGTCAGAGGCGCAAGTAAATCTGTTAATAAAAGCTTACTTTTTTGTCTGTGGCTACAACAAAGACTCTATGCCTTGAGCTTCATTTGCTAGATGGATAAACCTCACAACTTTTACTGAGTGGAAAGTTTACAAGTCAGACAGGAAGAAAGCAGACTGCAAATGAGGGAATATGAAATATGGATGAATTTAGGAGTTATGAGGTGCAAAAGCAAAACATTCTCAGCTCCAAACTGCTTTTTTATTGGAAGACCATATTTAATGAAATTGTATGTAATTAGTTAATCAGAAAGTCATGCTTAAATCTGAAGAAACCTTCTACCCTCCCCGCAGAAAGAGAAGTTTCATTGATGGGATAAGTGACACTTTCTCCAGCAAGAGAAGAGGTGCTGTCTCTGCTTCACCCTTTACCTTCAAGATTCCCCCGCTCACACCTCCTGGACTCAGCTGTGGCTTTTTCCCCCCCACTTAACCAAGGACGATATCACTCTCTATTTACCTAGGTTTCTATTTTTCAGAAGCAACATAAAATAAGTTAGAGAAGTGAATGGTGTCCCTGTCCCTGGCTAAGGGGTTGGAACTAGATGATGTTTAAGATTCTTTCTAACCTGAACTATTTTATGATTCGATGAAACAGGAAGTGCTGACAGCAGCCCTTTGCACTACCTGTGTCCCCCTCGTACTTGCTGCCCACCTCCCAGGGTCTGTCCCTCTCCTCCCCTGTGCCTGCTGCATTCCCTTGGCTGTCCCATCTCTGCACCACTCACCACGATGGATTGCTTCAGTCACTCGAGCTTCAGCATGACATTGACAGGGATCCAGGGCTCTGAGAGACTTTGTGTCAAAGCTTGAGAAACTGGGCTCCTTGTTAAAAAAAAAAGAAGAATGAAATACAGCACATCTATCCTGAAGGAAGCAATGATGCACAGCTGTTTTATTGCCTGGTACAGGTAAGACATTTTAGGGAATATATTCTGTCTTTTAATGAGCCCACAGCAGAAGGCCCTGGATTTATCTCAGCTGCCAGAATCCTCTCACTCTTTCAGGTTCCCATTATCTTCCTCTATTTCCATCTTTCTTTGTTTCTAGGCTGATTCTATTTAAAGTGCCTCAGCCTTTCTCTTCAGCTCCTAAGCAGTTTTTATAGGTGCCTGTGTTCTCCCCAAGAATTCCTTCATATGCCATCTCCACTTTGTTTTATGGTTATGGGAAAGCCATGCTGGATTCTCATCTTCCTTTGCATCCCAAGTGAGGAGAGGGAGACATTTCCCAGTAGGATAAATATTCTGCCATGACACCTTGAGCAAGGTGCAAGGCTGGGCCCCCTATGTGGTGGGAAGTGGTTCAAGAGTACTTTGGACACACAGAGATGCACACAGCTCAAAGGAAAGGCTGCACTACACAACACACAACTCTTCCAAGGGCTCATTTCTGCAGTTGTATTTTAAGCCCATGCTACAGATAAATTTTATGATATTTGCTTGTTTGTGTTTTCTCCTTGGTGTTAGCGTATATTATCTCCACAGACACTAATTCTTGATATAAATGATGCTAAGCAGTAAAGTATGGTCCATTAACTTGATTTTTAAAAGTATCTAAAATTTACGCAGTGATTTAAATAATAATATAAATTATATTAAGTATGTGCAGCAGCAGAGGGTACGGCCTCCTAAACAGAATGAATTTCTCCTTGGAGAGCACTGATTAGTTCATTTTTCCTAATGAATCTTTCGTTATAGTCAGAAGTTCCTTTTTTTCCCCCTCACTGTCTCACTTATGAAGCATGCATATGTATATATGTATGTTCCATTTATATATTTGATAGCTAGATTAAGTAGTATCCTACTTCACCTCCAGAAAGGGCACAGCACCTCTCAAGGAGGCAGCTGCATTTCTTAGGTGAGGGAAACTGAGGCCAAGGCATCTCACCCACAGGTCCTTGACCTCTTTAATCTATGGGCCAGCCACTCCAAAGCATGAAATTCATGGCTAAAATCCACTCTGCAGAAAAGTGGGCTTGTCTCAGCAAAAATTTATTGTTGAGGCCAATTAGAAAGTGTTACCTGTTAAGACTGATGGAGTTATTATTGCTTCTGCCCTGTCAAAAAAGTGCAGCAGATGGTTTTGCACTGCCTCCTCCAGTGCGTAGCAATGCCCCCCTGCTTCAGCTCTCCCCTCACTCTGTGTATTCACACTGCTCTTCCCCAGGGCAGGGTGAAGGAGAGAGAAGTCCCCCCATTCCCTTAGAAGTGCTTTATGTGCTCCTGGAAGACAGGCTGCCATCTGGCCTAATGAGCTTTGGAACAAACTGCTTTTAAGACAACTTTCCTTTACCTGCGGCGATGCTCCTTTGGTGGTTGTTTACCAGCACCCAGGTCATTTAGGCTGTAGTTTAAGATGCATCACAGTTGTTGGTTTTTTCCCCAAGAAATATCAGTGTAGGTAGTACTTTCCAATAAGTGGACATTAATTCATGCTGAATTACAGTGGGATTCCCAAGAAACTACATATGAATACTGAAAGAAATCATTATGATTAATGATATAATTTATATGTGCATGTTGATGAAAGAATCATAATCTAGAGTAAATTAGTAGAGATTTATGTACTAATAATTTTGTTGTGCTCTAAGGTCCAGATGAAAACCAACTAAGTGATGTTGTATTGACAGAAGTTCATATTAGCATATCTTAAAGGGATAGTATAACAGTATCAAAGAAACAATTTCTAATGCACATTAGCTCCATTTCACTTCCCCTCCCCCCTCAATCTGTATTTATGGCATTGATAGGAATAAGGTTTCATCCCTTTCATCTTCACCTGTGTGCCAAAGAGTCAGCGTAGATGAGATAACTGAAAACACTTAAACAGAAATAGTGGACTTTAAAGAGAGAAAAGTAAATGAACTGACCTGATCCATCCACATACTCCTGAGTGCATGGAGGCCATGTGGCTGCATTCAGGGAAGAGGAATTCCTTGCCTTCCATGACAGCTGGTGCAGCTCTCCCCAGAGCCCCTGGTGCCCCAGGTCAGCAGCACCCCACAAACCCCCAGGCACCCCATGTGCTGCAGACTTGGCACCTCCCTGTGCACAGCACAGCCTTTATTATCATTATCCCAAATTCAGCTTTACTGCTCACTGCACACAAGGCAGCCGTGGCACTGGGGAGAACAGAGGCCATGCAAGGAATTCATATTTGGTTTCCACACAGGAAAACACCAGGAGAAGGATCTGTTTTATTGGCAATATTTTTTCAAGTGCTTATTGCATTAGCTGTAGCATACCTGAAGCTCAGGGTAGCATGGGTCTTTTCAAAACTCTGTGTGGCAGAGGCCGTGCACCAATGTCACAGAGTCACCTTGTGGGGTTTGAAATGCCAGCTGATGGTAAACATGTAAAGTAAAGTGCGTTACTTGATAATCTAAAGAGATGGTTGTGAATTGTTGTACATTAATCACTACACCAAATTTTATAAAATGCATCTCTGAATAATTACTAACTGATCTTGCCCCTGAAATTCTTATGGAAAATAAGAAATGGAACATGGGTGAAATTATCTAGTCCAAATTATTTTTAAAAACAAGGCTAAAGGTATAATCTAGTCAAAATAGTAATTGATTTTTCTAATAAGCTACTTTATCAATCTATAGCAACTCAGATAGAACTCTTCCCCAAGCAGTTTAGAGCTTAAACTGTTTGCAATTCCCAAGAAGAAAACATCCCCTGAGCTACATGTCCAAGACTGTAGTGATGTGATCTAACAGCAGCACTACTACTGTACAGTAGTAATTTAAACAAGATCCAGAATATTTCCTCCTGTATCTTCCCTTTTGAGTTAGGTATTTCAACTTTTTGCTGCTGGGGACATACTTTTTTGTAGCAAAAACTGAATACCAGAGACAAAGTTTAAACTTTATATAAACTTGGATATAGTTGTTTGTAACAAAGCCGTTTGGAGGAATTAATTCTCTTCTACAGGGAACCAATGTCAATTTACAAACGAGAAACTACTAACAACAATATTTCTAATGAAAAACAGACTGTGTCTTTGCATTTTACCTAGCTACGGAACCTGTAGCTACCACTAGACAGTATGCAGAATATCTAACTAATTTTCAAAATCCTCATTTAAACCTTAATTCAAGGGAAAGACCTCTTGATCTTACAAAAGGCATTATTGCCGGAGATTAAACTGCTTGATGCTATGTATTGTTCTAGCTATAGTCAAGAGGGAATATTAATTGAGATGTTCCATGGATTACAGTGTGTATTCCACAGTGGTTCATATGTTTCCTGGTGGTCTTTCCAACAGGAATAGCACAAATGAGGGGAATAAGACAGATAATTTTGAACCTCAGTTGTTAAGCCATTGTTCTGTTGTGCACAAAAGGTAATGCTTGGTTGATTTGCTTTATTTCTGAGCTGTTCTGATTTTTTTCCCTGTGCACCTAATCTCTGCCACTTCCTCTGTGAGTCATCAGCAGCTGGACCCAGTGAAACCACAGGAACTAGCTCCTGGTAAAGAGCTCTAATGGTGCTATTACTCAAGTTCAATTCTCTTTAAGCCTGGTAAAGAAGCATCATGAGTCATATGGTACAGACAAGAGTTCTTTTGCATTTGCTTCTTTAGGAAAATCAAAACCCATGCCTTGCTTTTTGAGTGATTACAATGGGTGTCTCTTATACCTGTGTCACTCTGCCTGTCCTTTGCAGGAAGAATAAAGTGTCATTTTCTTTTCAAGTCCTCATTATTTTTTCTTGCACTTACCAGTTGCACTGCCTATAGTTTAAAAGCAAGATCTTAAAAATAAAACAAAACAAAAATTCCCCACCATTTAGCTCTGCCCTTTCTGCTCATTTTCACTGCACAGAAGTGCAATGTGGTTCACACCTCCAATTCAGCTGATTTGATTAGTTGTTGCTGCCATACACCTGCTGCTGTCACTGCAGTAGTCTGTATTTGTGGCAAACATTCCTGCTGTCTGACAGAACAGGTGGATATTGTATAGGAGATTGAAAAGAATGGATGAATGGTAATTGTTCTGCATCCCTGCTTACACAAACTCAGCAAAAGTTGGGTCTGTGAAATGAGTCTCATGATTTGCCTTCAGTAAATAGAGTGGTCATGTATCTCATTTTAAATTAAAGCCAAATTTTTAACAGTAGAAGAGAATAACTTCCTCAGATGAACTTTACAGTGAGATGGCTGGAAAGATTTTATAACCTTCATTCATTTCTGATACTCAGGCATTTCTATACCAGACAATTTGAAGATTTCAGAGAGCTCTGGGGGATCTCTTTGACTCTTGGTAGGAGTTCCTTTCCTCTCCTTCAATTAAAACAAGTCATTCTTAACATTTAAAAATGGTCCTTATTAAAAGAATGTCTCAGTTATTATCCTCTCAGACTAGCATTTTGCCTTCTGATGAAGCATGAAGGCTTGCATGCTGGTTGAAGGAGGTTTACTTAAATTGTAATGCAATGCTGCTCAGGGATGGATGGTCTGTGACAGTCTGTAACACTGGGCAGCAGGAAAAGAAATGGGGTTTATTGCTCTGCTTATTGAGCAGAGTGAACTATATGGCAGACAACAAAGACCCTCTTGCAAAGTGGACAGGCACCTCTGAGCCCACAGGTCTTTGAATTATTCTTTAAACATGAAACCGGGAAGACCCTAAAATCCTACATGCTTTCCAAGTCAAAAGTATTCCAGTGAAAAACCGAGGGACAGTGCAAGTAGCATTTAATGGGAAGGGAGAAATGGAGAAATCAAATACAGAAAATATGAAACCTCCCAAAGAGAGGTAAAATGACACTGTAGCCTCTAAATCAGATAGTTTGTTTATTAGCACAGTTGCATTTTAATGGATTAAGAGCTTCAATATAGCACTCCCAAGTTGCAATCCACATACCACAAGTGATATGCAAGGGTCTGCCCCCTGACATGTGAGCCCGTGCAGAGCTGCAGGCTGAGGCTGCTCTCACCACAGCTCTGGTGGCAGCACTTGGCAAGAAAAAGTTTGAAAATCGTAGTCCTAGGGACTGAACAGTTTTCCTTTTCATTCAAGATAATTTTTAAGCAAATACTGTGCCTCATTTAAAGCACACACATTATTCCTCCAGTTTGAACTAAACCAAATATTTTGTTTTCATACAATAAATGTAATCTAAATACCAATTTGGCAGCAGTGCCAAGATTTAAAATTGTTTACTTCTGCCTATTTCTCCAGCTAGCTATTAAATTTGTAGCAGATTGTAAATCATGGTTCTGTAGAAGAAAAATCCAACAAATATTTGAAGACAATATTGTGTACATTTTTAATGTGCACTTTTAAAAAATACGCACATTTGAACTGCTGTGTGATGGAGGAAGGTATTTTTCCAAAGGCAGGAAAAAAACCATAATGAGATAGAATTTTAGACAGACTGTGATTCAACATTTTGAAAGTTTCCACAAAGTTTTATGGCATCTATTTCAGATTAATATTTCATTAAACTACTTTCATGTGCTATCTTTAGAATGATTAATTTGATACTTTAGTTCAGGTTTTACCTTTTATCTATACAGCCCACATTAATGCTTTGGAATCATGCTACTGATGATTTTTCAGCTCTCGGGTGCATAAGAGGATAGGATGGAACCAAAGAGCTTTCAATTTTCATCCAGTTCCAGCAGATGTATTTGATTTATAGTAGAAGCCAGTTTCATATTCTTAAAAATGTTGTAAACAATTTGCAGCTGCTTGATTTTTTGATGCCATCATAAATATTCATGATCATTTTCCAAGATAAGGTGACCTTAGACAAAAAAAAATCAGACTTGGGTAGTACAGAGTGTTAAGTCATTGCTTTTTCACCTTTCTAAGAATTACAGAGACATCTGTACTTGACATCACACGCATGGCTTCTAGAAAATGCTTTTCAATGTATTTTAAGCAGAACTGCTGAAAAGCCACTGCACTAAAGCTGTGCTAGCAGAGAGTCTGATAACACAGTTTGGCATAAATATAGTGGCCTGGCAAGAAGTCACTGGATGTGTAATCAATAACTTTGAACGTGACTTTTAATCACCTTAGTAAACATTTCTCAGCATGTCATAGCACAGTTCTCTGGCCATAAGGATGGAAGGGAAAGGGACTGACTGCTGCAAAATGGATGGAGGTATGAAAAAAATAAGCAAAACTGGCAAAGCTGTTTGAAAACCTATTAATTGTTCAGCAAATAAAAATGACACTAAAGAATAGAAAAAACATTATATTGTGAGATATTTTGTTACATGATTGATATTTTGTTACATGTTACATGATTGTTATATGATACTGTATTATCATAACTGTAAGTAACTAACATTTTGTTCACCCCTCAGCAAAGTTCTCTCTGTTTTGCCCCTTGAGATTTTCTTCTTCAGCATACATACTATCTAAAACAGGTATGTTTGTGTTTCAGGTGAAATTTTTACATTTTTTAAGACTAACAGTAGAGTGTATATGGAGACAGTAATTGCATCAGTGCCACAAGCCAGTCAGATAAGCCAGGGATGGGAAGGTAGGGGGTTCTGACTAAAATGAGATGTAAGAATAGACATGGGAAGGTGATATAATTCCACTCAGGAAGATGCAGGACTTTGAGGGGGTTGATCTTCAGTGGCATAAATTGCTTAAAGTGATGCTGAATTACACCAGCTTGCCTTAAACACTTGGGTCATCTGATATGAAATTTAAACATGGCCTATGTGACTCAGATTTCCAATGATACAGCTCAGCAAGTAAAGACTAAAAATGACACATCAGTGGCAAAACCCCAAGATTTGTCCCAAAATTCATAGCACACATTTCCTACTAACACACTGCACCCACAACACACTTTTTTTCCTGGAGTATTCACAAAGTTTAAATAAATTACAGGTAATATTTTCTCTTAAGTATACATATGATTTAGATCCATGCCCCATTTTTTAAATGGAAAGAAAATGTTTAAAGTGATTTCAAAGGGATTGAGGTGATGAAATGTTATAAAAAGGATCCTACCAGGCTCCCCTTACATTCAGTATCCGACCATAAATGCTTAGATGTCCCTTTGAAGGTCAGTGAGATCTAATGTACTAAGCATCCAGGCTGCTTTCAGAACTGTGAATTAGACCCCTAAGTAACAGAAGTAAATTTGAAAATGAAATCTAGCAAACTCCTGTGGACATGTTTGGTTTAGTAAGGGCATCTGAAAGATTCACCTGTAAGTCTTAACAGCTTTAGAAACCCTTGAAAAAATCCCATATTCTTCATGTATGAAATCAGATGTAAACTGAGTACAGTCCTAAAAACAGAAAGAACAATGTAAGTTATCCAGGTTTTAATGTTTATTCCCAAATTAGCATGCAGTCTGAAAGAAAAGGTAAGAAAAATCCAAATAATTTCAGAATAATTCCCACATACTCAGAAACATCAATGTCATATGGCTGGCTCAGAACTGAGCAGCACAGTGAAAACTGCACTACAACCAACTCCACAAACCTCATCACTGCTGCTTTCAGGTTTCAGAAAACTTGTATTGAGACTAATGCCAAAATTTTCACTCCAAAAAAAGAGATTAAGGATAATCTTCTAAGAAGAACTAAAATAAGGTTATATTTTGATGTATTTCTGTATTTTTTCTGATATGAAGACTTTTAAGACAAGACAATGACATGTGTTACACATGCAACTGATTAAGCATCCTAATAGGATGCAATGCTCCAATGTGAAAAGTCTAAGTTTCTTTTTTCTCTCTGTGACTTTAATACAATTTTTGTTATGCCTATAAGGCCTGGAGAACTGCTGCAATAAATTAAAGAAACATATTTTCCAAGTCAATTTTGTGACTGTGGGTATGGGAATTTTTCATGATAGTGAACAATATCTAGACAACAGAATGATCCAAAGAAAGTATTTATTACTGGTAGAAAATTAAGGGAACATCTCTTCTGGATTTTCCATACAAATATTAGTCGGGTCAGCCTTATCCATCTGAGAATGCTGTGGATGGATGGATATATTATTTGTTAATGCTTCCTTTACCAGGCAACATGAGGCACTTGGGTTTCATGTGGTCACTATGAAACCATGCCCAGGTACCTTCATAATTTTCCCCCTTAAGAACCTAAACCGTACTTCTATGAAAGCTACTTTTGGAGCACAGAGAATGATTTTATTTTAAAATTAAAAAATAAATTCAAGCCTGATTCATAGCAAGTCACATCCTTTCTACATTTCACAGACATGACATGTCATTAGGAAGTGGTGCTACTCTTGGTTACATTGGCATGTCATGTTACAGTTCATTAGGAAACATGATGTGCTGACATAACCATGCAAGACCTTTATCCAAATGACAAATTAAATCCTGGCAGTTAAGAAAGAGGCACATTTAGATCTCAGTACACATATTCTGCATATATCATAATCTGCACAAGCAAAGTGTAAAAGATTGGAAAAAACCACAAAGGAAATAGTGCAATTATGAAGTTAAATCATGCTTTATTCAGCATTTATCCAAATTCCTATCTCAGCCTGTCCTTATGTACACACATAACAGTGAGCACAGTCCCTAACTGATCACGTACGCAAAACAAACCTCAAAAATATGTAAATAATTATTTTTAAATACTAGAAGAAAACAGAATCACTTTTTATTACCTCCATAGCTGTTACAGTTGATCTTTATATTTCATTCTTTCTCAACTTTTGGTGTGCGTTAACATCTGGGACTCATCACGCTGTCCAGCATTTCAACGAAGATGATGTCATTGGTGCCAAATACTTTGACAAACATGGCTACTGCATAAATCTGAAGAACAGAAAAACCAGACAAATTATGTTTATGATTAGAGACAAAATGAGTTGTTTGTACCATGAGTTTAAGTATGTTAAACACAGACTTGCTTCCCAGGAGGAAGACATTGACTGAAAACTGTAAAAGCAAGTAATTCTTTTTTCCTCTCTCTCTGAGAGTCTGGAGGAGCTTTTGATCTTCCAGTGTCCGTTACAACCTTGGGGAAGGTTAAGTTAACCCTTTGAACAAACATTCCTACCAGCATCCAATTCACACAAAGTAACTTAATCACTAGCTAAATTGAATTCAAACTGCTCTAGAGAACATGAGCTGACATAACTCAGCTCTGATGACAAGGAAATGAAAAGGGCTGACTTTGCTGCTGAGACGCACTGAGGGGCCCAAACCCTTGGTTCCAGCTTTGGAGACACCAGGCACTGAGATTTTGTTGCTCAGATGTGTTGGTGCAGAGATGGCCGAGGTGCAAGTTGTGTGCTGTGGTGCAGAGACCCACAACAGAGACCTTCCCTTGCAGTGCTGCTTGGAGGGGGGCACAGGACAGGGGACAACTGTGGGCAAATCTGTCCTTTCCCACCCTGCCAAAGGAGCAGAGGTGACAACTGCAGAAAGTGCTTCAAGTGCAATCTCTTCTGCCTCCTTTGGAGGATGAATTTCTTTCTCATTCTTTTCTTCCCATGCACCCATCTGAAACTCAGCAGACCTTTTCAATAGTTGTTTTGATAAAGATATAACTCAAAAAGGAATTATCCAATTCAGTATTGACCACTCCCACCAAGAATTCATAAAAGCAGCGCAACCTTACCAGTCTGACAGGGCAGGGACGCAGGAAACTTCAAGGACACAGGTTTATGAAGCAGACTAGCACAACAAGCTCCGCATTCCTCTGCTGCCAGCGTGTACCTACTGTTACAGGATTTGTGATCAGTGGCTTCTCCAAAAAGAGTGTAAACAAAAGAGGATGATTAAATGAGCCACAGAAGCACCAGTTCTTATTATCAGCCCTAAACCTGGCACTGCAGCATTTCCAAGGGGTGATAATTGCACAGGGAATTTCTGTGACATAGACACTAATTCACATTACAGCCAGCTTAATCATGTAACCTCCAAACAACTGCAAGCAATATGGGATGTATATAGCAAGGTGTGTTTACTACCCAAATAGACAGACAGTGATCTTGGCTGAGACTTACCAGTTTCTAAATAGAAAGTAAGATATTCCACAGAAAGATGTATTTCAGCTATCACACAGAAGGAAACATGAGACTCTAGATGACATCGCAAATATACCAAAACAACACAGCGAAGATTTCAGATAAGGATTTGAGTCTTTTAATCACACTGCTAATAGAATTCAAATAAAATTAAGTCACCCACCATTTATTATCCCAGACAGAGTGCAAGTTCAAATATTAAGCTGAAGAATTATTAACACAGCTTTCAGCTGGCTCCAAAAGCTTTCATCTGCACTTGATATTGGTGAATACTTTCACACCAGCTACTATTACTTTCAGCCCTCGGGTATAACATCTTGCACACAGAAGTAGCAGGAACACAGATATTTTTTCCCACACGCAGGAATATTAGCCCTGATGCAAGTACAATATCTCCTTATGCTTAACCGTGCCAGAATTTCCCTTTTGCTTTCTACTACATGCCTTTGTGTAAAATCTCTGTGATAAAATTAAAAGGACAAGGAGCTTTATAAAATAGAATAATCCTACTGGACATGCAATCAATTAACTGAAACATGGAGATGGATATTTTCTGAAAGCTCCTTACAGGGTCTAGACAAACACAGTGAGATAACAATGGAAAATTGTTTGGCTTACTAATTGTAACCAAATGTATGC
This sequence comes from Leptocoma aspasia, assembly GCA_013399835.1. NCBI lineage: Eukaryota > Metazoa > Chordata > Aves > Passeriformes > Nectariniidae > Leptocoma > Leptocoma aspasia. The sequence goes on from VXAX01004999.1 coordinate 282,864, forward strand.
TGTTCTATCAAAACATTCTCAGGAGGATGTCAGAGACTTTTAAAAGTAAACATCTTGTGTCATCCTTTTACTGAAGTGGAACAAGGGTCTCCAATAAAAATCCTACATATCAAGGACCCTCAAAGAGGTTTATATATATATTACTGATCTTTGAAAATGCAGCTTGAGAGGTACATTAATAATTTCACCCAGCTGGGCAATAAACATTCCTGCCAAAAGAATTATGTAAAATTACATAAACCCTTTTCAAAGAGAATAAAGTTTCAAGAAGGCATAAAGTATAGACTTACTTCACTTTTTTTTTACAGCTGTGTTTTACAGAAAGCATTTTAGCATGTAAAATCTCTGTCCTTGTAAAATACTCCAAAGAGAAGTGAAAATTCAAACCTCTATGTAAAGCAGAATTTTAAAATGTTGGAAATGTTTAGCAGCGAGAAACAAACAAACCTCAACCAAATAAAAAAGCTTTTCACAGCTGAAGCAGTAGATAAAGTAGCAATGAACAGCTAAAGGCAAATACTTTCATCAAGGTTTACTTTAACCTTTAAATACAATACATATCCAAGGGGAGCTACCATACAGTTCAAGCATTAGATCATTCTTAAAGTGTGGATTACAGTGTTGGACTCCTATGCTGAAAAATTAGGACCAATTAAAATCTCACATTTTTCAAAAGAACCCAAAAATAGTAGCAATGGATCCAATCCTGGAACTTACATTAGCAAAACATTCAGGCATGTTCCTGTCCAAGCTTCACAGGAGGACACAGTACTTAATCAAGCAAGCAAAAATTAAGAAAATCAAGGGAAACAGAAGTATTTTGATAGATAATAAATAAATCAGTTTTTCAAGTTTGACCAAGATGACTAAAGATAGCTAATTTCACTCAACTAGATAACAAATTTTGCATTCTTTTCAGTTACAGAGAGTAAATATGTGACTAGAAAAGCAAATGCTACCATGGGGCCTTAGCAAATGCTAAACATAGAGCTACAGGGAATTTCAGCCTCGTACAATGCTACAATAATTCTTGTTCGGGATTTATGAGAATTCCCAGTACAACTACGACTTAAAAAAAGAGTGCTCCTCTACAACTTCATTTTCGGAATCAGGAAGGAGCTCCCTCGAACAGATTTTTAATGGAAATTCTTCTAATGAACTTGAAAAATATTTTCCATCTAACATGCTCTAGAGAAACCGTCTTTTATGGGAAAATCACACAAAAGTTTAAAGATCCTGGAATAAATTATGAGAGATTGCTAGTTATCAACTAATCTCCCACGGTCCTTTGTCAGCTCTGACATTGGAGAGCCAAGTCTGCAGGAAATATTCCTAAAGCTACTGGGAAAACTGAGATATAAGAGGCTGAAACTGCAACTGGCTGGATTACCAGCCTCAGGAAAGCAAGGAATATTTGTTCTCCTCTTCATTTTCTTTCCTCCTTCTAGGCAGTGAAGAGACTGTAAACTGAGAAGTAGACCAGTGTGAAAAAAAATAGGGAACTTTCTTCTGGTCCTTTTATCCTTTAGTAATCTAACTATCTGCAAAATAGAGAAGAAAATCAAAGCATAAAATTTAAGCATAAGAACAACTGGATGAGAGCAAAGGTCTCTCTGGCAGAGTCCCATTTCCTGCAGCAGCCAGTGGCAAAGGTGTGAGGAAAAGGTGAGGAACCAGGCTTGTATGTTGAGATTCCTGTGCTTGGCTGTACTTTTCCAACCACCAGTTGCCAAAGCACTGTAATGCAGTTCAAATCATAAAAATTTTAGTCATGATTTAAAAAAAAAAAATTCCTTATTTTGTTAATATCACTTTGAATCCGAATGCCTGAATGAATGAGTCCGAAAATATAAAATTGGTAGCTCAAAACAAGTCACTAAAGCATAGTAATGACAAATTAAACTGTATTTAAGGGCATGACATTGCTAGAAAATAAGATAACAAAGAGCATTTTTTGTCATCTCTTTATCATTTAATAAAAGAAAATTGGTAACAAATACAAGTCAGCCCCAGAGTTTTTTGATCTTCCCTGGAGTTGTGGTATTAGTGATACAACCTAAAGAATGCAACAATATGAAACGGATAGCTGAAATGTCAGAGGGAAGAGAAGTTGGTTGATTTTTTAAAAATTGCTGCTAGCAGTATCCACTAATAAATTTAATAACTGACTGCCTTTGGTTCCTCACAGACATTTTTCAATATCTGCTGTTCCCTATTACTTCTTACAGGCCTGGTGTTTCCTTTCACACTTTCCATCCATATCAGAGTTCCATAAGACCCATTGGTTCAGAGGGACTATGCAAACACTGACCTAAATTCCAGCCTAAGTGATTTTACAAACTGAAGTTTCTGAGTGCATTTCAGGTTTTTAACCAACAGCAAAATTCTAGAGAAAATGTCATCAGAACACATAAAATTATTGAAGTTTCTGAAACAAAAAAAAACCTGCCCTCCAATATTGTGAAATGACAGGTTATCTCTGGTATATTTAAAGAATGAATTTGAAGCACTTTTCCAGTCTTTTTAGTGGATTTTTTTTACATGACAAAACTGTTTACAAACATAAAACCCATGTACAGTTTTGTAGAAAATCAAAGTCCTTTGCTATAATATACATAACTAGGTAGATTCACTTGAATTGTCTGCAGAAAACAAGTGTTTATGGGAACACAGATGATAGATGGATGTGCACACTTGTACATTTCTATTTCCTACTGGCTCCTAACTTTAGCCTGCCACAGTGGAACCACTGCAACAATTCTGCTATCAGGCAGGACTTGATTACCAAGCAAGGACAGCATTTACAGACCCTTGATTTTAAATTCCTACAGTTTGAGCACATATGTCAACTTTAGCTTGAAAAAAGTTACTGGTTACCTGAACATCCTTGTGTCTGTTAGCAAGACATGGAATAGTTATATTTAAAAAAAAAAAATTCAGTTAGAAAGGGGGATCCTAGTAATGAACAAATAGGTTTGTATAAAAATATATCCACTCTATAAATTTAAAAGGAGCCTAGAATGTGTAAACAAAAAAACCCATCATATGTATACACAGAGATAGTGAGACACAACTGTGCTAAAATTAAGACTCACAGACACTGACAACCAATACCTAATTTGATAAACTTTTAAGAGAGAGCTAAGATCACTTTCTACAAAATCTGAAATTAATACATTTTGTGACTTTGTTCTGGGTTGCTCCATGACAAAGAGAATTCATGGACAAAATATTATTAAAACTAGAAAACAAAGTATCTAAGTGGCATGGGAGGGGAGACTTGAGAATGATCTTTTAACATAACTTGTTACAAAAAACCATTTGAGTCACTGTTTGGAAGTTCAAGCCTTTGGTGCAATACTCAAGCTGCTCTTCGGACAAGCTAAAACTTCACAACTACCACATGATAAAATTAAATATTTTGCAAGGGCAACTGATAAGTTAAGAAGAAACTGTATTTGAATGACGCACCAGTAGAAATGCCAGTCAGAAAACCTATTTTTTCAAGGTGGGATTCTTCCATGTTTCCATGTGACCATCCTGACCATTACAGAATTTCTCAGGTAGATAGCAAGCAATATGAAATTATTGATTAAGATAAATTACTACAATCTTCTGCCTAAATTCATGCAAATTTAACTCCTTACTACGTAAATTATTCCACTTTCATTGCAGTTGATTAGAGTCAGTTATCAGCCAGTGTGGGTGACAATGGCAGAATAAGGCCCAATGCAGCTGACAGGAGAGAGGTTTTTAATAGTTGCCCTAAACATACCTTTGTCTTCTCTACCAAAGTTTGGCAGCAACCTTTCAGTGTATTTCATTGAGATATTTTTCATGAATGATACACAGAATTTTCTGGCTCACAGTCTGCAATCTCCTGCAGTAGATTTTGGAGGGAATCGACACAATAATTGGTGAAAGTTTTCCAGTTGCAGTTTATGCCCTTAAAATACCCTGCTATAATTAAACAATCTAGGGGTTAATTTTTAGTTTTATATGGATGACAAAATAGATTCCAACTTCAGCAGTTCAGGCTATGCTTTCAAAATTTAAAGCTTAAGATTAAGATATAATAATTTTCTGTCTTTTCTGTCCTCTCTTTCTCTTCCACTTCATCTGCTATGTTTTATTGTCCTTCTCAAAAGATATTTTCTTTTTTTATTTGTTACATTTTCTTTATGTGCAGCCCTTCATTCAGCCTGAAGTCAGAATAAAGTCCTCTCTTCATATTAAAACTAAAATGCAATTGAATAAATTAAGTAAAATGAAAAGGCCCTAACAATGTTTTCAGATGTTTCTTTCTTTGTTAAGGAGAAAAGATAATGATAAGAATTCTATCCAGAAACTGCACTCTGCTGCTGTTGTGATCATCTCCATCCTCTCCCTGATTTGTCAGGCTCTGTGTGTAAGCAGCTACTATGATAGCCTTTTGCTGCCTGTTGTGTTTTGGAACAGGTGAAATATTTCAGCTCCACTGTATGGCCAGACTGGAGTCACCTGCCAAGACACGAAGGGGTGGCATAGCTCAGGGGTGGCTTTCTCCAGGAATGTCAGTGGTACCCAGCGCAGTTCTAAGTGGACACCCTCTCTTAATAGACCAGTGGCATGTTACATATGGGGTATTCTGGATCTATTTTGCACAGACTTCAGAAATGGCAAAGAGAAATTGTTTCAGCAGGAGATAATAGGCTTTATGACTTTTCCCAAATTATTCCTTTTAGTAGCCATCATCCTGTCGGGTGACATCTGGAATGATTAGAAGACAATATTTTAGAGTGACAACTGGGCTGTCATTCACACTGTCAGTCAGCAAACACCCAGGTTGCCCAGGGTTACAAAGCTGGTTTATGCCTTTGTCCTGCAGTATTTAGTGCTGCTGATTCTTTACCTTGATTCCAGCTGAAGTGGGTCTGACAGGCAGCGCCAGAGGCAGGCAGAGCGCTCATGTCGAGGGTGGGAGTCCTGTGGTGCCTTTGTGTGCGAGGGTTTTAGAGCTTTGGTGGCAGCCCATCAGGCAGGAGACAACCCCAGAGCATTAGGGTGGGTCCAGTGTGTTCATCTGCTTTCAAAAAAGAGAAGGGCAATGTTTATCTCTGCCCTAGGAGCACATCTAATTATTTTAGCCCTGTGTACCTGAATGGGAACTTTCTTACACAACACAGCTGTCTGCAGAATTATTATCCTAAAACAGACCTGCAAACAAACCAGCCCAAAGCAGCCTTGTGCTCCAAGGATGAACAGGTCCTCTGCATTCCTCAGCAGGCAGAGAGCATCCTCACTAAATTGGCATCAAGAAAAAATGTGCTCCACAGCAACAACTTCACATTGCTCAGCCATTCCTTGATACACAGTCCAAATGTCATTTCACTCACTCACTGTCAGTGCACATCTCTGATGAATACAAAGACTTGAGACTATAAATTTTTCAGTGTGGGAACCCAGCTCTGGATACCAAAATACTGGTTTTCAAAGGAAAAAAATCACTTGCAGTTGTCAGAAAACTCAAAGCAGAGTTGTGAGCATGTACCAGCTCTGATACTTAAGAGCTAGGACAGACCAATAGGGAACCCAAGAAGCAGAGCACCAAAGACAGCCTGTCTGCAGCTTCCCCCCATTTCCCTTTGCCTCAATGCATTCTTTTAACATAAAACTAACATTTCTTACAGACATAATGAGCAAATGGGATAATCACAAAAACCTAATAATTTTAAACTAATAAACTAGCTGACAAATTGAGATAAGGAATTCCTAATATCCAGGGTGTTTTCAGTGAGCAGGTAAGTAGCTCTCTGTTGGGGTTTCAGACATGTAATAGTAAAAGCCATCCTGTTGCAGCATTTCACAGACCAGTTTAAAACTTGTAACATGTGTCTGTGACATTTGCCTTCTGCAAACAGGCTTGCAGCTTTGTCGTCAGAAAACATAGGATGAAAGACTGTGCTCAAAGCAAATTTGCTTAAAAAATCAATAAAAATGCCTTAAAACACTGGGACAAGTTGCATAGCCTGAAGGCAAGGAACTCCTTCAGTAATGTTTCTAGCTAATGCTTCTGAAGCATGCAAAAGAATAATACAATTTTGCTTACAGGCTGGGAAAAAAAGATGACTATTTTTGTGTGTTGGATGCATTGAGACTATAACACCTCTACTCAGGGCTGTATTCTGCCTCCTGTGTACCTCATTCCTGGTGCTCTACCAGTAGATGCTTGCCAATTATAGCAACAGAGAAGCTGAAACTAGAATTCAAGAAGCATGTAGAGATGTGTGGACATGCTGTTAAAACAAAAGGAGAAAAAAAGCTGTTTGAAGCAGGCTTAGGTAGAATTGCCCTGGAGCTCAAGCCAACAACTTTCTATAGAGCAACAGGAAAGCAAATAAATAGCTATAATTTATTTATACTAACTTTTTAAATAGTTCACTCTGATTCTTTTTGAGTACCATCTCACAAACCTGGTTGTTAAATATAAATTAAAAGTATTCGAGAGGTAATATTTGCAAAGCACTTTTGCATCCACAGATGAATGCTGCTGTATAATATGAACATTGACATATTTGACAAGGCAACAGAGTTAAGTGTGATACAGAGTCAGACAAAAGATTTTTTTCTTGTCTGAAAAGCCCTTGTTTTGTTACTAATATTAGAGCTACAGTGGCCTATTTGACAAAAAGCACCTCCTAATTTGAGAGCTGTAGCTCTTAAGCTCCATAGTAGCAGCTATTTACCTGGTTGGCTCACTCTTCACAAAATGTGCCCATTAAGCTCAGGGGATAAAGAAAAAAAAAAAAAAAAAAAAGGCAACCACTCTACTGAGCATGACTGAACAAACAACTGTGGTGGTATGTCTTTGATAAGAGACAGCAGAGGAAAAGGAGATAAATCTTGGGGGTGTAAGACAGGAGTTACATATTCCATTTTGAGCAAAAGGGAAGGCTATTATTGACTTTACTGGGTATAACTCATGGTAGCACAAATTCTGCTTGCAGGTGTTTGGAGGATTTTCCCTTAGGGAAGGTTTATGGTATATATACATACATACATATACAACACTAGTTTATGTCAAGGGAATTTATGCATGCACTTTCAACCGAGAGTAAATTTTAGCCCTTTTCTTCTTCACTGATGTTGTACAAGCATTTTCCCAGCTTGGCAGGGCTAAATTAAATTGGGCAACGTTTTGTGTGTGTTTGATGTCTGCTAAATGAAGTGAGGGTCCAATTCGTCATATTTACTCAAGCTCACTCAACTCTAGTAAAAATTAAAATGTTCCAGTTAATTTAACGAGATAATTCAGCTCTCTGAAATCTTTCTTGCTCAACATTTGTTGCCATTTAGAAGTTGAGGGTATGTGCTGCCATGTAATTCTTTGGACAGATCTGAGGACTTAGTAATAAACAGTAGACTATGTAGACACTGGACTGACATTGTATTTAATCTCAAGCAAGTTCCTGAGCTGCCACTGGAGAGAGGAAGTCTAGGATCAGACCCTTTGGGTTCATTAGATAGAGAAAAGGGATCACACACAAAAAGCCATGGAATGCTTAGGCAAAAATCAGGCTGACTTAGGTAGCAGCTGGAAGATGAAAATTAAAAAACTCCCATGTTGAGTAATTTGGATAAAAAGTATAAAGTAGGCAAGGGCTGCAAGTATCCACTCATGCTTGGTACTTGGAAACAACACCTCTGCCTTGAGGTGAATACATGTCTTGATTTTGGAACTCTATTTTATGTCAATACAGACAAGGAAGCCAAAACATCATGCAGTATTTGTGATACATATAAAGTCCACTGAAATTATTACTCAGTGAAACAAACCAAGGCTGAGAATTTACAATTGCCCATACCTGTAGCACTGAGATTTACTCACAGGAACTTGCAATATTGGCTCTCTGCAAACTGGCAGCACTTGAACATTCCTTATGGAGGAGGGGAAACCCAGAGAGATCAGCCTCCTGATAGTGTTGGGTGTCTAAGCTAAGCAAAACCATTCTAAGCCTCCCATTCAGGTGCCTTCAAACACCCTGCCTTCAGTCCTTCAGCTTTCTGTGAGACTGTGGAAGAGACAGAGGCATTTAGGTAAGAATCCATTCAGCATCCTAGCAGCTTGGCAATGTTCAGTACACTTTGAAGAATATGCAGATAGGTGAAATGTAAAAAGCTAGTACACAAATGCAGAGCAATTTAAGCATATTGGTGCTGAGGATTTGAGCAAAATTACAGCGATGTTCTATTCTTGCTGCAGAATCAAAAGCAATGCAGAGCACATCTGGTTTCATTAGGCAAACCATGAGCAGCCAAAGATGACTATCATTCACCCTTGGAGAGATGTAATTCAGATGGTTGAAGAGCTACCATAATAACAAATATATTTTAATGTGCAAATACATGGGGTTTTTTCAGGGATTTTCTTTTCTTCTAGTGCTTCTTAAAATGTTTTCATTTTCCATTCAGAAAGACAAATTACATAAACATTATCAGTGATAGTATTGAATTGAAGTGAAAAAAACCAGCAAATATGCTTGCAAAAATTAAAATATCATTAAATTACTTTATCAATAATAAAGCTCTTTCAAAAATACATCATTATTTCTAATCACTTTTGAGCAAAAAGTGTAATGCAGAGGTAAATTGGAAACTGATAAAAAAGAATCAATAGTAACGAATAGTCAAGAATCTAAAAAAAAACCCCAAAACAACCCTCACCTGAAGAAAAGTTAAAAGCACAGGGTTATTTACATTGGAAAGGAGACACATAAGGACATGATCCAAGTACAAAAATGGAATAGCAGGAAAAGGTTAGAAACTTCACCTTAGAATAAGGGATTTACTGAAATGAAAAGATGGTAAATGCAATAATGATAGAAAGAAACTTATTATCCTCACTCCCTAATTGAACTATGGTAGAGAGCTGAATAAAATATTTTTCAGTTTTCCATTATATGTTGCATTGTAGTAAAAATAGAAGCATTTTAAATAAAGTATCAATAACAATATTTACAAATGTTATAAACATAACAAGCACTTTTCAGAGAAAGTAAAATGTTACATTTAAACTTTAATGTGTTGATTCAGTGTCTTTCATTGTATCCTATATGAGATAAATGACAAAAAGAAACAATCAAATGGTATTGAAGCACATTATCCCAGTGATCAGCAATTAATATTTTGCACCAATAATGGGAATGGGGAATTCTTGAGAATTTTTCATTCAGTTTTTGTATTTTATATTTTGCAAAATGGAAATTCTCATTTCTAACTACTTTGGAGCTCACCAACACTGGATTTCTTTGAGAGCAAGAATTTACCACAGTTGAACTTTAAAAAAGGAAAGAACATCCACAGTGATTGGAGAGAATGGGAAATAATATTTTGTGAAGAACATTAAATCCCTGAGATTTCCCTTACTTTCAGGCACTCTGACTTAGTTCCTGGGGTGGTTTACTGTGTTTGCCCACTAAAACTGTTTCCTCTGTAGCACCTGTAGGAGGAAGGACGTAGGGCTGGAAGGAGCCCTGAGTGTAATGGACTCATGGCCCAGCTCCCCAGACACGCAGTGCTGGTGGGAACCCATGAGTTCAGGATTTCAGCCTGTCTTTTCTGCCAACAACAGGGAAACAGCTCCCTGGAATGATGCTGGAGGAGCCTTTCAACCCTCTTGGGAATGGAGGAGAGAGCTGACACCAAAGGAATTTGGCCAAACCCTGTCCTTTAGTACCCAAGAACTGAAATGTGGTGACAAAAATGAAAGAACGAAACGGAAGCCAGAAAAGGAGATAGCAGAATAAAATACATTTTCAGTTCTTTAGAGATTGAAAAAACCTATTGTCTGCCCCCTATGCTGAAGATGGAAAAAGCACACACATGTGCTGAGTTCATAGGCTGAGCGTTACTTGCAGCTCTTTCAGATGATGAAAAATGCAGATGAGGCTGATAAGACGACTCAGGGGTTTCTGCTGGGTGCTGCAGCATGAAGAGGTTGCCTTTCATACAGGACAGAAAGCCAAATTAGGTCCATGTAACTGTTCAAAATTCATTAGAATGACCTTAGTTAAGCTTTGCTTCCACGCACACTATGGTATATGATAACATAGCCTGGAGCAACAGAGGTAGTGGTGGTAACACTTTCTGAAATATTTCCACTACTTGAAAGCCATTGGATTTGTTAAAATTTCTAAAAGGATTATAACAGGATGAACTGGATTTTTTCCTTTTACTTTCTCAAAGCCAGTATAATAATATTACACAGAGCTTTTCATCTTCAAAGACCTTTACAAATCTTAGCAATTCACAGTAACTGAGCAGTTATAAAACTATGGTAAAACTCATTTTTGCTGTCTTGCTAATTTTTTCGTATTATTTTTAAGAATTAACTTACATAGCAATAATTTCTTTCATTGGACTTGTTCTGCAAATGTAACATGAAACTCATTACTAGAGGAATTTGAACAGTTACATCTCCCATATGATCATTAGTCATAATACTAATAAAAATAAAATATATTCTGACTCCCTGCTATTCCAACAGAAGGTGACACACTTTCAGTGTAGACATTTAATTCATTGCTCTTTCACTATTTAAACCACAAATAGGAATAACATTGAAACAAGTATTACCAAAAAAAATCATCTTACCAAGTATGACAATATATAACATCTGTGTCAGGTAAGAACACAAAGTAATTTTATTATTCCCCTTTCAATTTCTAAGCAGTTGCTATAAAAACATCTAAAATACCCCCACAACATTCAAGTCATTGCTGTACAAACAGGCAATTTCACTACTTAACACTAAAGTTTGCCCACTGTGGGCAAACACCCTCTGCTCCTGCTCACATCAGTGGATGCTGAAGGCACCCACCAAGCCTCAGCACTGACTCGTCTGGGCTTTTACTTCACATCAAAAAGTGCATTACACAACACGAGGCGCTTCTCAGTGCAGGGAAGGAGACCTGCATCCAGGCCTCATGGAGCAGTTTTGTGCACCTGAAACTCACAGGCACCTTTGCCCACTTATTCCCAACAGCACGAGGGAAGCTCAAAGGCTGCCCGCTTGCTCTGGGAGACCTCACCAGTGCAAAACGCCAATTGAAGCTGGAGCACTTTCTCCTCCCAGCACTGCTACGAGTGTCCCAGCCTGAACACTCTAATAATACTTAGCAATAACTTCTTTGAAGCCAGAGTAAGGATCAGGCTTTTGATGGCCCTAAAACATTCCTAAATGAGGCTCATTTCTGCTGCCCTTTCTCACACTGAGTAGCACTTAACTGTCCCACTGATGTTAAGGTGACAGCTTGCATGGAATTGCCACTGCAGAGGCAGAGAAAGAAAATGTAAAAACTAAATTTAATCTTAGAATAACTGGGCAAGGATCAAATACCTGAGTCTTAAGTGTCACTCATTCCTTTGTCTTAGCTTGCTCCACAGTAAGAAGGCATTTCCCATCATCAAACTGCCCTTTGCACAAGGGTCCAACAAGGTCCCATGAACGTTTCATAAACCCTAGAACTGCCCTAGAGAGAAAGAAACTGAGATGTGTCCTTCAAAGCAAATAGAGTAGAGAGGAGAGAGACAGGATCTCCTGACTTCTGGACCAGGTCTGGTCTTGTAGCTCAGTGCAAAATGTGGAGAGGAGCAGAATGAGTAGCAGACGGCATTCCTAAAATAATAGAAAACAGAAGAGTGGCAGGTCATGATCACAATGCTTTTGTCTGCAAAGGACAAAACACTCTTTTTTTTCCTCACAACATCCTTGCAGTATGATTTTCTTCCTGCCAACTGATTCCAATACTGAACACTAAAGCCTGGGTTCTGGCCTCCTGGTAATAAGTAATTTCCCAGAGCCTGGTCACAGATATGTCAGAAAACCATGTAAATTGCTTGGATGGGAAAGCCTCTTTCACAGGAGAGAGCTGTAGGTGGTAGAGAGGCTCCCTGCCACAATTTTATATTCCCTGGACACAGTGATATAGAAAGAGACAAGAGCAACCCTGATCTTCTGCCACCGGGCACCCTCCGCCTGCCCTCTGCAGCAGGGGTGGGTAAACAGTGAGGGTGGCTCCTGTTCTTTAAAGCAACAACCTCGACACACCTTTTAGAGATTGGGCTGTTTTAAACAGTGTTTAAAGGCTGAAAATGTTATACTGAGTTTTTCTATACACCTAGTTGCACATATTTAATTTTTTACTGTCACTTACCCAGAGCAGGGGATTTACTTCCCGTACTTCACAAGGTTTACTCCTAAGGGATTTGCTGTGGTGTTTGCATTTAATTTCACTATGAATGCAGCCTGTGATATGAGGAAAACAGAAGCTAACAGAGCATGCTCTGGGAGCTCTTACTTCTTCAGCCAAAGTTATTCTCATCCACATGCATAATCAAGCTGTTGGCTTTATCTGGGGTAACTGTTAGAGGGAAAGACCTAATTCATGGAAAAGCAACATTCTGTCACGCTCTTCCCTTCTGACCAGGACCCCTTTCCATGGGTTGTATCTCCTCTCTCATGCCACACTGTTTGCCTCCTCCATTCTCTCCGCAGACCCTCAGGGAACATGGCTGGGTCAATAATGGGAAACACTTGAGTAAGGAGTGGATACTGCCATGATGCACAAACCCCACTTCCAGGTTATGCAGCTTCCTTCCATGTCAAACAAATGTTTCACATTGAGCATATGGCAAAATGAGCACTCAACTCTGCCAACTCCATTGTTCAGCTGCATCTCAAATCCTGCTTGTTTGGTGTTGGAACTACAGCAACCTTACTGAATGAGACTATAATATTTTTACCTGTCAAGATACATGTCCTGAATATTGTCTTTTAGATCTCACTAAATACACAAGCCACAAAATATCTCAATCAGCATTATACATTGTATTACTACCAAAACACAAATGTCAGAATTAAATGGAGTTGCAGTGCAATACACACCATCACATCTTCCTTCTAGAGACATTTTTCAACCAACCTTTCTGATAAAATCAACATGGCTGGCCTGTGTTATTTAATTATTGTCTAGGCTCAAAGATCACCCTTTCCTTTTCTTTAATTTGAAAAAAGAAAAGCTTTTTTTTTTTTTGATTAACAAAAATATTAAACAGCAAGACTGTGGAACATAAAGGCCATCGGTTGCATTTTGCACAGGATAGGTTCTGGTTGAATGAGATCTGGGATGTGTGCCAAATTAATAGAAAAAATCCTGTTCTTCCTCTCCAATAGCCACAATGTTCATTATTAAGAAAAGCATATGAACCGCAGGATTTGATTTTAATAACACCAATGTCTTCATTAATCTGTACTTTCCATTTAGCCTCATTATTAAGTAAATGCTGAGTTAATGCAGCGCCTATTATTGTTGGATTTTCCATGAAAAACCTCCTTTCCCTCTTTTTTTCTAATTCATTCAAGGACTATCAGGTGTGTGTGTCATGTTTTTAAACAGGCCATCCACTGTCAATGGCTGTTTTCTTCCCTCAGGTCTATGCAGCTACTCCAGTAACGTGCAGTCTACAAAGCTGATAAGTAACAAAAAAAAAAAAACAGCCCAAGAGAACAAAACCCTGATAAACCCACTCCTAACTCAAAACCATATTTGTTTTGGTTGTGTTTTAAATGCTGTCGTGTCAAGGAGCCTCTTACTATCACCTGCAACTGAGCTGATCTTCCCTGGATGCTCCATGCCGCCTCCTTCTAAATCACGATTCCTGATGGCCAACACCGCTTTGTATCTGCCGAACAAATAGTGGCCTTTTGTCCAGCACAAGTTCCTAAACAAACTTAATCTCTCTAACACTGTGACAGATGACATTTAGATGTCCTTGTTACCCTTAAAATGAGTTTTATTGACAATCAGAGAACAAAAAGAAGGCCCAGATAAAGCCCAATGTTTTATAGGCCTGCTAACAACATCTTAGTTCTTAGTGCAGAGGGTGTAGAGAAAGCCTGGAGTTGCCCCCATTTTCCCCTGCTTTGCTATATCACCATGACAACAGATATAGAAATCACTTAGTGACTCCTAGAAAGAAAACACAGTGACACAGTACCCCTTGTATGGCGAATCAAACTAAAGCTTGCATTCAAATGGCTATTCAGCTTGGGCATTCATGTAGAGGATGGGGTGGATTTTACACAGGTAACAACAACAGAAAGGCCAGCAAGCACTCCAGCCACAGCATATGGTAAAGTCTCTGTTTAATTAATGCATCCTCAATAGAATTTATCCATTTTAAATTTGTTTTCTTTTACTTGAAACATCATTAATGTAAAGGGCAACATTAATCAACATCTTACAACTTAAAAGGGCATTAAAAAGTGATCTTTCCCCCTCCACGCCACAGAATCTTTTCAAGTACTTTTGCTCACTGCGACTGATTCCAGGCAGTCAGAGTTCTTAATCATAAGGCAAATCTAGAGAGGCCTCTACTGGCCAGCCTCTCCAGCTGCAATTTTTCCATTTTTAAGTGACTTGGAAAAGCAAGAAGTGGAGTAGCTGCAAGCTTTTATCTTAAAGTTGCACACAGAACGGATTACTGATAAATATATGGCGCAAAACCTAGGATAATTGTGCTTTTTTGAAGCTATCATGTAAGGTATAACTCTGCTGTTTTAAAAAACGAAAGAAGACTAAAAAGATTTATCCCGGCTGTGATGTGTTTGCCTCCATGACATTTTGAGACATTTTAAGATTATAGGTCTAAAAATTATTGGGTAATCATTTTTCTTTGTGGACAGGGCTCTCCTTAAAGTTGGGGCTTAAATCCATTTACACTTGAAATTCTCATATGCATGTGGCATTTTATATATGCATTTCTCACCACTGGAGTAAAACATACATCAAAGCTCAGAGAAATGAAATCAAGAGTGCAAGAAAAGGAACTTATTGAATGATAGAGGATCCCTGCTTCTGTGGGCTTTCCACAGTGACAGCATAAAGACAAAGAACTTTAAAAACCCCTTTTAAGTAAAATTCAATGTTTCAGGCAATGGTCAGTGTGCTTTGTGCTAATATCAGCAATTTTGTTTAGAAAATAAAAGAGTTTCTGTTGTATCCTTTAAACAAAAATATGCAGTGTGAGTTTGAAGACACTTTCTTTCTTTAATTTTTTTTTATTCTACTTATCAACCACAAACCATAGGAATAAAAACTACCTACTAGGCAGAGAATGCAACTCACTGGGTTTTAAGTTATTGCTGTGAAGATAGGAAACTTCTAAACACCAAAACACACAGAGAATGGGCAAACTGACAGATCCGGTGAAATAAATCCCAAAGTTGAAGGCTGAAAGAGGACACTGATTCTAAAAACAAAGTGCAAAATATTGACGGAAAATACAATTACAAGGGAACCTACTTACCTTGGATTGTGGTAGGCTGCTCCAAAATCTTAGGCTAACTTACTAATTTTTTTTTTTTCTGTGTAGAATACACACCATGGTAACTCCTAATGTTATTATTTTTTTTAAAGTCTATAGTCTCTAGTAAATCCTTAGGAAGTTGCACAGGTTATTTGTATTATACTTACAGTTAAAAAAATTTTAACCCATGGGTGATCTGAAAATATACTTTTTTTTTCTTGGAAGAGGATTTAATAAATATCAATTCTCTTAAGAGCATTATCTAGTAAAATTTTAATATTTACAAAATAAATCTCACATAACGTAAATTCATCTGCCCTTCAACTTGAAAAGTATTAAAATGGAAAAAAAAAAAAAAGGTATATCAAGATAATTCCTCCCTGACCCAATACAAACACCTAAAGAATAGGAAAAAAAAAACCCAAAACTATTTTAACAAGCCTGGATTAGTTTGTGTTTCTTACAGTACCCAGCACTGAACACCTTTTCGTAACATTTTTATTTGTCCATAGCACCGTGTTTGGCACGGGCTGATGTTACCTTTCCCCGGGGGGCAGGAAGGAGGTGCAGCACAGGTCAGCTCCCACCTCCCGGTCACTGCGGGCTTCCCAAAGGCGGAGCGGCGCGCAGCTCGCCCTGCCGGGGCCAGCAGTGACAACAGTGACACCTCCTGGGGCTCCGCGCGGCCCCGGCCCCGCCGCCGCCACCGGCCCGGGCCCCGAGCTCCTCCGGAGGAACTTTGCAGGACTGAAGCACTGCGGGGAGGAAAATGAACAATCCCGTTTAATTACATCAGTTTAGTGAGGAAAGCACAGGAGCCAGCGGCCGTGTGGACGGACAATGTGAAACACTAATGTTATCCTTCAGGTATTTCATTAAAAAAAGGGGGATGCAGTTTGGAAAGTAGCGTTCCAGGAATAGTTTAGGGGTACGTCCAAAAACTGTGCCCACAGCGCAGGGCTAACATTAGACTTTCTTGCTTTTAGTGGGTTTTATTTGTTTGGTTTGGTAGGGGTTGTTGGTTTGGGGTTTTTGTTTGTTTGTTTCTTTGTGGTTTCTTTGTTTCTTGTTTTGGTTTGGTTTGGTTTTGTGTAGTACAAGCTCACCTATGCAGAAAAGCTGGAAACATTTTAAATGACAATTTCCACTGGTCTCGCGGCATTTCGTGCTTAACTTTTAAAAACTATGGGACGAATAGTAGACAAACAGTCCACAAGTCCAGTTCTGCAAACTCTAGGTAACAGGCACAAATCTTCAAACAGCAGTAGCCCAGTCAGGACTGCTCATCACAAAGAGATTTTGTCACAAGTCACAGTGTCCCAAAAGAAAATTGATAAAACTGGTTGGAGGAAAAACATATTGTAAATATGTCTAGATTTAGAATATCCTTTACTCGCATTTGAATTAAAACAGAGAAAAAAATTTGCAAATTTAACCCAAGACAACCCCTTTGCAAGAGGAGCAATTTTTCCTTTAGATTCTCACAGAACTAATATTGGATAAAATTATTACCAATCAGTTCAAAATGACCAAGATATCCACAGTGGTCTTTGATGTCAGCATAATAAAAATAAATTTTAAGAATCATATATTTTTAGGAATATGGACTGTCAACATTTCATCGAGGAATCTCTGGCATGTGGTAATTTCCTGACAGAGATAGAATTACACAGATTTGGTGACATCAAAGTGTAAAAGAGCTCACACAAATTGGTTGAGAGGGTTTTTGTTTTCTTATTTCTACTGAGTTCATTATTACTATTTAAAAATCCAAACAAACAGCATATGAAATACCAATTAATAAACATTGTCAGGATATGATTTCCCAGGAAATTCTGTTAGCAAAAGTGATCTTAAAATGATACACAATTCCAGTCAAATCTAACAAGTGATCTGACAGCTTTTTGGGAACTAGCACACTAGAAAGTGCAGAGAAGCACCCAGGGAGATCAGATCCTCTACAGATCTGCTTTTGCAGGTGAAGCTGCAGGAGAAAACAATTGAATTTTCTGCATTTTTATTATAATAATTCACAAATATACAATTTACTAATTATAACAAACAACCCAGAATTAATAAACTGGAAATTAGAAATCCACGAAGGAGAAGTTTACCACTCAAGAATTTTTTTTTTTTCAAATCAGCTAGGCAAAAAAAGGAAAACAGTACAAAAAACATATAATATTATTAGCTGATTTAATAAAAAGCCCAAGAGTCTTACTTATGAGTATCTTTTATAAATATAATTATTCTAATTTTGTTCAATAATACATTTTTAAAAGAAACATTTTATATTGGCTGCATAGCAACATATGTATCTAATAGAAGAAATAACGTTTGTAAAGATTTTAAGATAGTTGTATTCATATGTTCAATACAAAATATGCAGAATGACTTAAAAAGGTATTTTTGTACACCTTCTTTATATTTTAAAGCATAATTGAAATGCAGGTAAACTGGGAGAAAAAAATCTGCCATTTCTGCATGGAGTACAGAACTCGTCCTTTTTTTAATCTTACAGTTTTATTTGAGATACTGTGTGTACTTTCTGATGGTTTGGTGTTGCTGTTTATGTCATAAAGAGAGTACAATGAAAGAGTTTGCAAAAACCACAGATGGAGTAGCAGAGATAAGAGACTTAAAGAAAAAAAAAGCAGGGGTGGGGGAGAGGACTAAGACTAACACCTGGAGCTGTACCTGGCTCTGCCTTTGTGGTGAATATTACAGCTTAGGGAAACCAAAAATTGCAAAATGGCCAAAGTTTCCCCAGGTACCTGAAACAGTAATTAATCTAATGTCTACTACAGCCAGGAAAGAGATTCCCTCTCTGCCCTAGAAGAGCCCATTTATCTATTTCACAGGGGATTTGTGCAATGCAAAGCTCCTGAAAGCCCATGGGCTGACAGAGGGAAATGGCATCCAGCAGCACAGGGCAGCCCAGGCAGCCCATCAAGAGCAAAGCCACAAAACAGAGCCAGAGGCAGCTCCAAGGCTGCCAACACAACTGCCTACAAAAGCTGCCAATGAGCCAGAAACTGCTTGTGGGAAAATATCACTTACCCTTAGCATCTGGGTCCCGTGATTACTGTCCAAAGAAACACAGACTGGTAAGATAATGGCAGGATAAATAGCACTTCATTGCTCTTTTTTCTCTCCCTTTACTCCCAAAATTTTTTTGATACATCACCTCCCAATTTGGGAACAATTTTTTAAAAATTGGTTGTTTTAATCTTTGTGTTACTCATGAAGTAAAATGAGTCTTCCTGCCTCATCTCTAAAAATAGCTTTCGCACGCGCTTCCCCTGGCTCTCGGTGTACGACACATAGTGGGGCCATTTGTTACCATTATTGACATGTTTGTGGTGAACTGCAAGCGTGTTTACAGTAGAAATGAAGTCCCTGCTCTCTTGGAGGTAATCCTGGGGTGTCTAAAAGACTCATGGGAGTCCTTGACGTGGATTCTCTGAAATGAATTTCTGTTCCCATATAAATAAATTATCTTGGCACCAAATATTTATATTTTCCTTCTATTTCAGGAGGGCAGCAGATGCAAAGGTTCCTGATGCTTCTAGCAATAGTGCCCTGCACAAGCTGTCTGGTACTGGATGTAAGGATGAATGGGAGAAAAAGAGGAAGAGGAGGGCTTTGGCTTACCCCTTGCAGTGTAACAGAATGAGAAATGGGGCTTTTGCAGCCAGTAAATAGGGCAAAGTGAGAACTGGCCCCCTGAGGTGATGGGTGTCAAAAATGCTAGGGTGTCTAAAGGCCAGAGATGCCTCATGGCGAGTGAATTGGCTCTAACTTCCCCAAATTATGCCAAAGGTTGACCAGAAAATTTTACAGTCATTAGCTTTTGACTGGAATGGATAGATTTCCATTTGTGTTCACTGCAGTTTCTATTAAAAATATACAGTCTTGTCATCCTACCAGCATAGTAAGGATTTTTTTCCTGCAGAAATTCACTAAAAGAAGTAAACTTTAACCAGAATTGCAGTTTGTACATTTGTACCACACTGAAACACACCCAGGCAATTGCTCATTAAAGCTGTCTAGTTATGTGTAACATATATGGGACTGTGCAACATGCCAGGTGTTAAACAAAACATGAGATGACATCATTCTGCAGACTGGGCTATAGAAAATACAATCTCCTGGTGATCTACAGGGAAAAAACTCACTGCTTTTTGGTGAACTTAATAGAAAACGACAGACGAGTACAAGTTGTTATTGTCTTTATATTTTGGAATCGGGCAAATCTGTCTCTGCATTCACAAGTTCATGTTTATAAGCAGTAAGCCTACACTAAATCTGTCATTAAAAATATTCTTTCTAGTAAGGAATAAGGAGCTTAGATAAAATAAACAAAATTTATAGGAATATCTGTGAGCTGCAGATAGATTTAAGAGTACACCCAGCAAGAAAATATCCAAGGGAGGCTAACCAATAACATAAGAGGAAACCATAAACTGAAGTTCCTGTATGACAAACAATATGGAGCAATATGGATTCAATGCCACAATCTGTTTTCCTGTGTTTTTTTAATCCTCAGAGACAGAAAGGTGTTTGGCTACAGCTATGGACTGCTTTGATTGATAGATTATGTGATCAAATGTTGCTGAGAGATGATTATTTTTATTCCTGTGTAAACTAATGAATTCCAAAACCTGCTCAGATTTGTAGTGTTATTAGTGCCTTCATTAAGCAAACAGCAAACATCATTGCTAAACAGTTCAGCTCCTCCTGATCTGTTGGACAAGGACTATATTCAAAACCAAATGTATCTCCAGTGTGAGGCTGAGCTCTGAGGGGAAGTTACTGTGCATATCATTACTATTAGCTAGTCTTGTCCACGGAAACAAGAGAAAAATAGATGTGATGCGTTTGTTTCAGTGAATCAAAGTAAAGAAAACTCACCAAGGTACCCATGATGTGCTACGTGACTCTTGCTTTCAGTGCTGTGGGAAGATGAGTACAGAAAATATTGTTTCATAGCGTGAGCATGGCCAGGAGGAAACATATCTTGGACAACATCACAAGTATGACAAGAGATAAATGATAGGGTAACTCTGTTTTACATTAGCCAGAAAAGTTGACACTGGTGTAAAAACATTAAAAGGTTGTAGCTAAAGTCAGGCTTTACATGCAGGCTTTCTATGCAATCTCATAGTGCTGCTTTTAGAATAAATCAAGAAAGAAAAGTAGGTTATTTGTTCCTTTTAATATGAAGTCACTACACAGAGCATTTAGCTTGCTTTTTCTGTTCATAAACACTTTGTTTACTGCTTTTTTTTTAATCTTAGTGTCTTGAATATTTAGTGGCATACAGATCGTGCTCACATCCAACATTTTCATATTTCATTGTATTTTAATTACTATAAAACCTTATGCATAAGCTGCATCATAATATCATTTGCTTCCACTCCACTGAAAATCATGTTCAATTTCTTGATCATGGAAATATTTCTAATTTCTAATATGGAATTTTCTGAGAAGACACAGTTTCAGCAGTGAGGCCCAACATTCCAAATGAAACACATACCTATGTTTCAGGACAAAAAAAGGCATTGTATCTTATGTATTTGAAAAGAATGCCAGTGCCACTTCATCCTTCCAATCTTATCGCTCCTACATGACCAACAGAAAAATGTTGAAACTGTCACTAGTATTCATCAATTAAAAAAAGAAGGTTTTGTCCTAAAATAGGTTTGGGTTTTTTTCCTACAGAAAGACACTCATGATTTTTTAAAGGCAGATGTTTCTTTTCTCTTATGACATCAGCTGAAACTGCAGAGAACTAGTTAGTGCACACAAACACTCCATGTTCATCCTGTATTCTTTGGAATAACTGTCTGTCCAAATTTTATTAGGATTTTCTTATAATGATGTTATATGATGTCCTTGTGATACCTGCATATGTAGAGATCTTAATATTGATTTATTGTGTCTTTTGCCCATCCTTGAGCAGTGTAGATAGCAATTACAGCTGTTGGTGGTATCTATTTTGTCTTTTCATAATTGTCATTTTTAGTTCTACTTAGGATTAAAATATGAAAATTGCATCACGTGCACATGAGCAGGGCTTTAGCCAAGTTATCAGCAATTTCACAGCAGCATCATCATTTTAAGCAGCATCCTCTTCATCTTGTTTATGAAAACCACATACTGTAACATAAACTTTTAGAGGAAATGTATCATCATAAGAGCTGCCCTGACAAGAAGCCCTCATTCAGATCATTAATGTCTTCCCCCTAAAAATCATCAGGGACAGAGAAACACCTGTACAGCTGTACCAGATGTTTCTGAATAGTTCTGCTTGGGTTGCTGTCTGAGGTTGATCAGTTCAACACTGTTCCTTAGCTGAATCTAAAATCACTTACAAACTCCTTATTGTCAGTGCTTTGCTCAGCTAGAGTTGCAAAGGTGCAGTGGCACATGCACTTTCTTAATTGCACAATTTTTAAAAAGCAGTAAAAACAAACATTCTGATGAATAGTAAAAGTCTGTTCATTCTTCCCAGTGATAAAAATAAAACGTATTCTAAGGATATAGCTGCATATACATATGCAAAGAAACAGCAGAAAATATTTTTTAAAACTGCCCAAGTTTCTGTTTTTAGAGCAGTGATTTTCTTTAGCATTAGGAAAAGAAATCCTTGTGCAGGGTTGACTTGGTGCTGGCTTCTGTATATTCTGTTCATGTACAACACACAGCTGAGATAATGGAGAGCAAACATTACATGCAACATCCTCACAAGCATCAGCTTTGTGTACCAGTCCTCTCAAGCAGGGTATGTCCTCACTTGGCAGTGAACTGAATCTTCTATTAAGATTAAAAATTAAGTTGAATGAAGAAAAACAGTCTGAGAAGGTGTTTGGTTTTGTTTTTTTGGTTTCGTGCCTTTTTGTTTTTTTAAATACACTCTGACTAGTATTTTAAAAGAACTTTTGCACACATTTGGATACAGATGAGAACAATTAAATGCCCTCTAATAATTGATGTATATGCAATCTATAGCGTGCATTCTCTTCTTATTAGAGGCTGTGGGTTTTTTGTTGCAATCTAGCTAATAAAGGCTTTCTTTTCCACAAGAGAATTTTGACAGGGTTGACTCCAGACGGCTTTCCAGCTGAGGTCTGGGGCCTTGCTGAACCTTCAAAATTTTCCCATTTGAGCTGCATCAAAGTGAAGGAAATTCAAGGATCACTAACGTCTCAGATGGTAGCACTTGCCCTAACAACCAAGGTTCAGGAATTCTTTGGAGCAGGCTGAGGTCATTTTTCTCCCCTTTTCTCCTAATGCTTTTCTCTATTAATCAGAGCTCACAGCTCAGATTGGTCTTCAACTTCCTCCCAATCCTTGCTAAGCCTGTCATTTCTAGCTATTATTTACTTTAATGGACTTTGGCTGATCCCTTATGAAGCTTTGGATCTGAGAATAATAAGGCTGGAGAGTAACGGGCACAGACATGGGTGTGGGTTTGCCTGCAGATTAACCGTGGCAGATGGGCTTTATTGCGGTTTCCTGTGTGCCGAGTGTTGATTGAGAGGGTATAATGAGAGAGGTGGTGTCTGCACAATGGCTGCAGCCACTTCATTGCACCTCGCGTCTAAACAACCCCATTTTTCTAAATCTTTGGGTTGTGAAATTTTAGGAAGTCAGAGCACAAGAACAAGTACAAAAACAACTGTAAATAACCATGAATGTTAATCCAACCCTAATTGGTCCCTTCTTTCNTAACAAATGAATGATATGGACAGCTATGCATACATTTGACTTTTATAACAGTTTAACACAAATATTACTTCATGTCAACTTATATTATTATTAATATTAATGTCCCATTAGCTTTTGCATTATTAACATCAGCAGCAAAAGCTTATCTTGCGATCATCCTGTTATGCTTTAGGTTTTTGTCATCTTGGGAAAATTTGTTTGAATTAAATTATCTATTGTCTAGAGAGTATCAAAAATACCAGCAGGAAAATTGCTTAGTATCTGGCAGAATGAGTCAAAAAAATGCTTTTCTAAGTCCAAATGCCATTAACTTTCAACAGCGATCAGATGATAAATTATTTTCAGCTATAGGTACTATCAAAAGATCTTTTACAAATTCCCCATTTTAAGGATTTTACTTAATTCCTCCCTTTCACTGATGGATTAAATCACAACTATTGATTCTTTTCTTCCTTTGGGGCTTTACCCATCTGTCCTAACGCTTTCATCCCAGCACCCCTTGGGCTGAGAGAAGTGTTCTACAAATGAACCAGTGAAAACCTGGAGAAGATTCCAGGTCAAGTTTGTGTACAAGAGTTTAAATTTTTAGTGACAGTCTTCCCTTAGCACAGACGAAAGTTTCCACACAGAGCCGCACAAGCTAGCCCCACCAATTATCCTCCTCCTTTGAAAACCATTATCAAGTTTTTCAAAACTTCTTTCATTTCACTGTTGTCACTGGATGAAAAGGAAACTAACCACCATGTCAAGACAACTCGGCTGCCTGGCAACCAAGGGCCACATTTTAATTCTGACTTGCTTCTGGTCTTGACTAATGGAAAGTGACTATGTTAAGCCAGTCAGAAGAGTTGTTTGTCACTTCTGAAATGCAAACAAAACTATATTGTTTCGAAAGTCCTGGGCGTGATTGATGTAAAGATTTACAGTAACATCATTCATTTGCCCTTGTGTTTTAGTGGGATTGATGTCATATCTTTTCATGCTTTATTAAATGCTTTCGGAGAACTCAAATGCATGATGCTTTTTGTCCTAAAGAATCTAAAGAGATTTTTCTTATGCAAGAAAGTTGGACTCCAACTTGAGAGATTAAATGATTTGACACAACATGTGTCTGTAATTTAATAAGAAACATCAGCTGAGAAATGTGAATATACAACCTGATAAAAAGAAAAAGAAGCCAAGACAGGGAAAAAAACTAAAATCAACAGTTTGGGGGAGGGGAAGGAAAGATACACTGCTAACTTGCCAGCAGTAAAGCTTGTTTGGACAAACTTTCCCACATCTGAGTTAATTTTTTTGACTTCTAATACCAAAAGAGAAGTTCAAATTCTGCTCCCCACCTCTTTAACTATAACTATATGCAGTCACAATTATAAAACATGTGTCCATTTTTCTATAAAACATTACTGAAAATATTACAAGTAATATCAACATCAATTATCCTGACTAACTATGACAGATTCAAAGAGGTTTAAACAGCTTGTTTCCAAAGTCATCTAAAAAATCCCCCCTAAAAACAATTATATTGCAAATTATTTTTGTGAAGGCCAGGCTGACTTTTCTATTAAATTAAGAATCAGGAAAGGATGGATGAACCTACAGACAGTTTTCTTGTCTGCAACAGTGAGACAGACTCATGCATTCTCCATGTATAGATATGATTTTTTGTCATTACACCTGCAAAATATGAATAAATAAATATATATGTGTGTGTGTATGTGTGAAACAGAAAGGACAAAATAGCTGATATGGCAGTTTCTGTTCTATTTAAAGTATATAAATTACTCTTCAAATGCCTATTATTCATTAAGGCAATAATTTAATGAATATTTCGGGTAGTAGGCTTAGGCTTTTGAAAGTATACTTATATTAGCATCAATGTTATGCTAGAGCTGTTTTCCAAAATAAGTACAATAGCTTTTTGCTGCTCTGACAAAACTTGTTAATAAGTAGACCCTTGCCATTACCTTTTTTTTTTTTTTAACAGATATTAAAATTTAAGCACAGTAATAACATACACTGTAATTACTGTTGCCATCTGGGATTCTTAGGGGTAGTCCAAGAGGACTCCAGCATGTCTATTCTCTGGGCAGAAATTTAGAAATTTAGAGGAACAGAAGGTATGTGTGAAGAAAGGAGAAGTAATTCAGCCTCCTTGGTCCGTGGTGGATGGTGTTCTATTCCAAGCCCTCCAACAAATCAAGCTGTCCTATACTCAGCCCATGCAATACCAAACCCC
This sequence comes from Leptocoma aspasia, assembly GCA_013399835.1. NCBI lineage: Eukaryota > Metazoa > Chordata > Aves > Passeriformes > Nectariniidae > Leptocoma > Leptocoma aspasia. The sequence goes on from VXAX01004999.1 coordinate 308,185, forward strand.
TGCCTAGAACCCTGAGCTCATGACATGTGGGACCTTATCCCCAACATTATCCAACCTTGACAACCAAATGCTCCAAAATATGAGTGTCAGCTCAGCACCAGCACTGTCCTGCAAGGGGAGAGGATAATGGATATGGGTTACAGGTGGCTGCCAGGAGCTCCCACATGGCTGCAGTCCCCAGAACCCGACAGTGCTGCCATCAGTGGGGTGAGCAGCTGCCAGAGCTGTGTGAGCAGGCTTCAGCTGAGGGCCATGGGGCAAGAGGGCAGAGCACAAGCAGAGGACAAGCAGAGGGAGCCCAGCCCCAACAGCAACACTGCAGTGGCTGAGCTGGGGAGAGAGGGGCACCCCTGGCACCAGCACCGAGCCTGTGGGTTTGCTGATGCACATCAATATGGATGTGTGCCTCTCTGCTTTCCAGAAAATAATCAAGATCTCTGCATGGCCTGCTACTTCAGGATCGCTCAATACATGATTAAGTATTAATCACTAATGCTAAAATTGAAGCATAAGTGACCTCAAGGAAGGAGAAGGAGGAGGAAGAGAAGGAGGAAGGGAAACAGCTGTCCAATCTTTCCATTGAGGAGAAGTCAGGACTGGCTCAGGCACAATAACTCCATTGACTCAGGAAAATAAATATGCGTTCATTGAGAAGATTATCTAATCAGTCTAGGTCTAGATATTAGGTCAGTGGGTTACCTCAGTCCACCACCAGTCTCAGCAAGCTCTGCATCGCCAAGAAGAAACAATTTAAGAACAAGCACATTCCAGGATCACAGCATTTTTACAGTCCTCATCATAGCCAAAACGCAAAAGCTGGGTGTAAAACTGTCTCTCTACAGCCAAATTACACACAAAGCATGTTGTAAATCAGCTTCACCCCAGGGAAGGCAAGCTGTAAACTACCTATCATTTTACACAGCTACATCGAACCATCATGGCGGAGGAAGCCTGAAAAGGTCAAGAGATTTTTCTAAACTGCCTGCATCTCCGGAGTAGCTCAAGAAGCCACATAATCTAAAGTCCTCAAATAGCATTTCTCTGAATTTTTTTTTCGCTTATGGAAACGAATGTGTAACATTCTAACTGCCTTCAGCTTCTGCTGAATTAAACACATTCCAGCGTCTCTAGAGCAGCAGTCAGGCAGTTGCACTCCCCTTTGCACTCTCCTGCGTAATCCTTCTGGGGGAAAGAATACATAACGAAGCCCTCAGCTGACAATCTGGGAGACCTGCCACTGCTTATTGCCATCAGTTATTTTTCAACTGATTCAAAGATAAAACAAGGGCTGAAAGCTTGTAGCTACTTCTTTTGAGAAAACGGAGTCCAAAGAAGCTCCTCTTAATCCAGGGGATTACTCAAGAGGTTCCAGTACTCTACTTTAGACCAACTCAAGATTAAAAAAAAAAGGAAAAGAAGTTCTTCTTTGCGGTATTTGAAGGCTGGTGTTCCTTTCTAAAAACAAATATGCAAATAAAATTGCACTGCAACTGACTGAAACTTTATACAATTGTTGCAGGTTCATAAACATTTCATGAACTCAGATTAAATTTCAATTACAATACAAGTACTTCCATGAGCAGCAGAATGAAAGATGCCTGTTCTCCCCTGGCTTTGTGCTCATAGTTAGATTCCCTGGGACCTCAGGGGGTGCAAGTCTCCAATGGAAAGTATTGCTCCAGGTGGAACATTCTCTGTTCTGCAAGGACTCCTGATACCTTTCCCTCTTCAGAAATTATGTACATCTTCCCTTGCTACCAATTTCCACAAAACCTATAGCAACTGCTCAGCAGATCCATTTCCCATAGGGCACAGACTGATACAGACATAAAATATACATGGAGATATGTGATGGTATAAAGCATATATATCCTGTCCATATATATCTAGTTTTTATCCAAACAGGATAAAAACTGCATTTCCTTAAGTCTAAACAAAACCAACAATAAGAAAAGGCCAAAGTTACACACACAAGGACTGCCACAAGCAGTGAATCAGTAGAGTCCCATTTCTTTGTCACAGAAAACACCTTTTTCTCTGGCTCCTGGCTAAGCTGCCCTCCATCACACTTGTCTGCCTTTCCATCTGGTTTAGCCAAACCTCTTTCATCTTTTACCTTTCATACTGCTGCTTTCTCTCTTTGAGCCCTGCCTTTCAGCTGCTGCTGAGCTCACCTTCTCCCTGCCCTGCTCTGATCCCCTGGCCGGTTCCAGCGGCATTCCCAGCCCGTGGCGTGGCCCCCGGCAGGGCAGCCCTCCCTGCCCAGCCCGGCTCTCCATTCACTGTGCACAAGCCCCTCACCTCACTTGTGGCAATGAGGGCTCTTCAGCTGGGCTCACACTGCCCCCTGTCCCAAGGCAGGCCCCCGAAATCCCCATCTCCAGGAAGGGGATCACTATATCCTGTAACTCCAGATGATGCACCTCAAATTGTGCACGTTTGTCAGCTTTTCATTGTAGGTTCCTTTCAGCAATGAATGCAGCTTATTTGTGTTGCACATAGTGCCATGCAAATTTAGGGCACTATTTTAATGCATGATAAATCATTACTATAATTAACAGAAAAAAAAAACAAAAACAAAAAACTCCTGGCAATTTGTCAGGACCAGACACCTCTTTTCATGCCAGATATTTTCATATGTATGACATGTACATATAAGATCCCTCTTGCTGCTGTATGGGGACACGCATCTCCCATTAGCAGTAATGGGAATTATGTGTGTGCACTGAGGGGAAACTGTAGTGTACCCTGGCTGGTGTGTTATGTTAGTTGTGCTTTATTGGATCATATGGAGCATGCCACATGAGAAAAGAAAAAACACCTTTCCATCTTCATTGTTGAGAGAGAAATATATAGAAAGCCCCTGTACACAATCATGCTTTTAATTAAGTGCTATTTGCAGGTGCTGTTTGTCTCCAATTTCTTATAGCCATTTCTGGAAGAGCAATAACAAAAATAATCTGCAAAATAAAGTGATTAGGGATAAAAATTAGCTAGGGTTACTAGACTGATGATAAATTCTTCTAAAAATGAGTATTTTTAATAAACCACATTTTGAAAATATAAACATCCTTGTATTGGTAGGTGCTGCACTGTAAAATACTAAACTTCATTTCACTATCAATTTTCTGATTCATCTGAAGAAGTTCATTATCTGTTAAATTGAAGGCAAGCCTCCCACAGAGGAATGCTATCTAAAGATGGATGTGTTTGTGTGTGAAAGGATAGCCTTCCTTAGCTGTTTATCAAAAAGGACATTCACAGAGTAGGTACCGTACCTCCCCACTTTGTAAATATAAAGCACAATACAAACAAACATACAATCGTGACACTGGTTCATTTTTGTTGTCTGGTTGTAACACATTAATACAAATTTAGTCCAAACATCCAAAGTTATGCTGCTAGGAATGTTACCATCTGGTTTTAATGAATATCTGGGGTCCATTTTTCAGTTAAGCTTTTCATAGTGTGTTTGTATGTTGCTTTTTCCAAGCTATCTGCATAATTGCTAAAAGATTTTACTGCAAAATTAATATCCTCACTGTGAATGAGGTAGAAGGGCAAAAACCAGGATGACAAAGGCTGAAATGAGGTGAAAGGCAAATTCAATTTTTCCTTGCACCATAGAAACCTCGTCAGGACTAGCTTTATCTGGTAATCCACATTTAAACTTTAACCTGTAGGGGGGCTCTTTGTGTTAGTTAATGTAAGCATAAAAAGAGTCTGAACCACTAATCAGATTAATCATATTTTGTGAGACTCAAAAGCTTCATTAAAAGGACCTCGTTTCTAAGCTACACATTTCAGAAAGAGAAAAAAAGTTGGCTATGAAAAGGAAAAAGTAACACTGAAATTCAAAAAGACACAGACTGTGTGTCTCCTGGAATTTAACCAAGGACAGTTAAGACCTGGAACAATATCCACCTTCATAAAACACACCTTGAGGATGCCAAAATAATTAGGGCATTTTTGCTATCGAAATTATGCATTTCCCACATTTACAAAGCTTTAACTTACACACAACAGAGAACTATTTAATAGATAAATAAAAGCGTCTTCCCTTTCCTCACATTTATGGAAGTCTCCCTCTCTGCTGAGGCAACTGTATTTCCTAAGTAATTCAGGTGACCCCTCAGGGCCAGGAGAATGTGAACATCAGAAGAATCTGTCATCTCCAGTCAGGTTATTACACTCACATAAGAAACACCCCACTTCTCTAGTGAGCATGAAAGTGAAAGAGCAACCTACTGTCCCAAGTTGGTGCAGCATTGTGCTCTCTTTCAAAAACAACAGAATATCTCCATTTTCAATAAACAAATGGTTTGCCACAAATGAATCTTCAGCGAGCTTTTGTTCATGCCTATGGCATAAAACATGGTTTACTTACTTTTTCATGAAGTTTAATAGGAACCATCTGCACTTAGGACAAACATTTTGCACTTAGTGTGAAACTCATTCCTATCTCAGCCTATCTCAGCCTAGCCTGCACTGATCTGGATTTAGTGGGCCTTCGAAATCAGGAGAAGTTTTGAGGGAACATTAACGAAGTTGCTTTGGAAGATTATTCAATACTGGGCAAGTAAAACACATCAGAGCAGTTATATTCTCCCTAAAGTATATTTAAGTGGTGAGAAGAGAAATCAAGACATGACATCATGGGGAAGATAATTTGAAATACAGACTCATCTATTTTCCAACTTTGGGACTGCAGAAGTGGAGTTAGCCTCACTTTTGTTTTCCAAGTCAGGAGGAGCAGCCTCCTGCTGTATCAGAGCCAAACTCTTTGCTAGCTTTTCACTATTATGTGTTCATTTTTCTTTCCCCATAACTTGCCAAGGTAATCGTGCTCCCACCAGCCGTACAACCCTCTGCATGATCTGTATTCAACTGATCCTTTACTTCTGGACAAGACAGGCAACCTAAAAAACATTGCTATGCACACATCTACAGTTCTACACTCTACATAAGCTAACATGTTTAATTAGTAGCTTTCTAAATGTCTGTTTACAAGTTTTGTCTGTAATTGCACTGAGCCTGCACTGCTTGGCATGGTCAGTTATACCTAAAGGCACTACTTGTTCCCTGGCTAAGGTGACAGCAGGTGAGGAATCTTCTGTAGGAAATTACCAGTCACCAAGGAATTGTTGCCACATGCAAAGCTTAGAAAGGAAGGTCAGAGCGTGGGTGGGCCAGTTCCCTCTCCCACCTTCACTCTTTCACAGAGCTGATGTTTTCCAGTTGCTGCATGTGCTACAGTGGCTTTAAAAGAAACACAATGGCCAAGCTGTCTGCACTTCATAGACCAGACACTTCACACAAAATTTTACCACAAGCTGTCATTGTATGGCTACATTTACTGAGCGTGTGCCATTGTGTGCCATCCTGTGCCCCGAGGTCTTCAGTGTTTCTTCATCAAACCAGGCAGCTGTCAAAATGTGCCTCAGCTCCATCCAGCACACATTCCCCAGCTTTCCTGTCCAAGGAAAAGGAGGGGAGAAAGGACAGCAAGTACCAAGGTCTTGCTCCAGTGAGGAGCTGGGATGCGGCCAAGGACAGGCTCCCAGGTTTCTAGTGTAGATGCAGACTATCAAACCAATGAATTCTTCAGAGAATTCACACAAATCTAAGTTGTTTACGAGCTGACTTCAGCACATGTTTGCACCAGTGTAAAACTGGAGCAACTGCACTATCTTTGACAGAGTCCTTCTAAGTCTAAACCAATGCAATCTAAAGCAGAATCTATCCCTTTAGCTTGGATAATGATCTAGAAATACTACTCTAAAAATACAGAAACAAAGAATTTTCCTAAACACAAAGAGAATTGTTCATAGGTCTGACCCAAAGCTATGAATTTAAATGATCCAAATGTAACTCAAAGAGACCCAATCTTTGTATTAGGAAAAATTTAGTGAAGCACTGGGATGCATTAGGAACATCAGTTTGTATTAGGTCAGGTTTTCTCAGCCTTCCTGATACTGTCTCACCTTGTTTTATGACAAGTTCCAGTGACATGCATATAAATACTCCCAGAGTATGTTCCTGTGCAGTGCAAATAGTTATGGGAAAAAAAATATCCCCTATCAGGTTGCCATCTGAGCTGCGGTACTTCCCAGGCTATAGCAAGGCAGAGACAGAGGGATTAACTTGCAGCACTACTGCCAGTCTGCTAGAAATGCTGGAAATGGTTGAGGCTGTCTGCTTGCCTCTGCCCTGAACTGCACTGGGGCTGTTCCTAAGTCAGGTTCTAGCTGACCTTAAGGACTAGCTGAGAGTAAGAAACTACTGCAGCTGTTCTGAATATGCTCTGCGTATTCCTTATTGTATAGGTTGGAAAAATGAGTCTCAGAGACAGAAAAATCATGCACTTGTGACCACATTGTGCTGGTGACCCTGACAGAGGCAGAGCCTTTGGCCTCCAGGTGTGCAGTTCTTCCTCCTGTCCGTGCACTGTTTGCATTCTGGGCATGGTGGCACAGGGTGCAGGACACGGGAACTCAGCAGGGCAGGTTCATTTCACCAGAGATGGACCTACAGTGGCACAGCAGCCAGCAGAGTTCAAAGGCTGGGAGGATTCATATTATACTCACCATCTCACACTAAATATGTTCAATAATTTTTTTCTCCCTCATTTTGATACTACTAGGTTCAGGTAATCTCTAGTGAAACCATATTAAAAACTGGCCAAGTCTATCCAAGCTTCCAGCCAGAATGATGTGTCTAGTTAATGGGATAAGTTTTTCTCAGTGAAAATAAGAAAATAATTTATTAAAGTCTGACCCTGCCTTGCTTTAAATTTGTGGTTCTGTCAAAACCAAAACAACTTTTGAGTTCATTACATAAATTGGATAAGGTCCACATTCCCTGAGCTGCATAACATGGCTTGTCTCTGCTCATTCCAGAATAGATTTTTCCTTTTCCTTTTATTTTCTTCCTAAACACACACACACACACACACAAAACCCCCAAACAAATAAAAAACCCTCCAAACAGAAAAACAGCTTCCCCATTGCTCTGTTTCCATAACTGATAGTTATTTTAAAAGGTAGTACAAACCTTATAAATTCAAAGAAAGACAACACTGGAATGCCCACCAGTGCTGCCCACAGTAAAGAAAACACATCCAGAGTTTTTATCACTTCAAATAAAAATTTCTGTTCTGCAAGGAGAAAATCCCCTCTCTTCTGTTGTTCCAGACTCTACAGATCATTAGGTAGGTAAAGCAAACTTCTGATCTTTTGATCATTCACAGCTCTTTGGAAAGAAGTCTCCCACAAGGCTCATGATGCTCTAAGTCTCTTTTTTTTTCTGTTCTGTGGCCTCCCTCTCTCCAAGTTAAAACTCATGCAGAACAAACAGCACTGCTGAGCTCAGCAGCACCAAGAAGGAGGAATCTGTGGCACCCTAAGGCCTGATTGTATAAAAATGTGTAATTTTACCAGAAAGGGGAATGGGAAAACATTCCCATGACTGCTTGGTAGGGCTTCACCCCTGTGAGGCATGAGTCAAGAGAGCTTCACACCTATGAATATAGTGGAGTCCAAGGCTCATCTCTTCTCTGAGATCTTAAATAATGTTCCAGCTGGGGACCCAACTATAAACATTTTTTGCACTTAGAGAGCAATAAAAAAAGAACACATGGGACAGGAAACACTTGGTTAAATTTGCAGCTTTTCTCTTCATTATAAATAATGAGGATGCATCTTTTCCTTCCTCCCCCTCTCAGCCACCTTCTGGTCTCTTGTTTCTGCTATCTAAACACTCCTAGCTTTAATCTTTTAAGTACCTGGATTAATGTATAGCATCTAGAATACTTTGGGACATAAAATTGCATATGGCAAACTCCTACAGGAGAAGAGTAAACTTAACTCTGTCTTCTGTCAGAGCTTCCCCAACACAGAGAGGATCCTAACCTTGAAAACTCCCAATATACCTGACTCTGCACAGAGAACTGCAAAATATTTCCATCTCACTCAGTGAGATTCTACAGCCTAAACCTATGCACTTGCCTAGATTGGGTATGGGTGCATGTAATAACAAAAATACAGAAAGATATTGTTCCTTGAGCATCATAAAAGATTTGGATGGAAATAGAGTACAAAAGATGAGACCAGGTCCCTAATTTGTGGGTGCAATACCAACCAATCTTCAGTTGTTTGGATTTTTGTTTGCCATTTCAAATCAGAAGAGGCATTTCACCAGAGAACTTGTTGGTTTGCTGTATTTCAGAATGTTAATTCAGCTGGACAAACTATAAGCATTTTTGCAGCTGCAAACATGTTGAGTATCTTGGGGTTTTACTGGAAAAGTGGAATTGTGTCCTTAAGACATTATATTCCTATAGTAGAGTATATATTCCTATAGTTTTATTCAGATCATCAGAGTAATAAAAGAATGGTTTTCTCTTGCTGGAATTGCTGTTGAACCAAACAGCTCATTTCTCTACTTCTCAATGAAGAGAAATAAGGTATTTTTTCCTGTGCTTGGCACTGGAATTTTAGGGCATTTTTAGAATGTTTCCAGTTATGGACCCATCTGCATCCTATTGCACTGTTACTGCACCAAGGGAAGAGAAGCAGAACTGCATAATAACAGGGGGACAAAGAAATTTCTACTCATATGCCTCCCTCTCTTAACATGAGAACAGATTTCTAAATATTATCATCTACCATCTCATTTGAGAGGCTGCACTTCACCAGTGATGAATTTGCTCTATTGAAATCATAGTATGGGCACACTGCTAAACTCAGGTTTGCAAGCTAGCATCACCTAAATTACAGTTTTACGACACAGTATTGGAAAAAAGGTTATGAACAGTGAACCTGATTTTAATCAGGAATGTAGTACTCAATTTAGTAGGGAAATTTAGTCGTTGAGGGAAGTGTTTTTAAAAGCCATATTGTCTGGAGGAACAGATACATCCCTATCTTTCAAACTATCTTCTTATGGGTCTTAATAATAGTATTTTTCGAACAGCTTTTTGTAATGAAATAAGCATTAACCCACATGCATAGATTGAACACAGGTCTCAGTTTTTATAGCACAATCCCACTCTGCTTCTCACTCATCTCAAATTGCAACTTTCCTGTTTTAAAGGGCTAGACTTCCCCATAACAGATTTGATTGTAAATCTGTTAAACCCTTTATAATGCAATGCTTCAGCTATGGGTTGTATCTTTAGCCCACTGCACATATGCAGAACTGAGGCCCCAAAAGATTGAACAAGCTGCCTAAGTTTATACAGTAAGTTAGTGTGAGAATGGAAAGGAAGTTTATTTTCCTTCCAGTTCTACACTTAGGCTACAGTTTCTACAATAACATAAACAGAATCTATGCAGAGCTTAGACAAAGTCTGCTGTGTTTGCTTGGTAATTCCTTTTTAAATGGACAGAGATGATTTGTCTCCTTACCTACAGGTAGAGTTTGAGATGATCATTAAAAGGACCAAACTAGGTGCTTAAATAGGTGAAATTTTTGAAAACTTTCCCTAAAACTATCTTTATTTTCAGTTTGGAAGTAAATACTGGCTTCTCTGTGTGCCTGGTGAGTCCCTGATGTCAGTAGGTGAATTCCCTCTCCTCCCTGTCCCACCAGGGTATTTCTCTACTCTTTGGCAAGGGAACAAGTGAGAGCAGTGCCCTGAATGTCACAGGCTAGTGGAGGAACACCTCTCTCTTCCAGGAAAACATACACTTCCAAACATAACAAGGCTCATGCAGAGTAAGCCAAAGACACTAATATTGATATTGATTGTTATGTGACCTGTGTGAAACATATGCTCAGTTCAGAAATTAAGATAATTAAGTGTTGTGTGAATGTTAAGTGTTGTTTTATTATAAGGAAGATATATAGGCTGGAATCTAAAGGACATTTCTCTTACCCTTCCACCAGTAACTCCCACAGATCTACACACAGGTGGATCTGCTGTCTCCTTGAAACAGTAATCACAAGGGTGAATTTTCCAGTGGCTTTTCTAATGATTGCAAAACTATTTTGCAAAGCAGTCCTGGGGGAAAATGCATAAGTGGTCTTTAACGCAGCACAAACTTTTACACCTACCAGAAAAACAAATACATTTCAGTGAAAATCAACAATTTTACAGTCACATATGAGCACGGATTTGCTCAGCTGGCTGGTGGTGGATCACCCACAAAAGAGTTTGAAGGGTCTCTGTTAAGAACTGGGAAGTTAGGATTAGAAATGTGTCTGACTTAAGAGGGAGTTTTAAGCAATTAACTCTGCAAACACACAAAAGTGAAGTACAAAGAAACACTAATGGGAAGAGATCATTAATGCAATCCATCCGCATTCTCCATCTATACGCTCATTACCTGCTGACAACACCAATAGGATTTGCCTATATGAGGAAATTGGCCAAAATAGCTATTGCAGAATAAGCCATTCTTCAATAGCTTTCTGTTTGTCCCTGTGTAGACACTGTAGGAATAATTAGTGCACTTATTCTGTTCTAGAATAATTACTGCACTAATTATTCCAGACTAAAGTATCTTTTATTCCAAAACTATTTGTCCACAAGGGGAGCTATTGTGAAACCCCTTGTGCTCCTCTGCTCAATTTCCATGTGTAAAAGGCTGTAATCCATGTGGTTGGAATAGCTGTACCCCAGACTCCAGGAGCAAATCAAACTATAGACAAGTTCCAATTCTCACATTGCTCAGGATGGCTTTCTTAAAGTAATTGAATACATAGAGTTGTTGTGTAAACAGGATTCAGCTCTATGGCAATGAGTAAGCTCTTCTTTGAACAGCTTTTCCTTTATAAAATTATTTTAGGCACATTTGGATCCAAGCTTATTGGACTGGATTTAAGAATTGTAGTGAGTAGAGGCTGACACGGTAGATGAGACTTTGCCCACTCTTTTGGAAAGTGTGAAATGCTGAAATTGGATAAGCACATAGAGTAATTAGCTAATTTGATGGGGTAGCTTTATCCAGTCTGTGTGTTTAGAAACACCACTGATCTCACAGTTTTTTTGTGATGAATTGCAATTAAACTAAAGTACTGATATGCCTAGACAGTGACCCTATAACACTATTAAAAACCTTTTAAAATGAAGGATGGAAACAGTGGTGTCAGATCGTCCTAAACTGGAAGGAGAGCACCAATTCTCTAGTCTACTACTGTCTTCCTTTCCAACAGAATCAAACCTCTATTTCTGTCTGTTTCTGGGGTACTTCTTGTTTGTTTTTTTAAAAATCGTGCAATTTTCTCAACGGAAGTATAACCTTATCAGAAAAAAACTGTTCCCTCCTTTTTGTTCAGGAAATGGCAGAATAAAACAGTGAAATGGGTTCCCCCAAGTCCCACCCCACACGTGATTTGGCCCAATATTTGAGAACTGTAATGGTCAGATAGCAAGGCTGTGTAATACCCTACTTTTTGGGAAATTGAATACAAGATATTTATATGCAACAAATATAAATTTTTCTCTTCTTCTCCACTCCCATATTTCATATGGGTGGCACTGTCCCATCATTCAACCTCTGCTTTTTTTGCTCTCTAGAGAGAAATCAAAATCAATTTGGGATATGTTTCAAAATAAGTGGCATTATTGCTTGGCATGTCTTTTCAATGACATTTCAATAGTCATGGGATATGATTGGCATAGCATTTACCAATCTCTCCTGTGTCTGGCTAGGGTCTAGGAAGACTTCTAGAATTTCTCAAAAGACATTCATTGTCTTGAAGCATCCCGCCCCTGCTCACAGTATTATTTTGCTATAAATCTCTCAGCCTTTGATCTTGAAATTAATTTAAGCCAAGATATATTGTTAACCAATAATTGCTCAAAGTTTACTACCAAAATTTCTCTCTGTAATACTCTAAGAATGGACTGACATACATGGATTTGTATCATAAACAGAATTCAGTGTAAGAAAATTCTCATTAAAATGCTCTTTAGCAGAAGAAAATATTGGCACGTTCAACATCTGTAGCTACAGAAAGCTCTGCTGATTTTTTTTTCACTTTACCAATCTAATAGTATGAATCTGATTTATTACAAATAACATTTGTCTATTTAAGGCTTATAAGACAGCTTTTTGTGATTCTTGTAAAAAGTTTTGTGCCAATTAAAGTTTCTGTTCATTTATGAGATGGATGCAATTAGAAATACAAGATGCTCGGTATTCTCAGCTCAAACTCTTTTATTATCTTTTGTTTCTCATGTGCTACTGTAGCTGTTCTACCCTGAATTGAACTAGATTATGATTACCAGTTAAGAACTGAAAACACTACCACTTTTTACTTTTCTCTGTTACTTTGTAAATAAATACTTTCAATTACAAAATTGTTCCCAAAGAAATAGGAATTATATTGAAAGTACCCCACTGCTGCTGTAACAGTTTCAGATTTATTGAATCCTTCTCACTGTATTACAATAGCCCCTGCTGTTTTACCTGGACTACAGCAATACCAGACTCCAGCTTTGTATTTTGTAACGTTTCAGACCATCTGGGACAAAAAAAAACCCCTCAACATTCTTCTATCTTCAAGTTTTTGATTATAATCAGAACAGAAATGCTGTGAAGAAATAGCAAAGAAGTTTTACAGTTATCTCAGATTTTACAGGCAAGGGTCTAATTTTATTTGCATTTATTAAGGGCAACTCTAGCATAGCAGCACAGGCAATACAGCCAAGTGAGGTTGCTGAGAGAAGCAACATGTTTAGCATTAAAATGGTGCTGAACTTGGAGAGACATCCTTCCTTACCTGCTGCTATCCTACACCTTGTGCTGTGCTTTTAAAGTCATTCTTGTGAGGAAGTTTCATATCAGGTTTCTTGGTCTGATTGTCATAATCATTAAAGAATGAATAGAGGCCCTGGATATGGGCTCTATCACTGTATGAAGGTATGGCAAAAATTCAAATGTTTGGACAACTTCACCATCCTGTTCCTTTAGTGCTGCATCATTCTCATTTCTTTTTCAACACACTAATAATTTCCAAATGAAAGTATATGATGATACTCTTTCTTCCTTCTATCTCTACTGACCTTTGTATTCAAACTTTGCCTCAGTCTTTGAAAGTGCTTCTTTAATTTAGGTCATGGAAACTTCAAGTTTCTTGCTTGTTTACTGACCACTGCTTCCCAAACAACAAAGACAAAAAATCCAAAGTAGCAAAGGCTCCAGAGTGAAGAAGTACTGACTTGGTTTTACACTACAAATAACTCCATTGGACCCTTCTGGTGCACCAAGAGGAAGCAATCTTTTTCTATTTAATCTTTGTAGTCCTTGTTGTATATATGCATCGAAAAGAGGCAAGACCTGCTCCTACCTCCTACTCCTTAGTTGTTACTCATTTGAGCACCTAGTAATCTAAAGCCAAATATTATTCACCTATTTTAATTGTATCACTGAGTTTAAAGGGATTATTTACTTGCCCAAACTGGTCCTAAGTAAGTAAGAGAACTAAATGATACTTAGAGATTGTTCCAAAACAATATAAACAAAACCAGATCAGCTGTCTTGCCAGTTGCTCACACAGAGATTCCAGAAAAGCTATCCATAAGACATCAAATTCTTTCTTTTTATTTTCATTTCTGACAAACTATTCTTTCATGAACACAAGGGCAGGAAAAAATCAAATGCCAGATGGTGAGCTAGGGTATCAGCTATTGGATCCAACGGCACATTGAAAGCAGCCAACATTCTCAAGGAAAGACATTTAATGGTATCTGAAAGAAAAAGCACCCAATTTCAGAGAAAAAAAGGAAAATAGAATCAATGAAATAGACAACTGCAAAGCAAATCCACAAAGAGAATCACTGTGTAAGCCGAGATCAGAAGAAACTGAAATAGATTCAAGAGAGCTGTTTAGACAGTGACTTTTATTATAAATTACATACACAGAGCAAGTCCTGCAAATAACTAGCTTTCCATGCCAGGACAACAGGGAGTCTGTATAGAAATTTATGCTGAATTTGTCAGAAGTACATGACATCTTTGGCTTTTGTGACATTCCTGTCCCTGTTTTTCACTGGTATTCTCTTCACTCCCAAAAGCATTACAGAACGCTTCCTCTGTTCCGTCCCTTGCCACCTTTGCAGATGCATTCACATTACTGAAACTAGCCCTCCATGAGATCCTGGCAGTTTAGAACAGCCTCAAGCAGAGAAAGAGATAAACACATATTTGTATAACTATGAAATGCCTCAGTTGAAGGTAAGCAAAGAAATTAGACTTGGAGAGTTCATAAGGGGAATGCAGATCGTAAAATCCACAGACTCCCTGAGATAAAAATAATGACAAAGCACTTTAAGCCTTTCACACACTGAAGATCATACAAAATGAGCTTGGCAAAGCCCAATACACAGAACAGTCATTTGCAAACACCATACCATGCTCAAATCAGGGAATCATTCCATATAACCTCACTGATTTGGGGATTTGTTTTATGATGGGCTATACAGTGAATTTCCAAATGCACTGTCAAATCACACCCTAATCTCTGTTTACAAGCTGGACTCCTTTCCTTTTTGAGTTTCTTACCAAATCTCAGCTCCCTGCCTGAGATTTAAAAGGGGTTTAGATTTTCCTTTTGCAATTACGGGCTTTTAATTTTTTTTCCCCACCACTCAAGTGTAAACAGTGTCTTCAAACATAGTAACTCAAGCAACTACAATGGGGTGTCTCCAGATATCCACTAGTTTAACCAAGACAAACATTTGGCCTGCAGAGAATCAGTAACCCTCCCACAATCTATTTTGAAATGTTTGTTGAACTTAACAGATGCAATATGAAGACACCTCTAGACTCTGACAGTAGGAAGTTTGAGAAAGAAACCAGCTTCATATGAGAATCTCAGTTATGTCTCCTGAATGTCAGAGAAAAAAAAATCTCAGAGTTCAGTTTATTGTCTAACTATTGATGATAGAGTAATTTTACTTTCCTCTGAAACACATTCCTATGGCTCCTTCCAGTCATTGGACTAAGTGTACCACATGTGAAATAAAAAGAAAATAACATGGATATTTACACACTTCCATTTTCATTTATGGACCTAGCAAGAAAATGACCTTGTAAAAGTATGTTCTTCCAATTGATATCTAATGCTTTTCACTATTCTTTGCACAGTCCAAATTGAAGACCAGCTGACGTCCAGATGTCCCACAGATTTATATACATACCATCAAAGAATAGGAAGGGAACAGGATCCATTGTTATGTCCTTCTACTGTGGTACATAAATGCAGGACAGAAGAAGTTTGAAAAGCAGGAAAGCAGGACCATGGCTGACATTCACCCAATGTTTTGGCTACCAGAACTGGCTGACAATATAAACAGAAAGATTTTTCATCCCCTGAAGTGGAGCAGCAGAGTGACAACTACTTTGGGCTGCCAGGACACCCAGTAGGGCTTCTGCATTTTGAGACACGAGTCCTTGAGGCAATATGACTGAAGGGATGAGGCTCCCTCCAGTGCAGGGTTCTGCTTAAATGCAACACTGAGCCCTGGAAAAAGATATTAACTCATTCCTCATTTGAGCTGCCAAACGTACCAGGAATACCTGGCAGCAGCTCCCTGCCATGCTGCCAACCATTCTAGGTACACAGCTGGCTCTTTCAGTGATTTCAGAAGAACCCAGAGGATTTACAGCACAGCAGCAACAGCAGTGGAGGAACAAAACCAGCATTTGATTTCTTTGCACAGAGGTCTATGGCAGACAACTTAAACCCACTCAGGCACAAACCTCCTGCATTAAGTAATGTCCTGCACGGCCCAAGCCCAGGTTCAGCTCCCTCTCTATAAATCAGATAATTAAACATCTGATAGCAAGCAACTGCCTCTCCCATTCTCAGAATGTTTTATGTTCACATCACAAGCAATCCTGCAAAGCCTTGATAGGTATATTCATTATTTATGGTCTGCCATAATTATATTTGGTACTTCTAGCTTAGCCTGCAGGAGGCAGTGTCATCTGTACAAAGCAGAACTTATCAATGATAATGAACTTTTTCAGGGGTTTTAAAAACTATGATTTCTCTTAAAACCAAGAAATGCAAAATGGCAAGAAATTTCATAAGAACATCTGGTCCAGGGCAAAACTGGGAAGGGTGCCATCAGTTTTCAAACATGAGGGTTTACCCTCAATATTTTTTCCCCTCCAAATAAAAACTGCAACCTGTCTTCTAGTTTCTACTTTTATCGTGTCCATGTTCTCAGTTCTTTGCATAAATTTGCACAGACTGCTCTGGAGTTTCTTAATAGCAAGGTATTTAAGTAAAATCCAGTGCTCACCTTCAGGCTGGAGCTAGCTACCACTCACTGGCAGCATCTAATCTGCATGCTTTTGAATGTTAAAAACAAAATAAGGTGATAAATCTGGATGGAGATATCTCTCTGTATTTTTCCTAATGCAATTTCAGTGAATAAAATTCAAGAAAGTGGCTGGCAGTCATACAAACAGCATTTTTCCTATTGGTATATATAGGCCCAGTGACATCTCTAGGATTACAAAAATTTGAAGAACGTTAAGGTCAGCAGTGTAAAGAAGGAAGAGAGCTTCAGACTACATGGTACCCTATGGCTATGGCAGAAACTGTTCAAATCAAGAAACTGGCGAGACAGGTAAGGTTTCAAATACAAACACAGCTTTGAACTGAACCAGTGAAGAAAGAGATGATAAAACAGACACTCAGCAAAGGCTCTTCACAGAATGCCAGACAAAGTTTCAGATTTTTTTTTTTTAAAGTCTACTAATTTGTGTTTATCATCACAATGAAAGGTTGGCATGGAAAGATCCTCAGAACTTAAAAGGTAAAACTGGACTGTCTACCTTTCATTCTTTTTTATTAACCATCAGCAAGTGTTCTGCACAGACACAGCCCATGAAAGTAATAATAGAGGGAAATTAATTAGATGACTATACTTCAATCATGGGGTTTTCTTGACATTTTATACCAAAGGAATGCAGCTCAAGCAGTTTGTAACTGACAGCGATGCCATGAAATTGCACTACAGCCTTGATAATTATCCTCTTCATTATTTTTATAATATATAAAGAGATAAAGTACAACATCCCCCTTTCATTTTATAATAGTATGCAGTATAATGGAAGCAGCTGAAGGGGGATGTTTGTCTTACAATGCTACAGTTTAAATCTAGTGACAAGAAGTATCACATTAATGATGCACAGAGAAGAGCACTACAAGCAGCCATCCTTTATATAATTACTCTATGAAAGCTGTAAACATATGGGATAGATAATATATCCCAAACTTTTTTCCTTCCTCCTTCCTTAATATTTAAGAAATATCAACGGCAACTCATTAGAAAGAAAAATATATTATTTCGTTTACATAAATTTCCTTTGTTGTTAAAAGTTAGTGTAATCAAAGCTTATCAAAACATTAATGACCCAGAAAAGTTGATAATTTCTTTTGTACAGCAATACCAAGCACTTATGCACTACACAAGCCCAGATAATTAATTGAAAGGGGAAGAGTCCTTTTGGATCCAGATGGAGACACTAAAGGAGTAGAGGTCTTATCAAGTATTATGGATAACTTTAATTAGGAAGAGTAGTAGTAAAGCAGTAACAATTCCATAAATTGGCAAACTCTTTTGGATAATATTCAGAAAATGTAGTTAGGGAAGTCTCAGCTGGAACATGACAAACACATACAAGAAGATGAGAAGTTTCTCTTTTCCTGTCTGCCACAGCATCACCTCAACTTGGTATATGAACAACAGAAGTCAGCTCCAGATGGCAACAAAAGAAGTCAGTCTGTTATCTTAGTAAGGCAGTACAGGAAATCAGAATAACTTCATGAACAGCAACTTAGCAGGTAGTTTCAGTAGAGGCTTCTGAATTAACCCTGTAGAGATATGGAGCACTTAAAGCAGCTGTGGTGAACAGTAACCCCCGTCTCTGAACAAGAAGTTGGGATATTCTCTTGGTGCAACCCAAACAAAAAGTAAAATGTATTTAGTCTAGGCAATATCAGGTTCTTAGTCTGAATTAGTTTATCCTGATAACATGATGATACATGGTTCCTGTTGTAGATTGCCTGTCTCCAGGAGAGGAGCTGGGTTTTTATTTTACTAACTAGAGTACCTTTAGAATTTCTTTCTTCAACCATTGTAAAGGAGTGTGACTTGGACATAACTGAAAATCCATTGGTAACTTTATAATTTTTTCATATCACAAAAGGAATGGGAGACTGTGGTATCATGGCTCCAAATAGGAGTGTTGTAGCCACAGAATACAGACTTGGACCCTATTTGCTGCAATATAAGGACATTAACCTCACAGTTTCTGACTGAAACTTGTTTTCATTATCCTTATGACATGCTTGTATGTGGGTGCTCTATGCCACTGTCACATCAGTCAGTTTCCCTATGGAAAAAACCATATTCAAGCTTTAAATGGCTCTTTTAAAACTGTGGGGAAAAAAAGCCAGAAATATTTGGCTCTTTGCCCAGGTATTGTACATATCATAAAACATATCTTTCTGCATTTTCAAAGCAGTGTGCTCTTTTAAACATACCTGACAGCTCTAAGTGTTTTGGCAACACATACACTTTAGCAATGAGTTTTGGGTAAATCTACAACTTTAGTCATTCACTCATCAGTTTCTGTGTCACACAGCCCAGCTAAGCCTGTAGTTTTCTGGAAACATGGATACAAGTCTATGGGCAAGGGCAATGTCTGCCCTGCATTGCTTGCCTCTACAGCACAGAAATACAGAAATACAGAAATACAGAACGTGGGGTAGGCAGGGTGCTAAACACAAATCATTTATGTAACCCACACATCCACGGCACTGCCAGTGTGTTCTCTGCACAGGCATGACAGAGCTGATGCTTCCTCACCACAAAAGGTTCACAGCATGTGGAGCAGGGCCAGCCCACAAGTGTGTGGTGAGCACAGAACTGTCAGATCTCTCGTGCACACAGAGATCAGCTCAGTGTGAACAGCACATCTCTGAGACAAAATGAACCACTGCAATCTTGCCCAGTGACACAGCGGAAGACAGCCTTTAAACATACTTAGAGCCAACTTTACCACTAGGGTAAAGCAGTTTTCTGTTCTAAAACACACTATGGCTCTTCAGGAATGCTCTAGTCACGTGGGTATATACCCCAGGCATTTATTTTCATCATTTTTCCTTGGATCAGAACAGATGATGGTATTTTAGGGCATACAAGGAATAAGGCAATACCAGCTTTTGATCCTAAAGAACAAAAGGCCAGCATTAACCTATGTGCAAAGACAGAAAAGCTGACAAAATGGGGGGGGCGGGAATGGGGGGGAGAGAGAGAATCTGGCAGATCTTTGAAGTAATCCAAGGTCAAAAGTTTCCCCTTAAGAATATATGAGCAATGTGAACTTACCGTACCCAGGAAGCCACCTCACAAGGTAAACACTTTCAGAAGACAAGTCCTTGAAACTCTTCATAGTGTCAAAGGTTGAAATGAGCAAAGTGGCAGCTGGTTTAAGGCATTTCTCCTTTGAAATTTCCAAACTTCCTTAATTTTCTGAGACATTTGGCAGACAATGACAACAGTTCCTCTAGGTATATTAAAAAAATAAAAAACAACAAACCTACACCCTTGAAATAAAAGGATTCAAGATAAACCAAAAGGAAAAGAAAAACCAGAAAAACCCTCTGCACCACTCAAAAAAAAAAAAAAAAGCCCCCATGGTCAGATACTTCTAAAAATTAATGTGACTTGTGTATCCAAAAATGTGAGCTATCAAAATTGCCCATTAGAACACAATCAGAGAGTGCTTCAGAAACAGCTGAAGCACTGAAGACCTTCCCACCCATCAGGTGTTCATTATTTGCCTCAGCTGAATTTGCAGAGCAGCTTCCATGAACTTGCCAGTGCCAGGCTGCTCACATCCCTCTCCAAGCAGTTTTTGCTGAGGGTAAGTTTACACTGAGCTGACAGTGGGTGTGCACACAAATCCTTTTAGCAATTTAGCAATGAGTTAATGAAGGTTACCTGAAAGGAACCAAAACATCCTCCTGTTTTAAACTGTAGAATTTTGTACTTTTATGTATAAACATAAGAAAACATCAGACTTATGGGAACAACAGTGTAACAACACTTCCAAACAGCTCTTGCTTACATAGACATACATTGTTTTCATTTATTAAAACTAAAGTTAATATTTTCACATTTTCCATCACTAAAGCAATATGATAGTAAGCACATGAAAAGTCTTTAGCACATGGATAGGACCATTAGATTAAGCCTGTTCACATTGGTACTACAATTTCCCACTGACTTAAGTACTTAAAAGAGATCTACAATTAGAAGAGAAACAAAGAGAGGAAGTTTCTTAAAATGAAAGCTTGAAGGGACATAAAGTAAACAGCAGATACACTATCAGATTTCTTCATATGGAGGCACTGCTGCAACAGTGTTGTTTCTTCAAAGTGATAACCCCTCAACAACATAAAAATATACAGATTTTCTAACACAGTGAAATATTTTCTAATATGAACATCCTAAAAAGGGGAAATCAATAAATGGCATGAAAAACTTCAAAGACAGAGCTCCTGTCAATGACAGAGGTTCTTCAGCAATGTAAAGTCTTTGAAGAAGGACTCCCAGTGCTGGGAAACCTTTGAAGTGACAGAAAGCAGACATTTATAATTACAGAAAGGTGTGGTGTCCAGCAGAGATAGTAAAAAGATATAACTGGGGTATGTGTGGGGGAGGTTGAGCGGTGGCTTGGGCCCTGAGTGACCCTGTTCACTTGGAGCCTAAAAGCCTGCAAGGTCAAGCCTATATCCATATGAAAGAGACAATTTGTGAACTGGGGATGTGGGTAGGGCTTAGAAACCAAATTACTGCAGCTTTCACACTTCTGGCATATGTTTATTAAACAAGGCATCTCTCTTTTCTCACTACCTCAGAGTCCAGCACACACACACCCACACAGCCCCTTCTCACTTTGCAGCCCACAGTTCCCCTGAGGAGAGAGTGAGGCTTGTCATGTCCATTGCTCAGAAGCTGAGTGAGGCAGTACAGCTTTACTTATATTTATCTATATGGTTTTCATGAGTATATCACTCCTGAAATTTTTGCTTCTGTCTTCTCCCTGCTTCCTGGTTATTTCTTGATAAAGTAATATAGAAATCCAGAGAAGTGGAAAATTATATTCTGGAAGAAAACTGAACTGTCTGGATTCTGGAGTTCTTTGAATTCTTGTGTGCTTGAAAGGGAAAATGAAAATTTAATTTACATTAATAGATTTTTGTCTTCCCCTCAGACTACAAGGCAAGTAAGTCTCTGCTGTGTCTTTGGAGCAGAGCAGGGTCTGCCCACACTCTGAGGAGAGAGCAGGGTCTGCCCACACTCTGAGGAGAGGAGTCATTTCAGCATGGTATTGAGCTCACACATTTGTGCCCAGCTGAGAGACAGAGGAATTGGCCCACACTTGTCCCTGCTTTTCATACATTCACAGATGCAGGCTCTCCTGAAGCATAGGATCAGGTCTTTTGCTTATACCCCAAAGATCACACAGGTATGTCTCAAATATTCATTTTTAGTTATTTTTCTGTCTGTGACATGCTAAAAACATAGCATTTACAGAAATAAAAAATCAGCATCTGATGCCAAATCAGCAGGTGTTGTCACCTTTTTGAACTCCTCTGTTCTTTCTTGTATAAGACCAGGATCTGGAAGCAGGACTGCTCACAGTGGGCTGAAATGGGACCCCAGCCATTATCCCAGGTCTGTATTCCTCTGCCTAGAGCATCCTCTTCCTCAGTGACCTAGAGCTCCACCTGTCAGCCTCAAACCCATACAGTCCCTTGGCTAGAAGTGAGCTATCAAAAAAGCAAACAGCAGCTCCCACAGTCTTGCATAGCAAAGAACTTCCAAGCAAAGGCAAGATGGCACCCTTTAAACCCTGAAATAAACACATGAACAATGATGCTTGATTACTTTTACACACACATGACATCCACAGATTTCAAACCAGTGAGTAACCCAGCTTATGAATGAAAAAACTGAGGTACTGGAAAGAAATTCAGGCTGGCTTTGTAGAAAATTAAGTCTTAGCACAAATATACCAACATTTATTAATGCAGGAAATTTGGAGTATTCAGCATTGAGTCTATTTTTGTCTTCACGTAACTTCCAGTCCCAGGTTAAGGTCAGAACTACAGAAAATAATACCAAAGTCCAATGGAGTCTTCAGAGAATTGCTGAAGCTTATTTTGTTGAACTCTTCTTTTGCTGGCCAGACAGCAACCATGTAATTAGGATAATTATGCAATAGTGTTTTTAAGGAAGTGCTATGGAGAAAACTCAAACTACAGTACATATAAAAGCACTGTATTTGTTTTCTTATGCATCAACAATTTAGTTTTTCTTCTGTTCAGGAGGCTGGCCTGAAGGGAATGGAAATCACAGAGATTATTACCTTTTTATAACTATCTTTCTAAAAGTTATGGCATCAGCTACATGAGGTGTGTAGTAAAAAGGAAAAAAATCCTAAATGCCAATGGAGAGACCGTATGGAAACTCAGAAGCAATTATCATGCAGACAAAATTTTTAAGAGTAGTGATGAAATTAAGCATTATTGCCAGAAGATGTTTACTAAAAATATCTTTCAGGTCTTTCAAAATTTTGCTTGGAGGATTTGGCATGACAAAGAAAGCAGATGTCAGATAACACATAACACATCAAGAAAACAATAATATATTCTGAGCTTAAGAGTCCTGCTGGTGATATGGGACAAAAATATGCCTGGGCAATCTGAAATAGCTTTTAAATAAAACAAAACCAAAACAAATTGAGATGTTTTGAAGTGCCTACATAACATGTAAATTTTGTGCTACAAAAACTTAGGCAACAGACAGGATAAACTCAGCAAAAACTGATATTACCAAAATGCAACATATAAGTGGAAATTGTTTTCTGATGTGTAGTATTTGCTATCTGTGTAATATGCATTATAAGATTCAGACCATTCTGAGGCAAGGTACACAGTGCTGTTTATACCACAACTGTTAAATGCCAACACTTTCATATAATAAGCCCCCTAAATCCACAGCTGGACATCATTAAAAGAGGAGGGTGCAAACATGAAGAGCTTTTCCAACTGAGAAGTCAGGATACATTCCTCATGGCTGCTGGATGGTGCCTTTTGCCTGCACAGCAGTGCCACGTTCTGTGTGCTCTGGCACAAGACACAACATGGCAAGTTCCACAGCCTTTCAGATACCTGTGTTTTCTCCTTCAGGAGTCACATACAAGATGTTCCTCCCTCTCACATCCTGGATTCTAGGATATTTCTGTGGTCACTTTAGCAGAACACAGGTTACTAAGAGCAGCAGCTTTTCCCCTGGGCAGAATGAGGGCACAGTGTCTGCTGCTGATTTCAATGGCAGCAGCTGTGCCCCTTGGACAACAGCACAGTACCAGAGGTCATTGCACCACCACAGCCACACATAATGTCTTATGTGTAAATAAGGCCAGAGAAAAACAAAATTATGTCGAGTGCACTAATTACACACAGGGACACCCTGTATTGTAAGGTAGGGACTGAGCGACCATCCACTGAGGAATGAGTGTTGAGGTCTTAAAAATAGGAACAAAACCAACCTGAATTTAATGGCGTAAAACAAACACAGAGAGTACTATGATTCAGGAGAAGGAGGTTGCAATACCACCAGTACCAGTATTTCTGTCAAATGGAAAAGCCTCCAGGCTCATTTCCAGGGCAGACAGCTGCTATCATTTGTGTTACAGGTAACAGGAATTTAACAGGCTCGGTGGGAAAATAGGAGGGACTATGTTATTCATGTATTTAAAAGGAAAAAAACTGTCAAATTTGGCCACAGTCTAAAAATCAAGAGAAAAAATAGCATAGAATGACCTAAAGTTACATGCCTGGCTGATATTCCAGGTTTTTACTGTAGTGATAATAAGTTTGGTGAGTTTGCCAAGATGTCATCTTTGTCACATTCCTTTTTGCTGTTCTTTCCTTATATTTTCCCTGAGAACACAAGAATCAGATTTATGAAAAATGTATGCTGTTGTCAAGTACATACAAGTAATTTCTGTGAAGTGTTAACTAAGAAGGACTTATCTGCCAAAATTTAAGTATATGTTTGTTTTTAAGCACTTTTTATTTTCATTCTACTGTGGGAATCATCAAAATATGATAATATATTGTTTAAATTCTAAACTTCAAATATAATAAACTAACCTGAGACAGGACTAATGCTGAGAACTCAGGCATTCTTCTTATACCCACTGTATTTCAGGCACCTCTCAAGCTCCAAAATGTACTCCAGATTCTAGAGATGTCTCACAAAAATAACAAACAATAAAAACCAAAATACAGACTTTTCATTTTTTTTTCAAATATCAGCTAGAATGCATTGCTTACTTCATAAAATAGCTTTTTCCAAACATACAGGAGCTGCACACAAAGAAATATTGAAATGCTGTATTAGCAGCTGACAGTGGAAATTTATAACAAGCAGACATTATAAAACTTCTCCAATACAGAGCCATCAAATTTATTTAATTCTATCAGGTAACACCTATATACAGGTCTCATAATAAGTTCTTTTAAAAAAAATATTGCTAAGGAAGGACATGGGTGAGACAGCTAGTATTCTTTATGCAGCAAATCACAAACAGAAGAGAATCCCTTGCTGTGACAATTGCATTTTATTATGGTTTTATCCTGCAAAAGGTGATGCACGTGTGAAATCCAAAATCTGTGGATTTTAGTAACTGTGAAACTAATTTTATCAATATTAATTAAGTCTACTTTTGAATATTAACTGTTTACCAGGATTGACTTAACACATGAAATAGAACAGAAAGGAGAGGATACAAGCCACCATGAAACAGAAAATGTTAATCAGTTTAGTTGCAGCTTTCTTAGGACTTTTGCTGTTTCTGGCTCCAATCTGTGTCCCCATGCAAAACAAGCATTTGAAATGAAAAGCAGTGGACAAGAGTAAGACTTCAAAGACCACAGCATCAAGATTTCTACGGCTTTTCAGGCATTAAGTATTAAATGGATATTCAAGTATTTAGCAGTGAAAAGTAAGCAAAATATGTCAGATATGATATGGGACTGACAGATATCAGAATTTTCTAGAATGGCAGACAGGTCATCAGAACATGGCTTCTTAAAGGGAACTGAACTGCTGTGTGGATGCAACTGAATGCTCCTGCAGCTCATGGCACATGGGGACTCAGCTCTGAAGTGCAACCCAGAAAATCTCTCCAAGTCCCTGTAAGCACTGATGTGTTTTGTCTGCAAGTTTCCTATGAACACCTTAAGACTTGTCCCTTCACTCTGGACAGGTGAGTGCATTGATTTAGGATCCACAGATTACAGGATATACTGTGGAACAAATTCAACATGCCAATCTCACTAAAGATAAAAGCTGCTAAAAGTTCGCTCAAAGACTTGAACAATAAAGCTCACTATCACTTTTAGTCCCACTGTGTTTATTCAGGATTTGGAGGATAGTAACACTGCTTTCTGCACTGAAGTGACGCCCACTGAAGCCCCCTAGCTACTGGGATTATTTAGGAATTAAGTGATTATCCACTTACATATGTCTAATTATATTTATGTGCTTTTATGGAAAGAAGCCAGGGACAACAGCCTCCAGGTAATTTAATTGTTGTGCTGCTCCCTGAGTGTCTGGTCCACTGCTCAGTCAGACTCATTTCTCTCTGGCTGAAGGGTCACCCTTCCCTCCAAAACCGAGATTCAACCACTGCATGACAAAAGGCTGAATCCCAGATCCTGAATGAGTCAGAGCACACCTGGGTGTGCACCGATATCCCACAGCTCAGGTGTTAGGGTCACACTGTGTCCCAGCAATGGTGATGACTGCCCTTCCTCAGGCATGTTGGGGTGGGAACAGACCCAAACAATTAGGAGGTTGTAGCTGCTAGGATGAGAAGGGTTGTCTATGACACCAGGAAAAATGAATTCAATTCCCACAGCTGCTAAATGACAAAGACTTCAGAGACACCACTCCTTCACTTTGAAGGCTAGCAGGATACTGAACAGAAGGGGAAGAGGTGAGCCTTATCCTGGATAAGGGATGGCTACTTAGACTCTCCTTTCTGCTATTTTTTTTTTCCTAAAAAGAAACCACGTGGACCAAAAAGCCATAGGTGAAAAGTAAACCAGTAAGGGAGCACAAGATTGTTTTTCTGAATGCTCTAGATTCCTTGAGAATAACAGAGTTTTGTTGTGTTACAGGTAAATTAGGCATTTAGCTGGACTCCTCTGGCAGAAGTCAGAACATGAAATGTGTAGGTCTTTGACCTTAACTGATTTTCAAGGTCATTTTTTCTCAGCTCTTTTGCAAACTGTTATCTCAATTTCTGTGGCAGTGTCAGCCTAAATTCCCAAGCACAAAATTTAGATATGTCCTAGACTGTTTGCTTTTTTTGTGTTTTACTGTCAATATATTCAGACAATATATTCAGACTCTAACTTTTAGAGGGTTTAGAATTAACCTGTTCAAATTGCTATTGTTTGAAAAACATGCATTTTTCGAAGAATCACCTACCTCTCATATCCATAAACTATGCATAGTATGGTAAGCTGGATAACATCAAAGGAAGCAGATCTTTTTCAGTAATATATCTTATTCCGTAAATCAGCTTGAAAGGTATTTTTCAGCTCATTTTGATTTTTATGCTTTCTTTTTCCTGCTGCTTGATGTAAAACTGACAAAGTAAAACTGACAATAAGCTGCAGAGAGATGCGAGCTTCCTGGTACAGAGGAGTAAACATTTCTCCTAACAGATGGAGTAATTTTCACTTCTATTATCGTTAACAAACTTCAAAACTCTATACAAGTGGAGAAGCCAGCAAGCTAGCATTGTACCCCTGGAGGCTCCTTTACTGCTATATTTTTACAGGTATTTGTACCTTTAGAAGATCATGTAAGTTAAGACATTATCAACTACATATTGGGCATCCTCTCAGCCTGCAGTCCAATACTTTAAGCAGCATCACAGCAATTGGACTGTTAAGGACAAGACAGACTCTGACTAACTAAACTCTCATCATTCAAAAGCCAGTATTTTCCACCCCACAGCAACACAGGGCTGCAGTTATTGCCTGCTCTCTGCCCCAGAACAGCTGCATTTTCATGTGGAACAGGGGTGACAGTAAAAATGTGAATGTGTGGGTGGCCAATGGGGCAGCCACACAAACAAAGCCACTGCTTGTGTGGAGTGAGGAAATGCTCGGGGGAGCAAATCTCAGGGGACACCTGATGCCTGAGCTGGCAAAGCTGTGCAACTAAACTCTATTTGCCCCAAAATGTCCACAAGATCAATTTTTCTTTGACCCAGTCTTTATGAATCTTCCCCATGTAAACCAGCCCATCCCTTTCCACAGCAAAGAGAATGTTCTTATTCTCAGCCCAGTCTATTGCTAGCAATGTGTGTGTTACTGAAAGCAGCATCACACAGTGATGAAATTGTTCTTTCAATTAGTAAAATTACTATAAATAATTTTTTTTTGCTGTTAAGCCTTTTTCTGTCTACAATACATGTATTTTTTTCTAATGTATAAAGACATCTAGCATCTGGAGTGGTTTTACATAAATTATTTTTGAAAGGAATACACATTACGAATCACAGGGGCTTAAAACTTTAACTGCATTTACAGACTCATTGAAACTGCCCCAAATTTAAATATAAAAGCTCCTTATACAATGTTTCCTTTAAAATTTCCATTATTTTATGCATTCAAGCTGGTGGTAAATTGTAAACATGGATAAAACCTGTAGGGATCTTTGTATAAAGAGTTTAAAAAGCCATTAAAATTTAGGCATTTAAGGCATTATTAATTTATTTCAGCAATTGTGAGATGTAGAACTGTAGCTATAGCACTTTGTTTTCATGTATAGTTGTAGACTTTACTCATCATAAAAAGGATTTTTTTTTGTTTTCACAACAATTTTCCCTCCTCATTTCTTTCAGCTACAGACTAATCTGTAAGAGCATTTTGTTTGACTGAAATGGGCAGCAATTTAATTTTCTTTTTGCTTCTTTAATGTATTAGCAGAATCAGTTAGATGCTGCAAATTACTAAGGAACAATAATATCCAGAGAAAATTACCAAAATAAAGAGTAAATAACTCAGTGTTAAAAAAGAATTAATATAATGGGATCACTCAGAAACTATCAGGATCATTAATGAAATTAAAGTATAACCCATACTGATTTAAAAATTCAGTTAAAGGCTACATTTAAAATTACTAAGTGTCAGGGGAAAATATTTAAATTATGAAAACTATGATAAAGCTCTGCCTAGAAAGTACCCACTTACACAAGCCTTGAGTCACTCATTGAGTTTATATGCATTGATACTCACACTATATTATTGAGCAGAAAATTATTAAGGGAAATGGCTTAGTTCCATTTACTTTTAAATATAGTTAACAATACAAATACAATTCTACTGTATTTCTTGTATTGGCTCCATCTGACTTTTATGAAAAATACTTTCAAATTAATTTGAATTTCTGAAATATATACAGTTGTTCATGTACTTAGGGGATAGATTTACTGGTAAGATGTTGGGTAGTGAGGGGGTTGTACCATCATATCAGGGATGAGGCTGAATTGCTGCTGGTTCTTTGAATTCCTCTCCCTCACACATCATACACTTACACCCACCCCCAACCCCCCTTTAAAGCACATGCAAGCACAACCATCTGTGATGCACTGACCACGATTTCTTTGCAAATTCCAGCAAAATTTTCTAACATGGTGTTTAAAAACTCACAAGGGTTTTTTGACCGTACTCCACAAGGAGGTTGGCAAATTGTTAAACTCTGAGAAAGGGGCCTGGAAGTCCTGCTATGGTGAGGGACTAAAGCAGCTGAAGAAATGATTAATATCTGTCAGGTTCCCAAGGTGGCGTCTTAAGCTCGTGGATGTCTTGACTGATGTTCAATGGAGAGAGCCCTGGATTTTACCCACAGTTTATGGGAGTTTAGGAAGAAAAGCTTATAGACAGAAGTAGCATGAGTTATTTGATAAGAGTCACTGAATAGTTGAAGCTACAAAAGCTTTCTTTTCTTTACACAACCACTGGAGGATTTTAAGCCACTTGAAGTCTATCAATCAATCAATCAAGTCGGTGTGTCTTCACTCAGTTCCTACAGTTCAACCAAAGCCAGTGTCAATAATGGAGAATGCAGGCCAAATTCCAGGCTGTGCTTATGCAGAAAGTCTGAGCAATTCTTTTTCAATCCTTTCTGTTAGATGTAGAGTCCTATTCCGATACTTAACTCATATTATGCTTCACAGACATGGCGCCGACACATTTTAAATCCTGGAAATACCACTAGTAGATCTACCTTCTTCCCTAATGGCCCATGTCTTCCCTAATTAAGTTTATGGTATTGCCCAGTGTTCCTATTTATCCCAAGCACAAGGAAAAGTGTGGGAGAACTGAAGGTGGCAGCAAAGAAGTTGAAAAGACCATACCCTTTCGGGGTTTTTATAAAATCAGTCCAATGACAGCAATGGGGCAAATAATGCCTTTGTGTACTGTACAGCAATTACAGTATTTGCTGTCAGTGACAACTTTCTGGCCATCTCCACAGTCATTCCACAGTTACAACAAATTGCTAAGACACCAAAAATCAAATAATAAAGTCAATAAACATGTAACATTTGAATTAGCTTGCTGACCTCAATGGAGGTATTCCAATGTTAGAACATCAAAACTGCAGCCAGACTCCAGATACACATGACAAATTATTTTAAATAATATGTTTCAGAAGTCTGGATGTACTCTCTACAACCTCTTCAAATGTAATCAAATGAGCACTCCTGGTCAATTGCAGCACTATTAAAATATACAATCAGAATGATCATGGTCTCAAGTATAATTGATTTTGTCCAGTTTGTGAAAAACATTTTAGGAGATAAGTTGAGAGGGGTTTTGTGTTGGATTTTTTTGTTGTTGTTTCAAGTGACCTCATGATTTATTTCCAAACCTGGAACAGTCTGTTCCTTTGAAAACAAACTGAAAAAAAATGTAGCTTTAAAAACAAAAACAAATCTACAGAAAGACTTTACTGAGTGTATTTCTCCTTCATTCCATTTGAGATGATCAAACAGCAGTTTTCCTTTGAAAGTGTTCGTTGGCTCTCTTATAGCTGCTATATTTGATTATATTTAATGTACTTTAAAGATACATTAAAAATGTGGAACAGAAGAATGAAAGGAAGGGAAAGGTCGTTACCCCATTGCAGATGGGTCAAAATTATTTTGCTGTCCAGGGAAGTTTACAACTTGAATTCTTTGATGGCACTTTAAGGAAAATAAAAGTAGTTATTAACACAAGCACATGTGCACTCACACACACAGAGACATATGTATATTTGGGATGAATAATGTGTGTGTACATAATATATATGTATGAGATGGAATTTAGAATTTATGTATTTATTTATGTATTTATCTATCAATAAATACATAAATAAATTCTTGATATCAATTACTGAGATATTTTGCTTGCCTTGTTGTCAGGATGCGATTCTATCCCAGTTCCTATAAAGTTTTTACAGATGCGACTTCCATTAAAAACAGTGGAGGCAAAAAGGAAAAAAAGAGAGAAAATGAAAAAATAACATATTTTCTTTGCAATATGCAAACTTAGCTAGGAAAAAAACCCAACACAACATCTCATTTGAAGCCAGGTTTTTTAAATGTAACTGCAAAATACCAAATGCAAAGTCCAGACTGTTCAGTAAATCACCTCCAGCCCCTGACAATCAGCAAGCAAGCAGAGCAGGAAGCAAACAGCAAGAGGCTTCTTTGTTCACAGATCCAAATGCTTCCTCGCCAGTGCTCATCTCACACCACTCTGCTTTCTCCTTCACTGTCTTTGCTCTCTCCCAGAGCAGCACCAGCAGTGATTCTACAGAAAACAATACGGGTTTTCATCCTTGTTTCCCCCTGCCCATGGCCCAGCAGCTCACAGGCACGGTCCTGTCAAACTGCCCTGCAAAATCCTTCCATACACATAACTAAGCTTCTCTCTGACCTGCTGTGTGGTTTTGCTTTTGCATTCCCAACAAATTCAGGTTTTTTTACTCTAAATATGACTTTTATTATATCTTCTATTCACTCTTCATTGTCAGGTAGCTGTCAGAGGCTGCTTTCTTTAAAATCACTGTTCAAACAATGGTGCATGAGAAGAATAAAACTCCTTGCAGGTGTGTTTACTAATAGACTGAAAGCAGGTCTTAGAACAGAAAAATATGTAAAGGGATAGAGTTTATGAAATCTAATAAAAAAAAAAGCTTGCATTTTAAAATGTTTCAAGTCACATGGGCCTCAGAAAGAATCAAGTGCTAACATTTTCAAAAGCTCCAGGTTAATTTTTAAAATACTATTGGAAACATATATGATTTTTGACCTCTTAACTGGAAAGGTATAAAATACGGCTTTACTTGTTTAAAAGGCATTTAAAGTTGTTAAGAGGCACCAGTGGTAGCATTTCACTGAACTGCTCTGCAGCTGAGAGCCAAGAAGGACTGTGCCTTAATTCCTGATTTTTTCCTGAGCTTTCTGGTTACTTCACTAATTCCTGACTGAGATTTTTACTGGTGGACCAGTAAAAGGAGGGAACCATGTGGATTTTTGTTGAACCTCACATAATTCCTGACTTACAAGACTTTCACTGGATTTGAGTTCAGGGGCTTGCAGGAGTCAAGGGAGAATTTTGACCAAAGGAGTTGGCCTATAAGTAGTTGACAAACAAAAATACCTGATAAGAAGTTGTGTTATTTCAGAGTGGGTAGGGGATAGAACAAGTCAGAATAACTGGACTAACTGAACAGAAACAGAATTTGGTCAAAAGACCACAGGTGAACAAGAGTAACCACTTAGTGTGGGTTCATTTGAAACCAAACTAAAGAAGTCATCTCAAGCAAAAAATGCCTGTATGTAAAGAAGCAAAGTATAAAATAGCAGCTGCAAAAATCACTACAATGTGACTCCTTCATGAAAATTATTACTACCATGATGCTAATATATATACAACACACAGGAACAATTCATGCATTTGCAGTAGAGCAAAACAGATGGGAACTTTCTTTTCCCTGCTTTAGCAACATTAAAATAATTACTTATAATAATCATGTTTACCAACCTTAATGCATGCACAGTATATCAAATATTGCTGTGCTTCACTGTGAGACTGTCTACCCTTCTTCCTTCTTCCTGCGTCTCATCCAGCCCAGACTTTCTTCTCTGCCCAGCCCACAACCACTGCTGCTTTACTACCAGCAAGGCTCCAGTACATCCTGACCCCAGGATTTTACTATGGAAATTTTTCTCATTCCTATCTGTCTGGCATTCCCTTGTCTCTTTGAGCTCATCTTTATCATAGTCCCACTGTGACAGTCCCCTATCTACAGGAAGTCCAATTTCTACAACTACACCAACTTGTTAGTGATTACTGACCTGAACTCAGACTTGATCTGCCATTTGTGAAGTTTCCCTCAATGTTTTGTTCTGTCACCAGCCATTTCCTCCACTGATTTCACTGTTCATTTGATTTTCTGTGCCACTGCCCTCATGCACAGAACTCCTTGACAGCTTACAAAGTGAGGCCTTTTTTCCACACAACCATAGCTTGCAGACTCTCCTACTACCTCATTCCTCGAGAGGCTTCCAAACATAGCAGGCATATGACTTCCCTAATTGCCCTGTCATAGAAAAAGCAAAAGCAAACGCCTTTCCAACCGCTCATAACATTGCCATCCGAGGGAAGTAGTCAAGTTCCTATTGTCTGAATAGTTTAAACCAGACAGTACAAAGCATCACACCACAGGCACGGGGAAAACCCAATATTCACAAGGGACTAAACTTGGCAACCTAAAAGGTGTTTCCTGTCTCCATTTTTTGTGATATCCTGAAGTGCTTTCCTGGACTAAGGTAGAAATTGGCACTTGGAGGTGAACCCTTCTTCCAGTATAAACAATGGCTCTAGGTTCCTTCATGCAACTTTACTTCCTTGCCTTAGGTCTGCATCTGCAAGTGCCAGTTCAATTTTCCTTAGAGATTTTATTCATTATTCCTCTAGTATCTTTGAAAGATCTTCTTTTGTTTCCTGCTCAGTGGAGTGATTTAACAGAGTAAAATCCCATCTCTGAGGGCACCTTTAAGAAACTGGTCTCTCCAAACTATGCACTGAATGTCACAGTGCTGGTCACCTCTCAGAGCGTGTTCTGCCTTTTTGGCCAAATGCCGAAGAATTGGCACACTTCCATGAGTGGAGACAGGACAGCACTGTGGGGAAGGCATGGGGAGCACGCACATTTGTGGACCACATGGGAATGTAGATGCCTAAGGAAACACAGAGAAGGAGCGAAGTCAGGATCCGTAACCAAGCAGTACCTTTTTTCCCCACGGAGCCGGAGAGCAGGAAGAATGCCTCCAGGGTCTCTTGGCTCCACAGCCCCTCTCTGACCAGATGGGTGCTTTCTTCACACATGCAAACCTTCAGGGTTTAGCTGAAGTATTCACCCTGTGACCAGAAATGGGTTAGACCTGAACCGTAACTCCTGCAATTAGCCCTCACAGCCCTCATTTTATTGTATTAAACCCTAAAATGTACATTTGTACTTGACTCAACCACTTTTCAGGCTCTTCTGTTCATTTGTGCACCAATTTTAGATTTTTCTCTGAGGTAGTTAAGGAGTTTCAGCTGCTGGTGGAAAGAAACAAACCAAAAAGCCGGTGAACATGCCAAGGGGAGAGCAGGGCTAATATCCTGTAGCCTTTATACATCTACTGAGGCTCTGTGTAAATTGTAAGGCCTCTTGTTTTACTGCACACTGTTGGCATAGTTGGAGCAGGAGTCTTGTAATGTCAGCCAAGAGGACCCACACACAGTCACCGAAGCCCCAGGAAGAAAAGAATTAACAGCCTTCAAAAGTGGAAAAGTTTTAAAAAGAGATATTTAAAAGGTTTGACTTGCAGCCAAGTGTTAAACAGTAAATACAAGTTTTAAGTGTCTTAACGATTGAGATGAAGTATCATAATTCAGCAGCATGGAATGGGACCTCTTACTGGGAGAAGCTAAAGAAGAAAAATGAACCAGCACAAAAAGGAACCCCCTCTAGGGAAGATCTCACACATTTGGGTCTGGAGTCTAGTTAGAGTAGGCCAAAACCTGATACTTTTATCTCCAACCTTTGACCCTGACATCTGGAAACTTAGTTTGAGTCAAACAGAAGGAAGTTTTCTTTTCTATTTCAAATACTTTATAGAAGAAAAACTTCAAGTATCTACAGTCAAGTCTGTTAGTACAAACTACTTCTATTTGTGCACTTGTAGTGAACTCTAAAATATGGAACATTTGTGCAGGAAATGCATGCGTCAGAACTTTTGGGAAAAGAGAGTAACTTGGTGAGACTGGCACATTGTTCGATGCTTGTATGGGATCCAGATAACAGCCCAGATAAACATCTCCAAGGGGGTGCTGAAGAGTATAAAAGGTCCAGTTCCTTTGATGTTCTTAGATGTTCTCATTTAATAGCTATCAGCCCTGGTGCCAGAAATAACAACATGTTTAAACGTTCTGTATCAAAACACAAATTAAATTCATTTAGCGTAACCTGTTTCCAAAGTTAATTTTCATCTTTAGCTGGAACACTAAATGTGATGTAACTCATGTTCTTCCTGGCAGTTATTTTCATTATTATGTTTATTACTCATTTAAGAGACTTCTTTTTTTTTTTTTTTTTTTTGAACAGAGGGATTAATGAATTTAGACTGCACATTATAACATCAAAAGCTTTGGTTTCAAATAAGCCCATCTGAGCTACAGGAGATTTTCTCCCCTTATATGAAGCTAAACAGCAACTTCAAAAACATATCTCAGTTATAGTATTATTTTCTAGTTGAGTGAAGTCATGGGTTTTATGTCAACCTGTTATATTTGCATATAATAAATGACTACTTATTTGTATTGTCCAAGTGACTCCTTTGACTCCTTTAACCCACAATCTGTTCAGAAGTCAGATGCTTTCCACAGACACCAGCTCTCTCCTCAGGAGGATTTCTCATCATGTGAAAGAACAAAAATAATGATAAAGCAAACTCTTTTTCAGGATTCAAACAATTGTTTGAGATCAGATGATCAGAAGGGGGGAAGACACATGCCAGCATTTTAACATCAGGTTGTTCAGGCCAATAAAAATTAAAAATAGGAAATAAAGAGCACAACACATAAATTAGCAAAAGTATTTCTTTCCCAACATGTTACTTCTGATCACTAAGCCTTCTGTTTACAAATGAATTTTTTTTTTCACCCAGTATTGATTAACAAACTCTCATAGGATGTGCATTCAGAGGTCTCAGAAATCAGACTGAATTTATAAATGAAGGCAAAGATCTGCAGAATTTTCTGTTTTATAGTACTCTCTAGGATATCTGAAGTCCCTCATCAGTTATTTTGCTAAAATAATAGAATATTGCTTAACGTGCTTAATGTTACTTTATTTTTACTAATTAATACTAAGTTACTCCACGCAAGAAATTTTCCTGATTATTTTCAGTGATTATAGGGAAGTTTGCAGCACTGCTTTTTAAAGAGAATAATGTTTGAGTTAAAGGTCCTGCCTCTGCTTTTCCCCATATGGATAAAATACCTCTCACATCAGTGGAAGATAGAGGCCTCAGCTGAGGAAAAGATTTCTAAAGCATCACTTTTCATTGCACTGAGAATTTCACTGTGTTTGAAGGGATTCAGGCAGTAGGAAGCAGCAATACACATCTGCAGTCAAAACCAAGGTATTGTCTCTGAGACTGTTCGAAATTCACTGATGTATCTTGAAGTTACTGTGGATAAAGACCACAAAATACCAAATTTTTTAGAAAAGACTAGCAAAGTCCTCTTTGGAAGGAAGTACATGCATAACAGTTTCTGGTCTAGAAAAGGCACCCTTGCATGCAAGTGGAAAATCGCTCTGTCATTTTGAACTGCAAAATCAGAGGAGTTCTGCTCCATATCGCTTTCCTCAAGACTGCATGACACATACTTGCAGTGGCTGAGACTTCCATCGTGCTCTCAAAATCACCTCCCATACTAGAACATCCAATAGCACTGTATGAAATGCCCCTCATGGTTTCCTTCTTGGTCTCAACCTACCCTCCATGATACCTCTCTTCATGTGCAGCTGTCCACTGTCCTCTTACAGCTCCATTTTCCATAAAGGTGGCCAAACAGAGGAAAGCACACAGCCACTAAAATATGCACTTTGGCAACACAACCAGACCACCCCAGTTAATATTTACATTATGGAAGAGCAAAAAAGTCTTCTCTTTGGGCACATCATCTCAGGGGGCAGACTGCTTCTCTCCTCATGTCTCCTGGTCCTCAGAAAAGGCCATCCTATGAAGACTGCCGTCCCCGTGGATGGGTTTGCTCTCCAACCAGCAGCCATTCCCACAGCTCTGGCTGACAAGGCATTTGGCTCATTATTTGCAGGTGACTCGGGCTCTAGGAGGAAGGCCCTGCTATTCAGATTAAAGGTTTTGGTTTAATAATTTTCCTTGTTGAAACCCAGAGCTGTGGCAGATGATGATTTCCAGGTTTACAAGTAGGGCTGTAGCTATTGATGCACCTATTCATATTACCTAGACCTCTTCCCAATCTTTACAATGAATTCTTTTCAAGTCTTACATTAGCATGCTCCAGTCACACAGTGCACTACAAGATTTAAGCTCAGGTGGCCTTTTGGTCAGTGATCCATTCCTCAATCCTGTCACACAAGCAATCTGAGTGGCTCAGTTGGCAAAGTTTTATTTTACATGTAAGTGTTGGAGGGAAAAGAAAAAGTTAATATAGAAACCAAGGCAACCAAGGAGCAAAGCACAGAAATAATTTGATGTTTTAGTATGATATTTGATAACTTGGTAGAAACTGATCAACTGATATTGATAAACAGATATTTTAGTATGCAGAAAAACTAGAAAATATTATGTAGAGAGATTTAATTATCTTGTTTCTTTGTAGTCCAAAACCAAATAAATAGCAGAAGCGCCAAGGCAGACGCATTTTTCAGTTTTCTAAATTTTCTTACGTCTTAACTCTACAGTACAGCAAGGGACATATTCTCCTTTTGAAGCCCAGACCTAGCATTAACATTTATGGGAGTTATACACACATCAAAAGAAAAACCTATATTAAGCAATTTATAATCTGAATATTTTTTTCTCTGACCAACGCAATTGCAGGATTTATCTAAAGGAAACTGCAAAAATTTCTCATGTTATTTCTACTGCTGAGTACCTAATGGTGGGGGAAAGAGAGCAAGGGCACGGGGGGCAGGAAGAGGGTGAGGTGGAGGAGAGGGAAAGAGAGAGAAACACACCCCTGAGATCTGAAAACTATTTAGAACAGTTTCTAGTCTTCTTGGTATGTTTTCCTTAGCCTTTGAGGGACCCAAAGCATATTTGCATATATTTAGAACTGTACGTAGAAGTGTTTCCCTTCCCTACAAGACCTTTTCATTTTTTTCCCCATTTAAGGAATGTGTACATGGCACAAGTTCACAATGTTTAAACCCTTTGTACATAATGCCATGAAGTACTTGTAGTCCCTTCCATTTTTTCAGTGTCTTCTGATACAACAAGTTAATGTGTGTTCCCATCACTATTTTGTGATTAAACCCCCCTTGATCTTAACTTGCACAAAAGGATTTCTTGGTCATACTTTCCTATTCAAGACTGGTGACTAAAGGAGTCCCTTATTCTGATCCATTCTATGCCTTTCCAGTTTAATGTCTTAGAGAAATAACCCCTTCCTTTTCCTTGCTTCTTCCTTGGTTATTTTTAATAGATTTTTCCCATACATATTCTCTTCTATCTGATGTGTAAATTTAAATTCAGCAATAAAAGTAAACTTCGGCTCTTCCTTTATAGGAGTAAGGTGCTTTTGTGACCATTTAACAATTTTTACAAGAAATTCATATTAAATTTTGGCTTGGCCATAGGGCAAAAAATCCCTGGTGAGAATCTTTTCAATCTCAGCTTTAGATTAACAGGGTCAGTGAACCAGAGATGCTTCAAGAAAATATTCTGAGATTCACAAATAAACACTTTTCAATGATACCATGTTTCTTTGGCAAACACACTTGCTGCTATTTGAGACAAGAGTTGCAAATCTGAGACCATGATTATATGTGAGTTTTCAGTACTGCAAGGGATCTTGGTTGTCTTCTCTATCTGTAAACCATATCTCCCCAGCCTACACTCAGATCACCAGCTGGTATTAGGTTTTTTATGCATTTGCAGTGCTAAACTCCACAATTCTCCATTCCATTTCTCACTATATTGTTTAGTCCCTCAAGAGAGGCTTTATTTCATGAGCTGTAGAGTAAATTAACCCCAACAAAGCATTGGAATGCTGTGGCTGGGGTGATGTGGTTCATGATTTACAGCTGTCTGGGGCACCTCTACATTCGCCTGGAATCTGCAACATGGGCCCTGCTTTAGGCCTTAGACTCAGGCAAGAGATCTTTCCTATAAAACATCTTACCTGTTACCATCTATTTTTAGAAAAATGAGACCTGATGCATGGCCATTTGAACATTTTGGTACTGCAGATGTTTTCTCTACCTGTTTCTGGATGTGAAATATTATTTTTCCATCAAGCAGAAAACAACAGCTGGCCAAAGGATAGCAAATGAAGTGTTTTCTCAAAATATGACTAATGTTCACATGAGGTTTGCTGCTCTCTTAAGAAATAGTGACAAAATATTATCCAGGCTGTCAGACAGATATGCAGAGATACATTTGCATTACAAAATCACTACATAAAAATATGAAGATTTCCTTGTCAAAACTTTGCAAAGACAAGTTAACATATACAAGCCAATTAATAAAACAAGATTTAAAAAGTAGTAGTTGGCATATTAGTTGCTATTTGGGTGCTAGTGATCAGATTCTATGCAATAAAAAAGAATTTTACATGTAAGTTAAAACATTTATTACAGGTGCTTAATCATGAAATCCGCTTAATCGGGACATTTCCCAGGGAACCAAATTAAGCCTAATGATACTTAATGGCAAGGACTGCTGCTTAATTGGGGTGGTAATTCCAGTTAATTGGGATTCCTGCAGGTGAGTAAATGGTACTCAAATAGCGATACTGTATCTGGCCTTCACGATGTTCCAGTATTGGTGGTGCTTTTTCTTCCCTCAAACAGCCTCTCCTGCCTCTGGATCAGCAAAGCAAAATTACTTCTGCGCTTCCATTTTGGTCCTTTCAAACATTGCTTAAAGTTACAATCACTCTCTCTGGGCTGGAAACACAAGAGGACAGCTTCGAAGTCTAGCAAACCTGAATTTGTGTGTTTATTCAAATTTCATCAGGATTTTGGAAAGATCACACTCAACCTCTTGCCTGACCAAGGAGAAGATTTTTAATAAATCTTCAGACATCATGGAGATGCCACAAAGATATTTGAAAACTGTTGATTGCAACTTCCATTGCAGAACAGCATGTCCTAATTAGAAAGGTTTCTGCACTGGCTTATGGGAATAAATATTTTACTACCAAAAGCTCCCCTAATACATCCTTTCTGCAATACTAAGAAAGAGAAAGACATACACCATCATGGCATACTGCTCAAGGTTTTATTTTAGTCCTTCACACACACAGAGCCACATGCTCAAATACTTGGATTTTTTTTTTCACCCATTATTAAAATATGTTTAAATATTATTCAGGCTTTTACACAGCACAAGAGACCCTAAAAATGAAAACTGCTAATGGCATTCAGCTTATTAGAAAGATCTGTTTCATCATTACTTCTTGAGGTGCTCCTGCTCTCTGGAGGACGTGGTACCCAGCACTCCGTGTGCTGCACTGTCACTCTCTGAGTTGGAAGACAGGCAAGTTGCCAGTTCTTGGGAGAGAGAGCTGCAGCTGCAGTGCCTGCAGCTACCTGGGGAGAGCCACTATTCTCTGTAGATCTTTGAAAGCACAGCAGAGTGGCCTGACTCCAGAGCTACTGCGTCTCACAAATCCACAATAGGCTCCGCAATTCCTAGGCTGTCTTGGGAATTTTGAGGAGAGAGGAAATCTTGCTTGCTCTATTCCCTGCAAAACCCAGGCTGGCACTGGGCCTGTATTCCCCAGTGTGCAGGCAGGGCTGCCCAGCCCAGGGCTGCAGGCTGGAAGGAGAAGATCCCACCAGTCAACTGAGAAAGGTGGTTGCCAGATCCAGGCTGCTGGAAAACAGCATCCCCAGGTGAGTTCAGGCTTAATTGGAGCCAGGAGATCCCCAGACAACAGACTTTGGGTTTTCAGAGTGGCACATCCCCCTTTGTGAGCTTAAGGGGAACTGCTGCAGCTCCAGCAGTGCTGACATGCAAGAAGTACAAGCTATTACCATGAGCAGGGACCCCCCACAGCCCCCATTTCATACAAAAATCAGGACTGCACCTCTGCCAGAATCAGCAGCTCCTGACTCCTGGCTCCTGCTGAGATCAAAACCATACCTGATTTTTCCCCCTCCACTTCAAGCAGTGGTTCATTTTCTCAAAACCTTTCACAACAGAGGTGTTCTGAACAGAAAAGGAAACATTCTGAAAATACTTTGCGGGGCTGATTTTTCTATTAGCAGTGTACCCAGCCCTAAGGATTAGTACATTCCCCTGCTCCCGTGGGTGAATGCCAGCAGGAGCTCCAGTTTGTACAGCTAGGGAGTAGTTCCTCTGCACATATTTTCCTGAGCCTCTGTGAACCTCCTTAGTCCCAAACCAACACACAATACCTGATTTTGATTCCCCTTTACAGTGGAGAGCTTCAGAATGAGAAATCAGACTCAGAAAGAAATACTACCAAATAAAAGCACCAAAGTCAGATTTTAGGTGTGCTGTGCTTTGTGTTCTCAGATATCTATAAGCTGCAGATACATTTGAAGTTCTAACAATCAGCACTTGCAAAAGGAAAACAAGAATGATAACTTCAGAACTAAAACAATTTGATCTTTGTTGTAGAGCTGTTTAAACGCTGTAGTTAAAACACAATGAAATTCTCAGGTGAAGTATGACAAAAGATTTCACTTCAGTTTTTCTCCCTCACATCTCTTTCATGTCACTACAGATAAACTAAACTAAAGGACAATTAAATGACTGGGCCAAAATCAGGAAGAATGTCTGTTGATCTTTTAAAAGGTCTTTCTTCAGTACAACACATAAAATCTGTATTGTAACAATTAACCTAGTTCTTAATTTATACCTAGTCATGTGTAATGCATCAAATGAGCAAGAGCACATTTATGAAATAGTGAATACACTCAGGGAAATCTAAATGGAAGCAATTTTTCATGCTGGTCTCACGCTTGAATTTACAGATTCTTCACAAAGCTTATAATAAAATATTCACAGAACTACAAGAATATCAGTGTTAGTAAATTATTCCGTCAAATATTAACTTGAAGTAGCAGCTTTTTCTCTCCTTCAGAACATCTATGCACAGCAAATGAGTCACTGTGAAAAGCAAAGATCCACCTTACACAACACTATTGGATAGTATTTCTATCTGAGTCTGACTACCTTTGATGCAGGATTTGACCAACAATACTGCCCCACATTTCCTCTGCACTGGCAGAAATCAGAGGTTTGCTGCCAAGGTTCCCATCAGAGGCAGAATAGCAGCAGTAGAGATAACATCAATGAGCAGCTAAAACAGTGGAAACAGAATGATTTTTCTTTTTGAACTTCCTGATCAAACTTTTAAACTGTTTTCTACTGGTTCCTGTATGCTGTCAGTTCCAAGCCAAAGAAAGACAATCAGGATTACTTATCTTCAAGAAATGCTACTCTAGCAACAAGAACTTGCACAGATTGCCAGAACCCACCAGGAATTAGCTGAGGGATTTTAATGGACTCTACAGCAATTTTCACTGTTTAAGGGGAAGAAATGAGATGAGTTTAAATAAGTAAAATGTAAATTATTAATCATCATCATCATCATGAAAAACATTGAAGTGTCAAAAAAAATCTGAAACAGAAGATTAATGAGGACAACAAAAGAAAAAGGAGAAAAAAGAAAATAAACAATTATTAGAAAAGTCAAGACTGTTAGTATTAGAAATTAGTTATTGCAATGAAATACAAGGGCTCAAAAATGATTGAGTCAGCAGGTGATCAAAAACATAAATGAATATTAAAATAATGAAGGACAATAAGTCAAGGTGAACTAACTGAAAATCAAGCCAGAATGATTTTAAGGCATTACTAATGAAGAAAAGGGGACAGCTCCTCAGCAGGTAGAAATCCACCAGAGCTATGCTGATTTAGACCAGCTAAAGGGGCGTCTATGTGCTGTCAGTGAAGAGGAAAAACCTCACCTCTCACTCCTGGACCTGAACTGGAAGAAAGAAAAGGTGGCAGTCACCCAGATGAATTTCTGCCAGGAGTACAGCATGCTAAAACTTTTCAGTTTATAATTTATTCTCTCAGAAAAGCAGTCAGGTCTGCCATATCTATCTGCCAACTTGGACCTAATTCACCAGGCAGCACTGGTCAAAAAATTAAATCCAGAACTCATGCAATTCTGAAACATTTTATTTCAATGTTTCTGAAAGCATTACTGAGTTTTTCATACAAAGTATTTTAAACTGACAAAAATTAATATCGGAAAGATGTTAAAAATCCATTTCAGGTTGGAAAAATGTTTCGCTTCAGCTAAAATAATTTGGGGGAGTTCATTTTGCTCAGAAAATTGAAAATCTATTCTTTTCACAGCTCTGTAGCTTAGACCATTTATGAAGACTTATATTTGCTCTAATCTCAGAAGCATCTAAAATACAATCAAAACCTACATATTTCCAGTGTGTACAAATGACTACCCTTTAAACAATGCAATATGCATAAATGGAAAACTCTGCTCCAACAAAGACATTTGTATTTATTTTAGGAACACAAGTTCTTAAATAAATGAAAGACTTTGTGTGTGAACCATGAATACACTTAGCATAAGATACCTCTACATATGGTGATACTTAGCAATGCAGACAAAATTATTACTGAAAAGTGCTCTGTAAATTATAAAGCACAAAATTTACATGATATCACTAATGAATTTATTCGAATTTTTGAATTTATTACTCACATCATACATCATCATATAGTAATTCAGTTAAGGAATGTCTTTTCTAATTGGCAATACTACCAGAGTGGCAGACTTAATTTCACTTAAAGGCTTCAAACAAGACGGGAATTAAAGCTGGGCATGGCTTTCTACAGGTGCTTACCTAAAGATTTTGACAAGCTTCTCCAAAACACAGTAATAAAGTAATTAAGTAATACAGGGCAAGCATAAGGTTCTAAACTGTTGCTCCCTCAGAGTCCCGAGTACAAAGCTGAGCAAGAGACTCATCTGGCCACAAGAAGGAGTTTTAG
Source organism: Leptocoma aspasia (assembly GCA_013399835.1). NCBI lineage: Eukaryota > Metazoa > Chordata > Aves > Passeriformes > Nectariniidae > Leptocoma > Leptocoma aspasia. The sequence continues at coordinate 351,624 of VXAX01004999.1, forward strand.
ACAGTAAAGAAATGGTGTGAGAATAAAAATATGGACACTAGCTATCCTGAGAGGAAGAGGGCCAGCGGCACAGAATAGACAAGTGTGTCTTCTGGGTTCTACACTATTTCCTTCTCTTCTCAAGCCCCCTGGGGAGCGTGGTGAGCGATGCCATTGGCACCCAGAGCTGTAGATCCATATGAAACCCGGTGGGACCCACCAGAGAACTTGCCTCCAGTTCCTGACAGCAAGAACCTTCTATCACTAACATGACCCAAGTCCTCAGCCACCACCTGACACATTCAAAATCAATTTTGCCAGCTCCATGGTGAAAGTGTGCCAGGTTGTTCTGCCAGACACTGCAATATCTCAGATCAAGCTTGTCTCTTGACTCTGTCACAGCCCCAGGGAAAAGTGTCCCAACAGAGAGGATAAAGCAGGGAATCAACAAACCTAGACTCTCTTCTCACTACTAACTACTTTACTATGTGTTCCTGTACTTTCAACACTGACATGTGCTTAGTTTTTCAAAACAAAAGTCATTAAATGCTTATAAAGAATTCTGGGATTCTCTGAGGGAAATCGTTACCAACATTCAATATTATTAGAACTAGCATGTAGAATAAGCTAAGGCAATCTATCTCAATTTAAGTCAATATACACATTTTTGTATCATCTCCCCATCATAATCTCCCTGCTAACTGCTGGTAAATGACTGCTTTCTAAGACTGGTTTAAAAAATTGTTCACACAATCAGAACTGCATCATGTGCATTTTAAACAAGACTAGAGCCAGAAGAAAACTCCAGTTCCACCCTCCCCTGCCTCACCCAGTGAAGCCCACAGTAATGTACATTTTCAATTACTCTCCATTCAAAATTCAACAATTCAACAAACTGTCATATTAGAAACAATTGTAGCTCATTGGCAAAACCTAACACTATTATTACACAGAAACTGCCAGCACAAAAATAGTGTCATTTCTCATTGAACGAAATGTTCTTGTAGAGGTACATCCAGCAGCAATGGATGGTACAATTTAGGCTATATGGTTTCTAAGCAGAGTAGGGCCATTTAAATATCATTTTCAAGCAATCACTATCTCTGCCTCAGAAAATATAGTAGTATCCAATATCTAATTATTATTCTGAAACATTCTACACACTGTATCTTGGAACAACATGAAAACTAACTTCTTTTCTATTCAAACATTGAATTGTTTAATGTTATGATAAATCAGACTGAACCGGAATTAATAACTACCAGGTGCAGAATATTATTATACTAATTCATAAAGCACAATTCACATTTTCCAGTATGATGAATTATCTTGCTAATGAGGGCTGCAATATAATAGAGCAGCTAATAGGCAGATTCTTTAAAGTCATGCAATATAAGTTACTTCCCACTCAGTTACTTAGTTTAATCAGGTAAAGAATTATTGTATTACATTTCCAAGTTCCTTGGGGAGATAGTGTCTCTTTTGATGGAAAGCAAGGTTACTTTGGAATAACAGATCATCTTCATCAACAGAGGACATCACCTAAATTGTCTCATGATTTCCACAAGTTTGGGAACACAACAAGCAATTACTAACAGCCAGCTCATGGGTGGTAACTTGCAGAATCACTGCCTGCACAGTTACTGCTTCTAACTCCGCAGTAAACAGAATATAATTTAAGATTATTTCTTAAAAAGAAGGGTAAGTTGTCTCTGGTATACTCTGTCCATAACCACAGAAGGCCTGATCCCCCATTTCTTATTTACGTGGCCATACTGTGTATTCATTTTATTCAAAATGGGAACAAGACAGGGAGAAGATTGGCCAGAATCTCAGAAAGATGCATTCCCTGTCTTGGAAATCCCCATGGGATTTGGGGAATGGGACAAATGGGAAATGCTGGGAATGGGACAAAACAATTTAGCATAGTATCATATATGATCAAAACTAAAATTCTGCCTCAGGACCGTGTGCAAAATTTGCAACTGGATATGATGGCACTACTCAATATGTGATCATGTGGTGTTACAAATGTGCACATGGAAGGACTACTAGAATTAATGAAACCAAATTTGATAATAGCCAGGGTGCACTATTGTACACATCACAGCACAGTTCTGTTCCTAAATCGGAGAGACTTGATTGTATTTTTTAATTTCCTTGAACCCCAAGCTGCAAGCTACACTGCTGTCCGCTGAAAGGCACTTACAGAAATGTTTCCAACAACCCTAACAAATGAAAACCACAATACTCTGCACAGCTCTTTTCTGCTAATGCAGTCGCAGTCACATCTGGTGCTCCTTTTATCCTAAAACAAAGATAAATTCATATGTGAGAACAAAGAGATATCCATGTCATTTGGTGTTATTTTACAAAAGAGAAAAAAAAAAGAAAAAACAACAAAACCTTTCTGGTTTTCCCATGTCAGCAATCACAGCTTTAAATCCATGAAAGGAGATTTGCATTCATTATTTAACCAAAAGGCGAGACAATATTTTTAAAAAGCATCCAAGATTGACTAAACTTCCCCTTGGGTCTCCTTTCAGATGTATCTTCTGCAACCCTTCACACTACAAACATCCCCCTAGAAAAATGCATCTGCCAGGTTTTAAGACCTCTGCAATGCACCTTATTAGCATATTATTTTCCTAGCCCACCCCCAATCAATAATACTTAACTTTCTCTTACAGCATTTGATAGTTCTTAATCCATCCTACAGTATCTCACTCAGCCTGCAGCCCTGGATGTGTCCTGATTTCAGTTTGTCATCCCTGAACAAACCTTAGATAATTGTTTGATTCTCTTCCTAAATCCACCTGCAATTTTGGATACTTGCATTACCAAAAAAAAAAAA